>JBBPCX010000035.1:2492924-2513681 GCA_037974365.1 Hydrocynus forskahlii | reverse complement strand
TGTCTGCAATTGCTTTCAGTGATATAAAGAGCCCTGACACACATCACCATCCATGAGTTCAACTGACGAACAAAAAAGTTCTTACCTTATGACTCCTAAACACTTTTTGCATAGTAATTTGGAACGCAGTGTAAAGTAATTTACTTGCTATTTACTGTTTTCTTATAGTGTCCAGACTATGCTACAATACTTTCTAAATACAAGTGATTACTGTATTTGAGCATATTTTTTTTTTCACCATACCTGTTTTTATGTGCAGCTCCTATGTGCTCTAATGTGTGCCCACAGCTCTCTGAGAAACCTCAGTTTTGCTACACTATGTAGTATAACATGTTAAAATAAAGAAAACTCAAAAATCTATCCAGCTAGTGCCCACTACCAAATGCTTAATTGTTCAAATATATTGATTACATACAGAACAACCATGCTCATCAATCATGCTATGAACATCACACTGCAAATCTTGCAGCAGTTTACTAAAATACAAAACACTATCATGGTAGAAACATTTTGCAACCAAACCTCCTGTGAAATAGACTATAGATGGAAATAGCACTGGGGTTGAGATCACTTACTGATGTGTTGATAGTTATTGACAACAGACATGATAAAATTAGAATATTTTTCTCAAAGTGACACTGCTAAAAGCCTCTGAAGCTCTGCTGCAGCGCTGGATGGTTTACTTCACCTAGGAGTTTTGAGCATTAAATAAAACAAACAAACCATAAATAACCATGAACTGTGAAATTAATCTGTATGCTATCAACAAAGATTTCTGTATTCACATGCTGTATTCATATATATTTTTTAATTTGTAAAACTTGGCATGAAAAGGCCTTGAACAGCCCTCTCTGGTACAAATTTAAACTGTTGTAGATTTTACTGAATGTTGTAAAACATGTGTAGTGTTAAATAGTAAATACTCTATGTGTAGTGTTAAATATAAAAAAAGAGCAAAAGTGCTTACCACCCCAGTCCTTAAAAGCAACTTATCAAAAACGAACAAAACCACAGGCAATACTCAGAAGCCCCACCCCCATCATTACAATATTCAGAGATAGGCTAATCAAGTCTGCACAGTTTCCCAATATGCTTTGCAATTAACAGCTAATTACTTTAAAATCAAACACATTAACCTTTTTCACAAGAAGCTCGACCTGTATTCCCTAGGATGTAACATATTTACTGGTGTATTTAAAGACTGTTTCCATTTCTTACAGTATGTGAATGATCCGAGTTAGATTTTTCTCTTGGCTTTTCCTAAGTCTCACTGCATCAACACACATCTGTGGCACGTTGAGTTTGCATGGTTTTGCTTACAATTAACCTCATGCAGAGATCACATCTGAATGACGAGTAGATCATTGCTGTGCACCTGACCAACATTACACAGATCCGGAGCAATAATAACTCAAAGAAACTGCCTTATAGATCGATCTGACCCTCAATCCCCTGACCCCCCTCCTCCTTAACTGCCAAAAAGCCACTTCTGATTGAATCAACGGTATTGGCAGCTTTCACATTAAGGCATCTCAAATGCATTGTTGTTGAAGCAGGCCCGAGTCTACAGCTCAATCAATCTAGGTGAGAATCACATTGGCCTTCTAAACAAAAACTGCTCGGAGAGATTTTTGGGCCATGGGTGTCACCAACCTGATTTCCACCAGTGCCCTCTGATCTTAAGTGTCACAGGCCAGGGTGACACGGAGAGGTCACCACAAATCAATAGCCAGTTCTGGGGTCACTTCACCTTGTATAAAACAGAGACATTATATATTTATTTGTATAACAGCTCAAGTTATCCTTCTGCCACTCTAGATGAACCCCACCAGACTAATGAGATGTCAATCTCGAGAAAGCATGAAGCTAGACGTGGCTAACCAGAGAAATGGAGACGTTAATGTGTCAAACTCTACATTACCAAACAGTTTACCACGGCATGTTGTTTCACTCTGAAATGAAAACAAGTGCATTACACAATGATCAGAAGACACTTGTAAAATATGATAAAGCCATCTGGGGTCGATCTAGAGAATAAAACCCTATAGCTGCTGGAGCTAAGCCCAACTCCTATAAAACAATGACTGAACTATATATATAATTATTGTTTATATAATTATACAATAATCTTTCGATTGTTAAGATTGTATATACATTTATAACAGTTTATCCACTTACGACAATTATGATGATTAAATGTGATAATTAAATATAATATAATGTAAGTAATAATCAAACATATTGTTATTTGTAATTATTTATTTTCTTATATAATATTATCACTATTATTGTTTTTGTTAGTAATAATAATAACAACAAAAATGATAATAGCAATAACGTGTGTGAGTGTGTGTGTGTATAATTGTAAATGATAATTAAAAAAAAATTGAAAAAATAATAGTAATTATTATACATATATGTATGTGTGTATATATATATATATATATATAGATATATATATATATATATATATATATACACACATACATATATGTATAATAATTACTATTATTTTTTCATTAGTAGTCGTAGTAGTGATACTACTACTACTACTAATAATAATAATGATAATAATGTTAACAGTTATATTATTATTATTATTATTATTTTATTTATGTATTTATTTTTTATTTAACAGTTAATATGCAAACTACTAAAGCTGCCAGTGCTGTCAATCGTTCAACAGCACAAATTGCCTATTTACACCCATCAGCTCTATGACTGTGTGCTGCTAACCCTCTTTAATTATATCCATACAAGTGTCATAACGCATGTGCCTCACAGGATGATATATCACCCTGCCAAAAAAACATATTTCTCCTCTTCTTTGGCTGGTTTTGTACTGCTGTGTGTGGAAGGGGGTTGCACACCTACGCACAAGTCCACCCCCACCCTGAAACTCCCCCCTACCCCGCGACTAAGGCCGCTGCTTTGGTAAATGGGGAGTTAAACAGATATATCCAAGCGTAAAATCTAAAAGTGTCCCCAGTGGGAGCCTGAGGGGTGTTGTTTGAAATCAACTACATATCAATTGACCGGCATAGAGCAGATCCTATGATAAATTCTGTTCCTTAGATGGCTATAAATTACTTTCATTCTCTCTCTCTCTCTCTCTCTCTCTCTCTCTCTCTCTCTCTGTCTCTCCCTCTCTCTTTCTCTGTCTCTCCCTCTCTCTCTCTGTCTTTCCAACCCATTCATTCTCCCCCTTGCCTCCCCCCCCGTTTCTCTATCTTTCATTCTATCCACCACAAACTATACCTTTAATGTTGTCCCCTGAGGGTTTTCTGCTGCAAACTACAATTGAGTCAAAACGACGTTCAAAGGGATATTTTCATAACTTGAGTGACAATATTAGCACTGTGTGTGTGTGTGTGTTTGTGTGAGAGAGAGAGCAAGAGAAGCTCCTTCACATCTCCACTAAATCGGGTCCTCCCCGTCTCCTCCCCCTCACGGCCGTCCCGGCTCAATACTCTGCGTGTAATCCAGCAGTTCATTATCTCAGTGTTTTCTGTAAGTACAAGCTTAGATTGAATTACTATAGGCTCTATTGTCTATTTGGAATTCTCCTTCCATGGTGCTCTGGTAATGAATGGGCAAATTGCTAGATCTTTGTGAAGGCTTCTTCTGCGCATCAGTCACTTAATTACTCCCACACTGCTGGCCGTGCGTTTATTACGGCACTGCTACAGACCGGTCGAGGCCCAGTGCACAGGGTGAAAGCGTTCTGAGGCTGGGGGTTTGAGGGTAATCCTGATAATTCCTGACACAGGTACTGCATGGGTAGGAGCAAAGCTAACACACTGCTGAACTGTGAAAACATCCCGGAACTATTTCTCCCATCCTAAGAAAATAGGGAAGGCAAGGGCTACTGCATGAAGGTGTCAAAACAGCTTACTTTTCTTTGTGGTTTTTTTTTTCTCTTCTACATCATGAAGAACAAAGAACTTATTTTTTATATTGATATATATAGGGATGGGTGATGATTTTTGAATATGCAAATAGTCAATAAATTAAAGAAAAATCTAATAGTTTATGTTACTACAATCTTTGTCTTAAAAATGCATTTTGCCTTATTTTGACCATTGCATTGTTGTAAGTAATTTGTTACTACCAATGGAAGGTAGCTGGAGGGAAATAGTCAAATAATTCTCAGTGATTATTATCAAATAGTATTTTGCTTGAAATATCCATCCCTATTTATATATAGGTCAATTTACAAACAAAGTTTCAATGAAAAAAATAAGTGTGCGCAGTTACAGACTTAACAATGAAGTAGGGTTTGTGAAAAATAACCCTGAAAAATGGGAAACATATTAAATGCTTACAAGAAAACCTAAAAACAATTTTGTAAAGCGACATGTGAGCAGGTTTGAGAGTTCTTATGTCATTTTACTTTTAAATCTAACTTTTAATTATGAAATTATAGTTATCAAGTTGAAAAAACATTTACAAAATATATTTAAAAAAAACCCCAAAAACATCTCATTTTTTAAATATTACCATATAAATTACCTATAGATTACCTACAGACGCTCAAATCCTCAGCAAAATATCATCAGCAAAAAAAACAGTGTTAGGTTTGAGGTTTGGGTCAATGCCAGGGCCAGACAGGGTTCTTTGCATGATGCCATAGAAAAACAATTCTCAGTTCCCTGAAGAACCTCTCAGTGGATGTTTTTTTTTAAATAAATCAGACATTAATGTGAGGAACCCTATCAAAGAACTTCCACATAATAAGCTTAGGCACAGTAAATACCCACACACCATGTATCACGTTTTGCCTCACTGGCACCTCAGGCAGAACACGGGACAGTCCTGATCTAACCGGAAAGCAAGGCAACAACCGCCATAACCCAAAGACATGAACCGGGCCAATGCCAGTCCAACCATACCGCCTCTACCCTCTCCTCCTGCTCCTCCCCCCTCTGAGACAGAACACAATACCGCTCCATAGTCTCCCCCCATTTAGTACTCAGACCTACAGCCTGATGGGGCTCAGCAGGGTTGCCTGCAAATGGGAGAGCGAGTGAGAGAGACAGAGAGACAGAGGGAGAGAGAGAGAGGGAGACAGAGATGCTTAGCCTCAGGCCAAACTGTGCTCAACCCCCTCAGACCTGACCCGTGCTTTCAGTGGCCGACGTCTGAATGAGGAGAGAGCCGCAGCCGCTGCTTCCCTTCGCACACCGACAACCAGGGGATTTGGAAATCTGGCAGGTTAACTGGAAAATCTCCATATGATCCAAATGTGATTCAAAACCCCCATCCAAACAGCGCTGTACTGTTCACCAATAATTTCCACTGGGGTTTCAATGCCCTCTAAATAGGAATAATATTGTTATGATATTGTTATTGTATGTAAGGGTATCTGTGTCACGATTTTACAATACAGAACATAATTATTCCAGGTCTGTCACACAGATCAGGCCACACATTGGGCCAATATCAGTAAAAAAAAAAAGCCAGACAGGAAATCACAGGGTAAAAAGAATGAATCTGATACAATCTTGTAAAAATCCATCCAGATACAGCATACACTCACACTGTGATGTGATGTTTATCACATTCTGTTTGGTAGAAGAGTGTTTGAGTAATTTAAGTACAGATAGCCTACTTTAAGTGAAGTGTTTCAGTCAATAATAGCTCATTTCAAGGCCTAGTGACATTCAGTCCTTCAAGGCAGATGCAAAAAAGTGCAAAAAAGACAGAGGTATCCTTTAATAAGGGCTAATTCTGTTGTTTCATCTGATTATTTCATAAATACCATGATCTTCAGTGCAATTGTTTTCACTTTTATTTGGAGCAAGTAAACACAAAAGCAGGAATACAACTTACACATCAGTCAGCAATAAGTACTTTCCGATCCGAATTTTGATCTGAAAAATAAAATGTGCTTCATCTAACAAGACAGGAAGCTTCATGCACACTCTATAATGTGATGTAAAACATGATACCAAAATTTCTACACACTGAAACATTTCAGTAAACTTAATTTACTTTGGCCAGTGGGGATGTACAACTGGCATAACACCCCTGGTGGTAGATCTAAGCGAGCGTCTTCTTTTCTTGGCCTCAGTGCTGAGTCTGTCAGGTTCATGTAGCTATAGAAGAAATATCAGTTCAGCATTGGCTAATACTCAAGGTTTCAATACCGATATCAGAACAGGAAAGAGAAAGCGGCCGCAGTCTCCTTTATTAAACACTAATCTATGTATACTTCCATAGACAAGCATGTAGCCCAGTCCAAGCATGTAGCTGTAACTATGACAGCTATTTTCAATTTTAAAACCTAAAATTTTGTGCCGAAACCCTTGGGCAGTTGCCAATGTCTCTTGTTGTATCTGCAGGATACAAGAAAACAAATAAATAAAAATAATAATTTTGAAATAATAATACTACTACTACAAAGAAGAAAGATAATAATAATAATCAACATCAGCATCATCATCATCAGCACCATCTTCACAACATGATTTTCTCAAAAATTAGGTTTAACAATAATATGACTGTGCATTTTCTGTACTTTCTGGAACACTTGACATTATTTGATGAAAGCTTGATTTTAATGTATTTTGTCCTACTGTCAGACTGTCAGATGTGTGTTATGCCCTCAGTGTGCAAGCTAAACACCGGTATTAATCTCTACAGCATGAATCAGCAGCAGAGGCCCAGTACGAGCCACCTAAACCCATTAAGCAGCAATTAGTCACAGTTAAATACACTGCTTTAACAGTCATCTGTTTCACTGGGCACAGATTAGCTCTGACAGCGAGAGCTGCAGATGATGGATGAGTGAGAAGGGAGAGGTTCATGTTAAAGCAATTTTACATGAACGGTGATCATCAACTACATGTGCTAGATGAACAGGCTGAAAAGGCATCTGCTCAGCTCAGCTACTCAGTGTGTACTAACAGTAAAGTCATAATTATCAGGATTATAAGTAGGTTAAGTGACTAAAAACTGCCATTCCACACTAAATGGAGAAAAATAGTTTGTTGCGTTCATATTATACAACAGTTAAATCTGACTTGACTATTTAATGAACTGATAAGAATTCAGTCCATGCAGTTACATTTGACCACGCATCGCAAAGTAACACCGATAATCATTTTAAGTGTCTTTAACAAATACTTTAACAAATACCTACCAAAACTGAAGGAGATGAACCAGTACCTTGATTTGGTTTTTCTGTAACACTATTAATGTTAGCTTCTACCCTAGTGACATTTGTTTTTATTATTATTATTTGAATGAATGTAATATTGTATTTTTCGCGTTTATGAGGATAAAAATTGCTAATGTTAAAACACACACACACACACACACACACACACACACACACACACACGCATACACCGAACAGTCATAACATTAAAACCACCCGCCTAGGTCCCCCTCAGGCCACCAAAATAGCTCTGACCCATCAAAGCACAGACTTCAAGGTGACCCAGACACAAGAGGGTGTGCTGTGGTATCTGTAGCAAGACATTGCCAACAGATCATGTCAGTTTTGAGGTGGGGCCTGCATGGATCAGTCTAGTTCATCCAGTACGTCCCCCAGATGTTCATTTAAATTGAGATCTGAGGAATCTGGGGATCAATTCAGTGTGGCAGAGCAGATACACTGCAAAGCCACTTCTATTCGGGAACGCCATTGCCATGAAAGAGTGAACTTGTTCGGCAGCAGTGTTTAGGTAGGTGATACACGTCAAAGCAAGACCAATATGAATGCCAGCATCGGCCGTCCACATGATATAAAGCCAAATGTGATTCATCAGACCAGTACACCTTCTGCCATTGCTCCATGGTCCAGTTCTGAGGCTCACAAGCCCATTGCACATGCTTTTAAAGGTGAACACGGATCAGCATGGGCACTCTGACTGGTGTGCAGCTACGTAGCCCCATAGACACCGATCTGTGATGCACTGTGTGTTCTGACACCTTTCTATGACAGACAGTATTAACTTTTGCAGCAATTTGTGCTTCAGTAGCTCTTCTGTGAGTTCAGACAGGACAGACAGGATAGCACACTCGTATACATATATTTTGCCACTTTAGACACAAATATGTGTGTGTGTGTGTGTGTGTGTGTGTGTGTGTCATTGTGTGTGTCCGCATATGTGCATGCATTTGTGTGTGTGTTTATATGTATTTTATTTGATCTGTTTTCTGTTTGATGTTTGGGGCTTCTTGAGTATGGGTGCGAGGAAACGTTACTGACTTCTAAACCCAAAGAATTATCCTCAAAATGTAACAAATTCTTACATTAGTGTAAATATAAATGGCTCTCTAAACAAGAACAATAAAACACATCGACCAATAATTCAGCCTCACATTACAGCCTAACCACAGAATTTCACAGCTAATTTCTCAGACAGGTTGGAAACAAGTGCTTGTCCTTGTGCCACATGTTTAAAAAGGAGTAATTTGAGGTAAATTGTTGCTTGGCAGGACGTCATCTACAGAGCCCTCATTCCAGGGGGACGTGTGTGATGTATGTGTGCCTCATGGATTCCTACAAAGCAGAGTATGGCCCCTTCCACCTATCCTCAGATTCCAGCAAATTGTCTAAGCCAAGCTGCCAATTAACCCCAGGTCCCTCGCCGGTGGAGGAGGAAGGGGTGGGGGGAACTCGCTGTTAGGTTAATTGCTTCATGTTACAGCATCACAATGTGAGCAGAGCACTACTAGCCAGGGGAATCTCATCGGAACACAGGCCTTTGCACACACACACACACACACACAGGTGGATACTGTCAGCTTTATACTGGACCTTCTTTCAGGACCTCACTTTACTGTTTAAAAGTCTTCGGGCTTTTAAAAAATGTTTAAAACTTTTCTAGTTAAAAGAAATATTAGAATGTGCGTGGATATTCATCAGTGCAGTAAAAGGGAACAAAAACATTTTCAGTAAATGTACTGATGGTAAGAAGAATGCAGTTTTGGTTCCTATGCTAATCTGGCAGGTTTTACAAGTTCAGTAAAGATCTGCTTTTAATTATTTAGGGCTTGAACAATGCATTGAAACTGATTACTTCAGTTTGTAAAGGAATTTGAAGCTGTCTACAGTTTCCTTGTAATAAAACTAAAAGTTGTCAAAAATGACAACATATTGCACAGAAATCACATTCTGTATGGTACGGTGAACACTGTTTTATTGTTTTGCCTTAATATTTGCATTAATAAAAAACACTTGCCCAGAAATATAGCTTTAATGACTACCATTTCATGTATAACAAATTAAAAATCCTAAATTAAAAATGAGAAAAAAAACAAGAAAAGTAACTCTGGTTTCCCCACATAACTGATAAAATGTTTCAGTATGCGTTTAGTGGCCTCAAGTGTCTATCTCAGATGAATTGCTGTCTCACTAGCTGACCTTTACACTCAAAATTCGAAGTGATACCAAGCTGGACCTCCTCGGCTGACATCCTGACTTGATTCTTTCACAGTCTGGGCTGATGGCTAATTCATGACAGGAGAAAACGATATTTTAGAGTAAGGTGGCGCTGTAATTACACTCCAGCCACATAGTAAAACTCTCCCTTTCCTTCTCTTTCTTGTCCACATTCTCACATGCCACACTAAAACCTGATGCCAGCAGCAGCTGAAACTAGATCTCGCTCTGTCAGACGTGTCGTAGTTGGATGACGGTCTTCGGAATGATGGAAGGCGGTCATTTTGACAGGCTGAGTTTGAAATGTTGCTGTTTGCAATGCGGGCAAGAAGTAAGCCACCCGGGCAGGCCAGAGGTGGACGGCTGTCCATTGACTGCCATCAAACAGCGAGATGGCAGAGCTACAAGACTGATGGCCTACGATGCATTATTTGAATGGCAGTGACTGGAAAGATGGCAGCAGTGTGTGTACCAAGGCTGCACATTCTTTGCGGTGATGACAGATGCAGACGGTGTTTACCGCGGCCTTGCTAGCTGAGTGTCGGCGTGTAATGTGAACACAGAGCTGACCTGATGTCTGGCCGATGAATAAGTAACGATGAACTCTCTCAGGTTGCCTGTCAGAATCATCTATGAGGGGCCTTCAGCAGGCACATCAGCCCGTAACACGCTAAGAAACCTAGTGAACCGCGATGTTAGCCTGGATGCTAACAACAACTTGCCCTGCCCTATAGAACTGCCTCAAATTTGTTCATAAACCCAGCTTTTGGGAGTTGAATCTTTACATCATAGGAATCCCATTCTTGGTCAAGCACACACACACCTGAATAGTGTGAGGAAAGTGAATAATTAAACAAGTGTGTGTCAAAGAATGTGATCGCAGATGTGTGCAGCACTGTCAGTCACGTGACCTAACGTCTACAGCAGGTCCAGCTCAAGGTCAACAAGGGGAGGGAAATTTCCATTTGGAAAGCGCTTTTAATGTCACACTGTGACGTACAGTATCATGCCCTGGCACATCTCCATCCTCTGTCGGAACACAGTTTCCTCCAGCGCTTCAACCGCTCATTTTGAACGTACTAACAAGGTTAATCCGCGAGCCATATGTCACAACATTAAAATCGTACATTCAATTAAACTAAAAGTACGCATTACGACTGCGAAATCTGGACCACATGGGAAGGAGAGAAAAGCTTTAAGAATTAAGGACACATTATTACATTTTCACTGTCACAACACAGGATATTGAATAACATATATAAATTAATGATATGCAAGATAAATGCAATCCACTATGTGATATTCCATGTTGGCTTTTTTCTCATTGCTATTTTTACTTCACTGTTTTCTCCATTAATATTTTGCCCAGATGAATAAACGTGATGCTAAACTCATGTATAGGACCTGAACAGATTTTTACAGACATAAAATAACTTAAAATAAAGGCTATTGTTTTCAAAGGGGTGGGGTGGCCAAAGGATACTGATGATAAAACAAAACTACTAATCATAATTTTACATATGTTTGTTATTGCAGTACATCATATTTACTGTAGTGCATCCATGCGATGTGTTAATTGTCAGGCTGAAGCCCAGTTGCTTGCATGCGGTATACTGATATGCAGACTGTATTCAAATTCAGCATTAATAAAGTCATTTGTATCACTTAGTTATTATGAGTTTTCTGTCTGGATGCTGCGAATTACAACTATTGCTTTATCTCTATCATTTTAGTTTGTTTTTAAATGAACTTCACCCTCATGCAAGACTCCTCTGAGGGGGATCACGCACGACACCAGCCTTCCCATCCACCCATAGCCACATATCACCAGTTCACTGGTTTTAGAATTCTTACCAGAGCCTAGTGGTACTTGGACAAGTATTGCTGTACTTGATGATTCATGAAACTTTATCCTGTCTCTTGTTATAAATGATGCAATGTTTATTTTAATATATTAATTTAAAGCACTTTCAGCCTTGCTGATAATATGTATTGAGGTTTTTGCTATAATTGTTGTGGTTTAAAATAAGACAAAGCTTCTAAATAGTAAACTGATAAAACATAGACCTAGGTAAGACTCTATTCATTTATTGCTATTTTGGTGGGCCCAACTGATATCAGTTGGCTAAAAGCGTTGGCTGACACATTGAAGTGTTGAGCTGTAATTTGCAGCTCATCTAAATATATTATATATAAAACTACAGAGGTACAAAAAAATTATAAATTTATATATGAAAAAAATTATATATGATTCGACCAATTACAATGTATATTTTTATGTTTAGCCTATTATAATCAGTATCAGTCACAGAATTCTAATATTGCTCAATCTCTAGTTGATATACTGCTTTGAATAAACCTGCGCATCAGTGGATTGCACATGAATAAAATGGTTACATGACCAAAATTGCTGTCTTTCAGTTTCCATTTTTTATTATACAGTATTCAGAGATGGTGCAAACGGCCTGGGTCATCTCTACAGTCTCTCCCAAAGCGAGTGACCCAGGGACTGGTGGGAGTGTAAGTGGGTGGGCCAGCATGTCACACTCACTCAGACATTGTCTGCGTGTGTACACAGCCAGCGACACCTTGCCCTGTTATTAAGCGTATGTAAACCGATCCACTGGCCCAGAGGGGTGGGCTGACACGCCACATATGTGTGTCTGTGTGTGCTGGGGTCACAGGCGGAGTAATTAATTTCCATGCATCTCATTGCCAGGATTGCTTACTGATCCTGTGTGCAAGATCAGAGATGTCAGCAGGTAAATTGAGTCAGAGGCCCTGGCCCTTTTCCAGCCACTCGCCCAATTTCCCCACCCTCCCTCTGACAAGCAGAGGCAGCGAGCAGGGCAGGGGGGCCGCTCCACGGGCCTCGCTCTGACGGACAGGGGGAATTGGCCCAATAAATTGCGCTGTGTAAAAAGCAGTGTCTTGTTCATTAAAACACAGTGAATCTCTATTGCTATTCATTAGGAGGCTGCCTCACCAGACAAGATGTTTAATCTAGAGAGCACGCACCTCACCTCAGCCTGGCCGGCCAGGCAGACGACACCGTCCCTCGGAAAAAGAGATTCTTATTTATTAACACAAGGTGACAGGTACTGAATAAGTTGTTGTTGTCCTCTTTTTCCCCCCTCTCAACTCTTTTTCCTCGGGCAGAAAATTGCGGGCTTTGCTTATGAAGGGGGGAGATTTTAGGGAAGCCTGTCTTTCTAAACTAAAGTTGACAGTGCCCTGCTGGGTCAAATAAACTGCCTTTAGAAATTAGCATATGAAAAACATGTGGGGAAAAGAGGGCTTCTGTCCTACAATAATATAGCAAAATAATATCTTAGCAGAACTGTTCCTGTGCATTATTGAGATTGAAATGTTTTTTTTTTCATTTCTTTTATCTATTTAATAATACAACCATGAAGAAAAAAAAAACCCATAACACTCAAAAACAGAACCAATTAATTAAACATCCACCCAAAGGTGTTCTCACTAAATCTATAAAAAAGAAATTATTTTCTCCTATTTGTCCAATTTTCTTACTATTATTTTGTTTTGATTAATTACTGTTTGGCATTTTTAGTTTTGTTACATTTTGAAGGGAAACAGACATTTCCCATCATGTTTATTGTTATTGACATGAAATCGGTCCATCTATATACTTTATAAACACTCATTGATTTTCACTGATTTAGGATGAGGGCATTAACTGTGACATTTACACGATATTTATTCTAACAATCATTACTACGATGTTTTGATGGTGAGAGGAATGTGTATTTTCCCAATATATACTGAAGTAGCTTTAAAGTAAAATGGGATTAAACAGAAAAACAAACAAAAATATGATATTTTCCAGCTTTTGTGTCAATAGATTTGCTTCTGTCTAATTACACCGGTTTTCTTATTTATTTCTAAACCTATTTATTAAATTATTTTATTAAACATTAGTACCTTTTAACACACTCAGTCAGCCTCGTTAAAGGACACTTAAAGCCTTGTTCAAAAGCGCATTTTGTGGTTTTAAATGCGTAAAGTGGTTCATAAGCAAAAGCTGAAAAACAGGCCCAGAGGGATTTCTACTGGGTTGCATAATACGGAGGGACTCGCCACTTTCTGGAATAACATGCAGAGCCCAACTGCTGAACAAATATGGAACATTCTCCCGTACAGGCAATAAATATGTATTATTTTGTTGTCAAAAGCACAGCAGAGTAACACAGTAAAGAAAATAATAAAATAAACTATCTGCCTTTGCACCTATTTCTCAAAAGCACTATAATGTTACTTGAATTCCCAATTAAAAAATGTCACATTTCATTTTTATCAACCATTTAAATGTAACCATAGGGCATAAATCTGGCAAGCCAACAAGCAGAAAGTAAAAGCCACATACAAAAGACTGTTTAGTGCGCATCCACACACACATACACACACACACAATCCGCTTCTCTGTATCACCATGCAATTCCTGACAGTGTCACAAGTAGCAAAGAAGGGACGCATAAAAAAATAAAATAGAGAGAAGAAAAGTGGCTGCAAGAAAAAAAATCAACATCAAAAACAATTTTTGAAGCACAAGTCCCATTGTGTGCGGTCTTGGACTCGTCAGAAAAATGGAGTGTATTCCCTGGGCCTGAACCCGCTACAAGGATTCCATCCATTTTCTGCCTCCAATCAATATTTATGAACCCCTGAGGATTTGTGGCATAAAGCACATAAACAATCAGCGTAGTAGATGGGTTGCAACGTCCACAGCTCATACTAGGCTGAAGAACACTCAGCTAGCCCTAACCACTTCATTCAAATGAGAGAGGCCTCCATTAGAATTGGCATCTCCATCTACAGATGCATAAACACAATGGGTCTCTACAGCTCGTAATAGTGGGAACGGAAGCAGGGTGGGGCGTTCCATCACCGCCGCTGGAGTTTGGGGACAAGACGCCGGCTGTCAGGACGTATATGCAAAGTGTACTCACTTAAATGACTGAAAGTGGGACATGAATAATT
Organism: Hydrocynus forskahlii; assembly: GCA_037974365.1. NCBI lineage: Eukaryota > Metazoa > Chordata > Actinopteri > Characiformes > Alestidae > Hydrocynus > Hydrocynus forskahlii. Next base: position 2,499,286 of record JBBPCX010000035.1, on the reverse strand, counting down.
AAGGATAGGTTTTAAAGACTGTTAATGGGACATTGTAATCATTGTAATTTCCACTGAGCCCAGAGCCAATATGACCAAGTCCTAATAAACTTTATATATATATATATATATATATATATATATATATTTTTTTTTTTTTTTTTTTTTTTTTTTCTTCTATATTTTATATAAGTTTGTCAATCATATCTCACGGCTCAGTCACGTTGAGAAATCTAGGGAATCTTGAGCACCTCAAGGTCTTCGCCATGTTCCTCAAACCTTTCCTGATGTATGTTTGGAGTGTGACGGGGCACATCATCCTGCTGAAAGAAGCAATAGCCATTAGAGTATCCTGTCGCCACAAAGTGGCATACTTGGTCTGCATAATGTCTACGTAGGTGGTTCGGGTCAAAGTAACATTCACATGAATGCCAGGATCCATGTTTTCCCAGCAGAACATTGCCCAGAGCATCACAGTCACCAGCTCACATTCTTCCCATATTGTATCCTGACGCACATGCATCCATCTGTCCACATGATGTAAAACAAAATGTGATTCATCAGATTAGGTCACTTTTTTCATTGCTTCATGCCATTTCTTGCTCACATGCCAAACTTAGGCACTTTCGGAACTGGACAGGAATCAGCATGGGCACTCTGACCGGGCTGTGGCTACGCAGCACAATACAGAGTAGGCTGTGACGTACTCTGTATTCTGACTCCTTTCTATCATAACCAGCATTAACTTTTTCGGAAATTTGTGCTGCAGTAACTCTTCTATGGGATTGACGAGACAGGCTAGCCTTCCCTTTCCACACGCATCAATTAGCCTTGGAGTCCGTGACCCTTTCACTGGTTCACTGATCGTCCTTTCTTGGACCATTTTTGGTAGGTACTAAACACAGCTTACTTTGAACACTCCTTGAAATGTTATATTTAAAATGTCATATTATTATATAGATTAAATATATATATATATAAGTAATATGAACATGTGAATATACTTTTGATAAACAGCTGGTGAATTATTTTGAAAGCATTCTTCAAATCTATTCATCAAAAAAGGAATCACATTCAGTATAGTGTTTAAAGGATATTTAAAGTCATTTTTGTCCAGTGCCAGTAAAATACACAACTGACAAAAAAACACTCCAAAGATCTCTTCTCACGCTTAATTGATTAATTAACAGTTAATTGTGTTTTTATCTCCAAAAGCGATTTTTGTCTTGATCTGTCTCCTTTTTTTGTTTTAGAGTGCACCTATCAGCTGTGCAGGTGAAAACATGGCATGTAATTAACATGTCATAATCAAAATGACTAAGTTTGACACATTGTAATCACTGCATGGAGATTAGCCTGTAGCCAGGGGCCATCCATGCGGCCTGTTTTAATATCATTTGCATAATGAAAGCCCAGCGACAGTAATAGCTTTCCTTTCTCTTATTATCATCTTATTTCACCCTGGGCAGAGAAGACTGCCACCGTGTTCTACCCATTACCTTGGAGAAACTGAGAGACAAAGTCATGCTCAACTCTGCCACGTGCCTTTCCCAAACTCACTCCACCAGCCTGGCCTGCTCTTTTAGCATGAGCCATTTCTGTGGCTATTAAGAGCGAAAAGAGCACGGCCTAACAAAGAACAATGGCTGTGTCCTTAGCAAGTCACCTTGATGAGGTGGGAGGGGCTAATGTGATGTCAAAATCTTAATAGAACATTTGAGTGTGGAGAAATTTGGGAGGTACAAAAAAATAATTTTTCACACAGGGGGGCTCCAGCATAATCCATGAAGGTCAATCAAAGGCTTTAAAGGGGCCTGTATTTTAAACATTTCTTGCATTTTATATTCTTCCACTTTAAAACTAATATTGAGTCAGCTCCAAAGTTGTTGGTATCCTGGTAAGAAAAGTCTGCAGTTACTTAGCTTAATTTCACAATGAATAAATGGCGCAAATCGATTTTTCATTTAATTTATTACATCTGTGCATTTATTATTATTATAGTGCACTCATCAGTACAGAATCTTTCCAGCTTCTCCGGGCTTCTAGGTCATCTTTTTTGAACTAAAAAAAGTTCAAAAATTCTTCAGCTCAAACACAGATTGTCAAATAACATGTTTTGAACTAAAAAAAGTTGAAAAATTCTTCAGCTCAACCACAGATTGTCATATAACATGTATCCTCTGCCATGCTGTCTCATCACAGCATGGTTTGTTTTAAACTCCTTAATTATTGCCCAAAAGTGGATTTGGACATTTTCAGGCATGTTGCTTTTCTTTTATAGCCATCGACTGGTTCATGAAAGTCAACACTTTTGTGTTATTTGTTTTTTTATATTCTTTCATTTTCCCCATGTTGATGAAAGACTAAGGAAATTTGACCTGTGTGTCACCTCATATTTATACCCTAGTGAAACATGAAGTCATGGAAGACCAGCAGACCTTTTGTCGATTTGCTTAGCTATTATATATGGATGTATGCACAGATAAGTGAATGGTACACTTTCAAAATTCTTTGCATACTGGATCAAACTTGTTTCTTCCAAAAAAAGTGATGACAATTTTGTTTTTTTCATGACTTGGCCTTTAACTGTTTAATGTTAGCCATTATCTGCAGTTTTATGATAAACATCCTCACTAGAATTATAACCTTAACCATCACACAACACATTACACAAACCTATTTCACAGCACACTACAAAACGGGTCCCAGATCAGCAACTAGAGAGAACTTTTTCTCCTGCGTGGGGACGCAAAGTGACACTCCATTATGAGGTGTTCGGTATGTGACTCTTCTCATCACTGAATCCATGGCTCACTCTCATCCCCTGAGAATGCAGCAGAGTTGCCCAACAGAAGACAAATCTAGCAGGATTTAGTCCAGATCCAGGCCCTTCCTGTTTTCCAATCTACACAATTCTAATGCACTCAACCCTTTTTTGGTAAAAACATTAAGAAAGAGCAGGAATGTGTCTTTCTCAAGCCTAACACATGAATACTGTTGTACACTTTAAATCATACATAAAGTCATGTGGAAAAGTAAACATCTACTGATTGTTATCTTAGATAATCAATAAATATATATGTAGTGCCTTTCAGAATTACTGGCAGCCTTGTTTAATATGTGTGAAAAACGGCTGATGAAAATACCCCTTAATGTTTATTAAATGTTGGCTTTACTCAGCAAATGAAGAAAAATAAGTGCTGTATGAGCCCATTACCACAAAAAAGGTCAGAGGTGATCATAAAATCAATTTGAGAACACAGAAGAAGGGATTTTCCACCATTCCTCAAAGCTGAATGTCGCCAGATCTTGAGTCCTGGGGCTTCTCTTGTGCGCTCTTTAATTTTATTGATTTTCTTGATTCTTAATACTCTAAAGCTTTGTGGTCATTTTAGAATCATCTACCGCTTTGTTCATCACTCTGGACACATCTGTTTCTCAGAAAGAGAGAGAAAGAGTGTGAGAGAAAGAGAGAGAGAGAGAGAGAGAGAGAGAGAAAGAGAGAGAGAGTGAGAGAGAGAAAGAGAAAGAGAGAGAGAAAGAGAGTGAGAGAGAGAGAGAAAGAGAGAGAGAGAAAAAGAGAGAAAGAGAGAGAGAGAGAGAGAGAGAGAAAGAGAGAGAGAGAAAAAGAGAGAAAGAGAGAGAGAGAGAGAAAGACAGAGAGAGAAAAAGAGAGAAAGAGAGAGAGAGAGAGAGAGAGAGAGAGAGAGAGAGAGAGAGAGAGAGAGACATGGCCTGCTTGTGAGAAGAAGCACTTTCTGGATGACAGACTGGATGATTAGTTCGAGACACCAGATAGTGGGGGCTTGTTTTGCCTTTCTCCAGTTACTTATTAGTTCTTTAGATTTTTACTATTTGCTTTATTGAGCAGTGGCAGCAGTGATGTTTGTTTGTGTTCTTTTGACATGAATCAAAGAAAAAAATGAAAGACACAATGATTGTGTCTGTAGAAAATGTATACTGTTCTCTAATTAAAGGGAGCATGGAAGAAAAATTAAATTGGACTTTTGCAGATTTAAAATCAAAGAGAAGAGGGTGCATGGGATTGATAGGGTGAAAAGGTGCTGAGGAGTGTCCTCACATGAAAGAACAAATGATGGAAAAGAAGAAAATGTTAGAACTAATTGAATGTTAAACAGACTGAATTCATGGACTTCAGTCTCACACCTGAGGCTGCATCTGCTATAATAAGAACAAAACAGAATGGACTACAACATGTGGATGAATACAGACACACAGTGTAATTATACTCAATTAAATGCTGTTGTGGAACATGTTAATTACAATATAATTACAGACAATACATTTCATTTCCACTTTTTTATTTTTCAGTGTCATAAAAAGCAGGAAATATATATTCAACAGAGCAGTCTAAAAAAGATTTCAACAATTAGTATAATACACAATTGATCAGTATTTAATTTGTTCACTCTTTACTTTTGTGCCCCTGTTTTTAACTACCTACACAAACCTCAGCTGCCTTTCACATTACTCTCTTATGTCCATCTAAAATGGCTAAAGGAGAGATTTCTGAAAAGATTAGACAGAAAATAATCTGAGGAAGGAGAAAGTATTAAAAGGATTAAAAGATATTTCTCGTCAATCTCTAAATCTGTGTCAGGCCTGGAAAAATCCATAGGTGGTTCTGACAATCCATTCATTGTGAGAAGACAACTCAACACTGTGGGAAAAGACGTGTAACTGTTCATGAGCCCATAACAGAGAAAAGAAGAAATCTGTGAGTAAATCTGTAATTAGGATTAACTTCTCTAAACTAACTTTACTAAATTAATCATAGGACCGAATTAACTAAATGCAGCCAAATTCTAAGACTGCGTTTACAAGAAGTGTGAGAAAATATCCCTGAAGGTTTCTGCATGAAAAATGAAGGCAAGCCTTCCAAAAATAATAAAAGGCTGCAAAAAAGTCAAAGGTGGAACATGTAAACCCGTAAATAAACAAACCTGACTGTGTCTAGAACATGTAGACCCTAGAACATTCAGGTTTGTTTATTTAGGGTTTACATGTTCTAGACACATTCATGTTTGTTTATTTAAGGGTCTACATGTTCTAGACATATTCAGGTTTGTTTATTTAGGGTCTACATTTTCTAGACACATTCATGTTTGTTTATTTAAGGGTCTACATGTTCTAGACACATTCATATTTGTTTATTTAAGGGTCTACATGTTTTAGACACATTCAGGTTTGTTTATTTAGGCCTGAGGGTTTCTGCAAGAAAAATGAAAGGAAGTCTTCCAAAAATAAAACAAGGCTGCAGTAAAGTCAAAGGTGAACACAATAAATACTGACAACTTGATGCTGTTTTAGTTGTTGAGGCTCTTTAAAATATAGGTTTTCTATTTCTGACACTGAAAATTGATTTCTTGCACATAATGGCTGTTTTGACTGCAGTGTAAGTAACGAAAAGGTGGTCTCTGACTTTTGCTCAGGACTGCAGGTGTAACATAGAGCTGTTTTGTCAAGCTCATGTTTTTTCCGGAAAGAGTATTTCTGAAGAAAGCGCTTTAATTCTATTCTAAATCCGTGTTTGAATCCCCTCCACTACCTAAACCAGCTTTTCAACACTGGAAGGAGACTAAAGTTATAACCAGAAATCAAATTAATGTGCCATTTTGTCTCAACGTCCCATTGATTCCTGACAAAAATAAAATAGTGCCAAACATTTTTGCTCCATCAAAGTGGGATCGAATTTTGTGCTGGCAAGACACGGAGGATACCTTGGCTAATGTAATTCATCGTAACCTCCCTGTTGCCACATCTATAAAGCCATAAAGCTCTGATCCGTCTGTGTGTGGGGGGGGGTTCGGTGGAGTGGGATAGGGTGGGCACCCAAACCCAGCAGTATTGACAAAGACATGCATTTGCTAAAATGATAATGAATATTTCATGTGGACAAGGGTTTCAGAGCTCCTTGGGCGGATGTAAATAAGTGAAGAGCATATGATATTTACCCCAGTATAAAACATTGATGAGCGCCAGGCCTATTTAAGAGGGCTAAACATGACATGGTGTTTACACTAGGGTCAGACAGAGGGGTCAGCCAGAGGCACAGGCTCCAGCTCTAAAGAGCCAGATAACGTTACAATACAAAAAGGCAAATATTGCCCCAGCAGCAGTGACAGCCATCAGACTAATACACCTCTCTAGTGGTCCTGTGGACTCAGTGCCTGAGAGAGTGCTCGGTACGTACATTCAGTGGACCTGCAATTTGAAACACTGGAGTGGCGAACTGTTGTACTGTATGTATATTCCACAACTGCACCAAGAGTTCCTCCAGTCGATTTTTAAAAAATATTCTGAATCATACCAATATATGTGTAACACACACACATACACACACACACACACAAATATATATA
>JBBPCX010000035.1:2474777-2487235 GCA_037974365.1 Hydrocynus forskahlii | reverse complement strand
AACATGGTTGTTGTTCAATAATAAGATTATTCCTCAAAAATACAACTTGCCTAATAATTCTGCACTCCCTGTATAAACAGAGTGGATATATAAGTAAATATAAGAACACTGTAGATACACACACACACAGGTACACAATACATCAAAATGGCCTTTTCCTACTCCTAAAACCAAAAACTCTCGTCTGAGAACTGCTGTAATAGGCATTTTTAGAACAAATAAAGCATTTATCAGTATTTTTATTTTGGGCAGGTAAATTGTCACAAAACAGCACCTTATATGGAATGTATATATATAAACAGAGTGGATATATAAGAAAATATAAGAACACTGTAGATACACACACATACAGGTACACAATGGAGTGACAGGCATTGTCAATAACAGCAGAAATGCATCAGAAAAATTGCACATTTTGCCCAGTAGTAATAGTTCCAAAATGCACTCAAGTAACATTGCACATTAGAGAAACTACCAAGGTGTATTGAATGTGTGTGTTTGTGTGTGTGTGTGGTCATCTGCAAAGTCTTTGTTGTGAAGTCTGACAGCAGTTGGGAGGAAAGACCTGCGGAATCTTTCCGTCCCACATTGTGGGTGCAGCAGCCTGCCACTGAAGGAGCTGCTCGGGGCTGTTAGAGTAGAATAGACCCTTAGAACTGAGAATGTTTTAGAAAAATCTGATTTCAACAAATAAAAACAGTGTAAAACAGTCTAAAACTGGTTTTTGTTCTCCTACACGCTCGCCATTTGCTGCTCTTTCACTCATCCGTTGTTTGGCCGCTCTCTAGACCCCCCTCCTTCTTTGGGTTTTCCCCACCCACTTGTGGGCGGAAACTATGCTGAAAGCTCTCCCAGGGCTGTTTGTTTCTAAGACCTAAATAAAAAAATGTGGGTTTTTTTGTTCTTTACGGGTATTTGCATTTGATGCCATAATTAAAACCCCACTAGATGTAACATTACATGTTTTTGAAATTACAGTTCTCAGACGAGAGTCTTTGGTTTAAGGAATAGGAAAAGGCCATTCTGATGAGGTATTGTGAAGGTGGAATTTTTAAGGTTTTGAGGTGAACACTTCGGGATCTTCTGATTGGCTAATAGCCAATATCTGAACCTATTAGCTAGTACATCAGACTTTCATCTGTACAACAGCCTTTTTTTTCATGTTTGGAGGAGGGCGGGGGTGTATTTGACATGTTTGTGAAATGCAAGTTGGGTAATGAAAAGAGACAATAATTATTGACCAAAACCCAAAAAAGCATATTTATACTGAACCGTTGCTGATCGTTTGCACTTATAAAGCACACAATTACATTCCAGTACTGATTGCTCTTCACTTGACTGCTGATGCAATATTTGTATTTTTGTATTTCTGGATCTGAAAAATTACCCATTGAACTAAATTGTACATTTTCTACTTCTTAGATTAGAGTTTATATCTATGTTGTATTGAGCTGTGTATTCTATGTATGTTTTTGTACTCTGTACAACCTGGATCCATGTCTCACTGTATACATCTATATAGCTGAGACGACAATCAAGTTCACATTTGAATTTTACTCTGAAATGGGGGACAGATGTTTGAACCCTTAATAATAATAATAATAAATGCTCGAGTGCTCACTTCTAAATCAGAGCTTTGAAGAACTAAGTGAATGGACTTTTCCTTCTAAGGTTTATTAAGGTTACTATGCTTACATTAGTCAAGAGTCCAATTTATACAACCAGTGGTGCTCCTCTTTTTCGAGTTCAAAAGAGAATGAATGAGATTAATTAGGAAAACATGAGCCGAGGTGCGTCCAACACATGGAAACCCGGTAATAAGCCATGGCCAAACAGGACCATTCTCACCGAGGGTGGGGCAAAGTGGTGCGGCCAACATTGAGCATGCCTCTAACTGCTCACAGAGTAATGGGAGGGCCCTTCAACACCTGAGACCACCTCACGGTCTCAAGGCTCGCTATTCCAACCACCACCTTCTTTCTCTTTCTCTTTCTCTCTCTTCCCTCTCCTTCTTACGCCAGCCTTTCTTTCATCTCTCCTCCAATTATCCGATGGTTCCACTTCCCCATTTGCTGAGGGGATGGCTCTCCTCCAGCCGAGAGAAAGAGGACAGAGAATTAAACAAACAAATACAAAGCTTCCTGAAGCAATGCTTAGAGGCACACATGGCTCCCTTTTTCATCTTCTCAATAGCCTCGGCCGCACGGAGGCTAGATCAACAATCCAGCCTCGGCCTCTTCTGTTCTCTTTCTTCCTATAGAGCCGCGGCATAGCTGTATCAGCTCACGCTTCAGATCACCACTTCACTTGGAACTTCCTCCCTCCTCCTGACTTACCTTATAATTAAATTGGCTGCTGCTTCTTCAATACTAAGGTTTAAACACAGAGGGCTACAGAACATAAAAGGGCTGCACAAAATAATGTTTGTTCACCTGCTGTTATTAATGATGGTTTTGCAAACATTTGCAATAAGCAAATGGGTTTTAATTAAACCTCAGTGCGTTCTGTTAGCATCAACACCAGCATCAGATGTTCTGGGCTTTGTGTTCACATAATGCAACAAAAGTAAATCATTTTGGTTAAAACAGCGCAGGCCAATCTTTAACTTTCCTACACGGACCGGTATTCACAGCTGACGTGTGTGGTCGACTGACACCATTTTCGGTGCATTTGCTTGTGCTTAGAACAGGTTTTCTGTTCATTTCCCAAAAACTAGAATATGCAGTAAAAAACAGACATCAACCATGTTGTCGATGCCAACTTCTAACTATACGTTCATGTAAATAATTAAAATATATCTATATATATATATTTCTTAGATATTTTGGATCACGTCTATCGGTCCTTTCACCATTACATTTTGACAGCAGCTGGAGAAGAATCAATAACCAAAATAAAACAAGCTGGCTGGTAAAAAAATATATATATACATCGTCAGGTATCAGAACATTTTTCCTTACAAAAGGTAATGTTTATTTTTAGCAGTTCTTACATACATCTCCATGCTTGGATGTCTGTTCAATTTTGGCAGTCGAATAATCATTCAAAACACTAGTCCTCACTACCATATTTACAAATAAAAAACAAAACTGGACCCGACAGTGGATCCATCAGTTTCAGGTGTGCATTGCAGATATGTGTTTGTTGAATATCAATCAATTTTTGCCAATGCCTGTCTGATGAAAAGGAAAATGCTGAAAACACTGGAGCACTTCTGTAGTGATCTGTGTATTGGTGTACTGCATGTGTCCTGTTTTGAGAGACAATCACTTTCTTGATTATGCCCAAAATCTATCAATGGCATCGTTTACCTGGGGTAAATACTAGAGATGCACCCATATTATTTTTTAGGACCAAAACCGAAAACCGAAAATGAGGAAACACTTGGCCGAAAACCAAAACCGAAAACCGAAAGATATTATTATTATTAAATTATTAAAAGAATACATCAGTTACCAATCTATGAAAATAGTTATTTAGCATTCAAACAATGCACAATATAAAATAACATTTGAAATAAAATATTTTACTTGGCCCCACTCATGAATAGCCTAAAAGCAAGATGGCTGAAATATTATACACCGAAATATCTTCTCTCATAAAACTAGTGAATTCAGGTGCATTTTAGTATTCTGAACGAAGTTCATGAACAAATTGCATTCAGAACAAGTGCTTTAAAAAACTGTTGAAAAGTATAACAACATTCTGTGTAGGCCTATAACAAAACAGTGTATTAAAACAAAGACTGGCAGCCCATATATTAACTTTCTTGCCTTTTCAGAAACGGAAAGTGACCATTATTTCATATGTAAACACCACATCACACAGTGTGAACAGCACGAAATTCAACCTCTGTATTTACCCCATTCACCAAGTGAAGCAGCAGGCAGCCAGGAACACCGGTGAGCAGTGTGTGGGGACGGTACCTTACTCAGGGGGCCTCAGAGGTGCTTAGCAGTCTTGGGACTCGAACCCACGACTTCCTGATCGCAGGGCGAACGCCCTAAGGCTGCACTTCGAGTGGGTGTGCACAAAGGGTCTTGCCTCTTCTGTGCTTCATGTTCTGCATGGCGATCGGGATGTTTTGATTTTATATGATAAATTAATCCCGACGTTGAGAAAGTCTTTGTGGACGCACCCCCCTCTAGAAATTTCGGCATTGCGCGCTTTCCAAACGGTTTTCCGCGTGTCTGTCTTAGATAGATCGCCTGCGGTTGCGTCATCATTGCGTCATGACTGTTTCGGTCGCGTTAAACAAAAAAAATCGGTGGCCGAACTTTCGGTGCATCCCTAGTAAATAATAATGAAATCGTTAGTCGAAAGGCAAAGGCCCCCTAACCTCATCATTGTTTTTATCTATCTTTCTCTGCAACAGGCAATAAATCTCCACCCTCTCTGCTCACCCTTGCAAACACACCACACTGAGAAATATCAGGCAATGCAAGCTTAAATCCAGCGCTGACCGAGCTGGCTTTGAAGTATCGACAGAAGATCAATCTGAAATCAAAACTAAATTCAACAACCCCACCCACCCCAGCCTCCGACTCCTCTTCTGACTGAGGCGTGGATTTTGGAGGGAGGAGGTGTATCTGTGTATTTAAGGATCTGACGGCTCCCCCTTTCCCTTAATTGAGCTCCTCTGTTATTAATTTTACTGTTAAATACTCAAGGAAAATGCTTCTAAGCTGCTCTCATTAATAAGCCTCTCTCCTCCAAGTAGCCCGACTAGGTGAGCACCATCGGCGTGGCTAATTATTACCTTTGTATGCAAATGCCGTTAGTCATGCTTAAAGTGTACTTTTTCTCTTATTTAATTAATTAAAACAATCATCTATGAACTTTAAATTAGTCTAGTGTAAAATAATCTCTTTTTGTCATTTAATAATTAGCAGCCGGTAAAGCGGCTGTATTAATTGCATTTAGGCTGCCGCCCCGGGAGACGGACACGGAGGACGGGTCACTCCGCCATCTCCAGAAATAGCAAATTCCCATGAATTGAGGCAGGGGAGAGAGAGAGAGAGAGAGAGAGAGAGAGAGAGAGAGAGAGAGAGAAAGAGGGAGGGAGAGAGAGAGGGAGAGAGAGGGGGGGAGAAGGAGAGAGGGAGAGAGAGAGAGAAGAGAGAGAGAGAGAGAGAAAAGAGGGAGGGAAAGAGAGTAAAGAGAATAAACTCTTTTCTGCGTGCCATCTTTAAATTACCCCCGGGAATCGCAGGCAACCCTTAATTAGCCTAGCGCCGTGGTAAAATTGATTGAAATGCAGCACATCAATTATTAAGCGAAACAGTTTTTTTTATAACTCCCCCGCCCCACCCTGTAATTCTTTAGGTGGGAGTGGGGTGCGGTGAATGGCGGGGGTGTTACTTCTGAAAACAGCCCGCAAATGAGGGCTGCGTTTAAGGAAGGGTGGTCCTTCAGTGTGCTGCGACTCAGAATCTTTTTCAGGCCCAAAATCTGCCTCTGCCTTCTCCACACACTCACTGTGAGCATCAATATGAGATCTGCTCGAAGAGCCAAAATCCCTTTTCTTCAGTTCTTGTGGGTATGAAGCCCCCAAAAGCAACACTATCAAAACCACTATAAGATAAGACATTAAACTCCCAGATTGATAGGGAAGATTATGTTAACGAGTGGTTGACCGATATGAGTTTTTCCAGGGATGATGCCGAAACCAATGGTCAGAGAACGGTGTGGATGATGATCGAAGTAATGTTCCCCGCAGACCGTCGTTAAATTATAATATTATTAAAATGTATACATTATAATGCTATTTCAAGTGCAGAACAGCTTTATAAAATGTAACATTTACAAATTAGTAAAAGCTGCTCTATTGCAGGGTTTTATAGTTTTAGGAAAGCCTTAATGCTTAACTGGACTCACTCAGACCAGTTCAACATACCAGCATGGTGACCCTGGTCGTCTGCCACGCCGAGCTGGCCAGCTCTTGCTTACAAAACTTTTCCTTACAGAAAAGCCCTTGTGCACGTTTTTTTTTTAATACAAACGGTGCCAGAAATAGTCCTTAGTGGTTCCTTAAATAACCTTTCAATAGACTGAACTATTTTTGTAAATGGGAGGTGTGGGTGTGAAGCAGTTTTTTAAAGCTTCTTTTTTAAAAAAACATAAATTGGTTCTTTATGAGACAGTTTTCATATTTAAACATATCTCTAGACATACAGTTCATTTACAAGAAAATGTTCTTTTGTAAACACCTATTGCTTCAATCACCCATTTGTGATTCATGTTGGGCTCAATACATCATGCCGTCATTAACTAACAATGTTCACAGTACAGGACAAAACAATATATATCACAAAGCAATTGTTAACATATAGCAGGTTTTGACTTCAGGGGCTACAAATAACCCTGGCCCCATCAGATCAGTTAAAACCTTTTAAAAACTGACCAAAAGCCTCAGATCTCACGGGCCCACACTCTACCACTTGACCCCAGGGGTCAAATTAACAACAGCAGTTTAAATGGCCACTTACCTCTTTTTTCAGTGGCGTCACATCCAGGTCAAGATGAGGTCATAGCAACTGCAAGCACTTCCTATTACTCATTCTGACTGCTTCTGTTCACGTGGCTTTGGATCTCCAAGTCTGGCCACCTGAACTTCCACAAGACTGCTTCCAGTACCCTGTATCACAAGCAATAAATAAATGAATGTGTGGTTCAGTTAAAAATGCTAATAGAGCCAAAATGGTGTCACTGTAGAACTGTTTGTAATAAATGCCAGTCTGACTGGCAAGGAAAAGCTTTCACTGGGAAAACGGTAATAATCAGCTTAATTGCTTTAATTACCATGCCAATGAAGAGCACTGCAGAATCACAGCTCACTGCCCCAGCTGTTGCCCCGAGTGGCCCATTTTGCCTCATGTGCTGCCAGCTACTGGCCCAGAAAAGAACAACATTGTGGACACATCTTGCTTGCTCCAAGTCTACTCCAGCCTCGTGATGACCTTTGACAATAAGCAACATTAAAAAAAAAACAGTGATTGGCGTCCTATAAAGGTCCTCATTTCAAAGTCGTTGGCTTGCACAATCTGTTTACATTTTGTCTAGGGCTACCTGAAGACCTACCTCCTGAAACAAATCCACCATGTCTACAAATTTAGATCTTCTCTGGGGTCACTGCTTGGGTAACTCCCTGACCCTTTAATGTCCTGTGAGTCCTGGTCATTGTCAGTGCTTACAGTGAGTGGAAAACTAATTTGGGCCTAATTAATTTTTCGCAGGGCTCCAGTGCTCCAGTTACCGCTCCAGACCTATGCCAAAGAACCAGGAAAAGGCCTCCAGAAGACATCCAACACTTCACACTGGACAAGTCAGAGGGCATCACACAAAGGAATCTGAGGAACCCATTGTGGAACACGTGGGGTCAAGTATAGGTTAGGACGATGTTTTAATTAGGGGTCATAACTTATACATGATTGCTCTTCCTTATGGCCAAAAATGACAATGGGTTTCTCGTGAGTGATTCGGCCACGACAGAGGCCTTTGTCTAGGCTCAAGAAGGGTAAAATGTAAAGAAATCGTCCAGCTGCATTCGCTTCATGTGGTGAGTTCAACATAGAGGACAACAGTGTATTTTGCCCAATCTCAACATGTAGTCCTGCCCATAGGTAATGGCCCCCTCTCAATAAAGGCAAACTGGGAAAGCATATAAAGTGGGATGTTTTTGATATCATGGATCAACAAAACACTTGGTGATGAGGTAGTTTTGTAAACCACAGTGTAATCTTTCATAATATCGCTGAACAGGTTTTGGGAAATGTTACCCATCTATTCTCATCATGTCAGGTTTTTCCTCCCAATCGATAAAAAGGAAATAAAAAGGTCACATATTACTGCACAATAACACAAACTTCGTTCCGGCTGATGCTTTAACAAATGTAATAAAGAAAAAAGGCTGAAAATACAGGGAACATTTTTAGAACACTTCAGGTATTCTTATATGTATATATTCTTATATACTTATACTTCTTGTCTTCTTGGCATTGCAGATTTTTTGCTTTTTTAGTACACAAACATTAATCATCCGTCATACTCACACTGCAACATACTTTGGATTTTCTTGACTAGATTTCTAGATGAAAAATTAATTAGTGAGCAAAAATCAGAAAGCTGTGGCTCAAAACCACAGCAAAATCTTGTAGACACTTGTAGACCCATAATAATACTGCAGGCATAAACAAGCAATGTTAGTGCAGGACACTACCATAATATTACAGATTACTATAAGAAAGAATTACTGTAAGTACACCATATGGACAAAAGTATTGAGATGCCTGACCATTACACCAACAGGGACTTTAATGACATTGCATTCAAATACATAGACTTTAATATGGAGTTGGTCTCGCTTCCACTCTTCTTGGAAATCTTTTCACAAGACTTTGGAGTTACTGTGGGAATTTGTGCCCATTCATTCTGCGGAGCATTTATGAGGTCAGGCTCTGATGTAGGACGAGAAGGCCTGACTCGCAATCTCCATTCCAGTTCATCCCAAAGGTGTTGGATGGGGTTGAGGTCAGGGCTCTATGCGGGACAGTGAAGTTCTTCCACACTGAACTCATCCAGCCATGTCCTTATGAAGCTTGCTTTGTGCACTGGGACACAGTCATGCAAAGGTTCTTCCCCAAACTGTGTCCACAAAGTCGGAAGCATGACGTTGTCTTGGTTTGCTCAAGCATTAAGATTGCCCTTCACTGGCACAGCCCAAACCCAGAAAAACCGGTGTCCCTATACTTCGTAATGTGTAGTATTATAAAAATAATACTATTGTGTGTGTGTAAGTAAAACATTACGTTAGACTTGTTTATATCAGCCTCCTCATAATCTATGCTCCTTTTCCAAGAAACCTTCAGCAAGAGGCACACCATGATTACATTTCCTGTAAATATCCATTTGTTTGTGAAGTTTTCATGTTAACTGGCCATTAGGGATCAGTTCTCGCTGAATGCTGTCTAACCAGACAAGGACTCAGAGTGTCACATAAATTATGTAGGTTTACTTGCCTATAAAGGAGAAACCCCTGAGTAGAAGTCCCGACTTCAGAGAAAAGGTGGTTTTAATATGCGAGAGAATTTTACAGACTCGATGGTTAGTGAGCTTTTAGCAAACTATTCACCACTTAAAGGAAAACACAACCAAATTGAGAAATTAATACGTTGGAAATTGGCGCCACCTGGTGATCATTGGCAGAAATACAACATGGAGAAAAATAATTGTTTGGACAAGTCTGATACAGCTTGTGCTCTACTGCCAGTGAAGGACAATCTTGATGCTTCACCATACCAGGACATTTTGAACAACGCCATGCTTCCGACTTTGTGGACGCAGTTTGGGGAAGAACCTTTTCTATTCCAGCATGACTGTGTCCCATTGCACAAAGTAAGCTCCATAAAGACATGGCTGGATGAGTTCGGTGTGGAAGACTGGCCCACACATAACCCTGATCTCAACCCCATCCAACACTCTTGGGATGAACTCGATAGTGATTGCGAACCAGGTCTTCTCATCCAACATCAGTGCCTGTCCTCATAAATGCTCTACAGAATGAAGGGCCACAAATTCTCACAGAACCTCTAAAATCTTGTGGAAATCCTTCAGAGTGGAAACTGTTTTAGCTGCAGAGGGGCCACCCAGCTCCATATTAAAGTCAATGTATCTGAATGAAATCTCATTAAAGTCCCTGTTGGTGTAACGGTAGGCGTCCCAATACTTTTATCCATGTAGTGTATTTCATGTTTAGACCAAGGTACCCGGATTGTGTGTCCATGATTAAGCTTTTGGCTCTCCCTGAAGTAGATGGCCAGTCAGAACATTTTGGTAATTAAAATCACTGATTTAACTGATTTAATCAAACCCAAAGCATTTCTACAATAACACCCAAGTTACAGGCCTGTGATTTAAGTTGGGTAGGCTTATAAATGCTGCATGTAAAAGATAAGCAATGCTTTATGATCTTTACCTTATATTTACATTAATCACAGTTCTGTTCACTGTCCAGTGAACCAGCAACAATGTCATACTTTCCACTCCAAGCAAAAAGACGAAGTGTCAAACATGTTCATGAGAATTAAAACTTTTTATTAGTGTATTTATGAAGTCTGCATATGCAACACGCCTGAAAAGCTTATCGCCTGATAACGTTCACGTCCTACCAATACATCTCTCTAGGGTAAAATAAGCTCACCAACTGTTAAATGCTTTGCCAAAAAAAAAAGAAAATAAAATAAAGGTAAAATAAAATTATATATACACATATACTGTATATGCATATATGTCTGGGCCACTAAACAGTTCTATTTGGTTTTCTTTCCACACCCAGTCAAAAACGGGCAAGCAGAAATGTTCCCAGTGTCTTCACGGCCTTCGCTTTAGGTTTAAAACAGGCCACGGCCTCTTTGTCTTCTCCATATTAGTTGCACTTAAAGTACAATCGCAAGTATAACAAGATCAACAAAACTAAAGAGAGACAAAGGTGGGAGAAGGGGAATGGATTTTTCAAACATCTTGCCACTGTCACAACAAGTAAAGAAAGGCAGACAGCTAGATCACAGTCATTAGTAAGTTGTACGACAAGCACACACACTAAAGTTGCACAATTCTCCTTGTAAGAAGCAAATCGTTTTAAGAGTCTTTTTCCCCCAATTGCAAGCAAATAGAACACTGCCATATTTCTGCAACATTTGACATTAGGTAGATGTTTTCCCCACTGAAGAACCATAGGTTGTGGAAATGCATCCAGGGCAATGCAAGGTGTTTGTCCAGAAGCGAGGAAAAAAATGCTGAAAGGTTTTTCTTCCCCCTGACTGATCAGAACACAAAAAAAAAAACTAAAACATGCCTGAGGCATCCAAAAAAAAATTAAAAAATAAAAGATTAATGAGTAGGTAAATATTAGGGGCAAGATGTTCAGACAACAGCTTGAACTGGAAACAGAGGAGAATATAAAGATACTGTTTGTGAAATTTCTAACAAAATTTTTTTCTTGTATGATAGGACATTTCATTATGAAGCCATGTTCCGTTAAAAAGAGGGCATGATCTAAAAAAATATTCAATTCTAATAAAAAGGAAGAGAGCATTAAAGATTTTAAATATATTTATATATAAAAATACATGAAAATACAAAAAGTAGCTAAAAGAAAGATAAAGGAAAAAAATCTTGTGATTGTGAAGAATAACCTACTTTATTAACACTTAAAGCTTAAACATTTGGATTGTGTGATCATTTTTGTATGTATTTTTTGTTTTTGCTCAGAATGAAAAAAAACGTTTTCTAAGAAAAAAAAAAAGGAAACCAGACTCCAAAAGCACTCCACAGCGATCTAGTGAGCATTTTGAACAAAACAGGTTTCTGCAGAGACAGGTGAGGGGTTTCGGGGAAGAGAAAATATTGGTCCAGGTTTTTTTTTTTGCTTGGTTTCCTTTTGTTCAAACATTCCTATCTGGTCACGTTAGATTTCAGCAGAAGCATGCCATACAACAGCACACTCCAAAATCAAAGGCAACATTCTTTTATAGTGGTTGGGTGCAGCAATCTTGAATTGTAAATGAATAAGGTGTCTTTTGGCATTACTTTCAAGAATTGAGGGTTTGAGGGGGCTGGAACGGGAGGGAAGCAGTACAACTTTGATCTTGTTGATTAGTCTCAGCAATGACATCAAGCTTAAAGAAAATGACTTTTTGCCAGCAAAAGTAAGCTCTTTGTTAAGCGAAAGATTTCAGGAAGAAGAAGAAATATTTACGGCAAAAAGTTTATGTGGTCACTTCATCGAGGGGAGGGAATGCTTTACTGAAACATTTGTGCCAAGTTATTAACTGTCTTCTGGTACTTCCCTATTACAGACACACCTTCCCTGGTCTTCATTTAAAACAAAAAAATATATATACAATTCAAATTCTACCACTAATACATTTAATATTGAGGATCTAAGGAGGAAAAAAATAAGAGAATTAAAGGTGCATGAAGCTGATGTGACAGCAAGTGCCATGTTCAGTTCCGAACAGTGAGAACGTCAGAGAGAGAGAGAGAGAGAGAGAGAGAGAGAGAGAGAGAGAGAGAGAAAAAGAGATAGAGAGAGAGAAAAAGAGATAGATAGAGAGAGAGAGAGAGAGAGAGAGAAAGAGAGAGAGAAAAAGAGGGGGGATTATAGCAAGTCTGTTGTTCTAGTTGTCATTTGTTGTGGTGATTGTAGAATTTGTCGTTTTTGGGGAAGTGTGGATCGTTGGTTGTTGTCTTTATGATTAGGACATACTGGAGCAGCGGACAGTGGGAGAGCCCATTTGGGTCAGAACCTTGTCCAGCCACTGCAGCGGGCCATTCAAGTGCAGCTCAATCCAGCACGGAGTGCTCGTCACAGTCTGCCGCCTGACACACACACACACACACACACACACACACACACACACACACACACACACACACACACACACACATACACACATATA
>JBBPCX010000035.1:2444697-2474677 GCA_037974365.1 Hydrocynus forskahlii | reverse complement strand
CCCCCCCCCCACACACACACACACACACACACACACACACACACACACACACACACACACACACACACACACACACTTAAATCAAAACACAATCAAATCAAAACAAATTTACAACTTTCTAACACTACCACCACTATTCCCACCCCCTACCTGTATTCGGCCCCCCAGCCTTTGACGAAGCTCATGCGAATTGTACACATTCTGGTGAGCTGGTACACAGCCTCGAAGCCCTGGTTCACTGACTGGGCCAAGAGGGCAGCAAACTCCTGGTTATTAAAGATCTTCAGGTTACATCCTACGAAGAAGGATATCATGGTATCAGTTAGGAAAATCCTGATTCAAATATTAACACCAGAGCAAATCAAGGGACATTTTAAAGGATCGGTATCAGTTATATATGAAACTGAATCTAATTCTGATTCTTTCTTCAGCATATTTAACCCCTCCATGTATGCCACACTGTGCTCTATTTCTGTTGAGATATACATGGACAGTTACCTACACACTCCTGGGGCAGTAAAGCTTTCAGAAGTTAACAGTCTGTGGAGTTATTTCAAAGTAGACAACAAAAACAGCCCAACAGCCATGTGTAATGTGTGTAATAGCATTTTCACAGCTAAACTTGCCACATGTAAAAATGGACCACACACCTATTACATGCTTAAGTATTCTTGACCGGTATTACCTAGGTGTACTGAGCGTGCAGTATCGTGGTTGAATTGTGGATGATTGACTTAAGTTTAGCTTACATGGCCTAAAATACAGACGTGGATTACTTGAGCACTGATGTACGTCGCTCTGGATAAGGACGTCAGCTAAATGCCGTAAATGTAAATGTAAATTACACCTTTTGTAGTATCAAGTACAAAACACAGGGTAAACAGGAGCAGGCCTTCTTTACATGCTACACACATTTGAATAAGAGTGTCACATTACACACAAAAACGTAAGGCTGAGTGATGAAATGATCGTTGTATTTTGCGAAGTTCAACAGACTTATGCCAGATTTGTAGTGATTTTTCCACCAGTGTCACAGATTTCACTTTTTTTCCTCGCTGTACTTTGAATTAGGCATAATGCAGTGTTAGTATAGAATGCATTCATCTGTGACTTTTTTTTTTTTACAGAAAAATAGGATGTTTTAGAGCAGTGTATATGTCTGAATACATGTGTATTTTTAAAAGAATTTCATACGTTATTGTCTATCATTTTGAGGCGACTGAGAAGAACCAGGACAGCTGACTGAGGTCCATTAAAAGGAAAAAGGAGGGAGCACCCTACTGAAGAGATCAGGAGGCCCGATTTTTGAGAGACTTTACTCACTATTATATACACACATGAAATGCAATATAATACAAACACATGTTGCATATTCAAAAATATACTGTGTGTACAGTCATTTCTTTACCATTCTTTTTTTAATTATATCGCCCTCTAACATGGAGTGATGGTCACTGTAATAATTAAATATATTAATAATTATCATTTTAAAATCAGTCTTTAAAGAATACATGTATTATGATAATCATCTAATTAAGAGAGGTAGCATTAAATTTATAGTAGTGCCCTGCACAGCACAATAAAATACTGCATCAGCAAATATTCAATATTATAGGATTAGGGATTTTACTAATATTAGACATGTTAATGTGACTATGGTTAAAAAGTGCTTCTGTTTTGAACTGAGAGCCAAGCAAACTAAGGGTAAGTAATATAGAGGGGTAGGAAAAGTTTAGTATACACACAGCTTACCAGGGGGGATTTTGCAGACGGTCGCAGGGTGCCAGCCATACCTCTGGTTACAGTTGGGGCTTTGAACAAAGATGGCACTGTCACTCAGACACTCTGCAAACACTTCTCCACCGATATAATACAGCCTGACTCCCCGACCTGGACACACCAACATCATCATCAGCAGGACAGCAACTACTAAATGATACACATGTTCATTACTATGGTTGATTTTTTTTCCCATTTTTTGAACAGAAAGTGGCCTTCGTAGCAACAAGACTGATCCTGCCCCTTTCTGAACAAAAGGCCCTGAAAATCACTTGACTGAAAAAATTTTTTAGTTACAAATTAATCTGTAGCAGGGGAAATCCTAGCGTTAAAGCAAAAATATCTTTTTAATAATGTGAAAATGTGGATGCTTAATCTCTGCCATAGTGTATGTATCTATCAATAGACAATCCATTAATATGGGTCAAACATTGAAATTAGGTCAATATTACAACTTATAAATTGGCATCCTATTTTATTAAGCATGTGCAAGCGTGGTGGAACCTGTTTCCAACTGTGGGAATTTTCATTCTTCTAGGGCCACAGTGACCTCTGCTGGCCGTTCTGAATGCAACAACCACTTACAACCGAATGTACCGGCCTGATATGTGATGTTTGATTTACAACAGCATAAAACATGTAAACACCCTTTTATAATAAATGCTTAAAAAGGAGCATGTGCAGTGTTAGAAGTCTGTTAGGATCCTGGCAGGCCATTACAGACACAGAGAGAAACGACAGTATTTCTGTTGATCTAGAGAACACTGATATGGAGGAAAGTGCAAACATTGTTTAGTGATGTGCTTTCAAAGACAATTTAGCAGTTTTACAAAAATGCAACACAAGCTCTTGTTACACTGCCAACTCAAAACACTCATCCCTAAATCTTGTTTATTTCTGATGCTAATCTGGTGTTAATGTAATTAATTCATGAAGACTTATGCTAAATACATTGCATTATCCTGTACAAATCAGATGAACTTGTATCTTCATGTTTTGTCTGAGGTATGCTGGAAGAAACTAAACGCTTAAAACTACAACCAAACAAATGATCTTGCAAGGAACCATTGGCTTGTGTGTACATGTTTATCACTTTGGTATTTACACCAGCTTACCTGATGACTTTCAACACACAGGGTTAAAATCATATGGGAGGGTGGTTCTTTAAGTGTGCAGCCTTTAGCTATATGGGTATGACATCACTAATAATGACGATATTAGCAGCTGGAATTATTCTTGTTCTTGATTTTTGGGAAATGTGATGCCCATAGCGATTTTCAGTAAGTGAATGAATAGACAAGAGTGTCTGCTGAATAAAGTATGGCGTTTACGTAAAAGCAATTAATTTACATAATATAAATTACTGGTTAACAATATTGATACCAGCCACAAAAATGTTTGTTATTTTATCCATTCCAGAAAGTCCATACTGGGGCACCTGTTTTTAAAAATATCATACCCTTTAAACCATGTCAAAATTTCACCAGTAAATTTGTTGTTTTCTCTTTCTCCTTTAAGTGTTTTCTGTCCCTTGTTATGCTAAGAAACTTCACATTTGAGAATTTACAATATTTCACAATTAACACACCATTAGCACAATGTTTAGAAATACTGAAGCCTTTAATTAATGACCACAGTGATTCATTTGTGCTGCAGAATAAATAATCATTTTATTGTTTCGAGAGAATCTAAGGTATACCTATGTGTCTCCGGGTCATCTCCACAGTGGCGTTACGGTTGACATTGGACAACAAGCCTAGGCAGAAGCGCTCTGAGTTGGAGGGGTCCGTGAAGCCATCCACGGTGAGAGAGGGCTGCGAGGCATGGAAGGTCTCCCCAACCCGCTGATTTAGCTCATAGTAGGCTATGGAGCACCAGAAGGCAGGCTCCGAATAGGTCACCGGCTGCAGGTCTACAATGCAAGTCACACACACACCTAAATACACACCTTGTCTCAGATGTATTAGGTACACTGAAGCTCAAAACTTTATCACAATAAAGGCTGTTTTAATTGAGCACAGCACTAAAAATGTCTGGTGAAGCAGCATGGGTTCAGGGAGATGATGTAACAGGTTGACCTTACCCATGCCATGATTGACGGGTGAGAGCGTGCTCGGCGACAGTTCTGCAGGAGAGCCTGGCCAAGAAAACAGAAGATGTATTTTTAACACCTCAGCACATTCCAAGACAAACTGTGTGTCTGCACACCAAAGAACCGCAGGGATAAAAATAAGCCAACTCTTCCTTTATACTTTCAATCTTAATTGACTGTGAATCAACATGAACGCTTATTTTTACTTTTTACAACATGAATACTAAACATCTGAGCATAGCATTAGAATGAATAAGCCTGAAGTAAGAGCAGTGTGTTTAAAAATAATAAACCCACACAGACATATATGCACACTGCTATTCCCATGTAGTGCTGGTGATCGTCAGATTATACCTGTGTCCATACTTTGATTCAGTTGCTGGTCACTGGTCTCTCCATCCTCACTGATGTAGCCCGGCGGAGGAGTCTCTGAAAGGACAGAGAAGGGCACTTTCAAGTTTTATTTTGATACGTTTTCATGAAAGACAACAACCAATCACCTAAAATATAAGGAGGGGAGAAAATGAGATTTGAGCGCTCACATGTTTTCAGTCAAAGGCTACACATACACTAAATGTCCGTAAGATTGTGTGTAAGTACCTGGTATATAGTTGTTAGGGGGTTCGATCCCCGCAGGGAAATTGGTGTTTTCAGGTATGTTATGGGTGTAGTCATCCAGAGGAGGCAGTTCAGTCAGAATCTCTGTGTGTCTTGGCACTAGGACAGGAGGAAGGACTAAAGGAGCAACAATTCAAAACCAATATGTTAGGAAAGAGTCAAACAACAAATAAAGAACTTTTTGGTTAAAAAGAGTTAGTGGACTTTTTAAAATTTTATTTCTTAATTTCCTCATTTTAATTAAGTAAAACATTATTCAGGTTAACAAAAAATGCTCATTTATATTTTGGGTTAAATGAACTGAGTGGATGAAGAGCAGACTTTTATTAAATATTTTCGAAAATAAAGCACATACTGAAACTTTTTGTTGGCATATTGCCGCCTTCTTTTTTCATTTAAGGTGAGCCTCTAAAAACTATCTCACAGGAAGAAACGCAGAGCTAACATGACGTGAGTGTGTGGAATTTTTGACTAGACTGGTTACACGATCAGATTCAGTCATTCCTCTACCCCCACCTCAGTACAGACAGAACCAATTTAAAAGTTCTTCAGCACCTGGCGTCTCCACCCGCTGGTAGTGGTACGGGTTGACGCACACCTCGTCCTTCTTGAGGTTGAAGGCATACTCGCAGGTGTCGATGGCCCGCAGCTCGTGGTGGCTGTGCAGGTCTGGCCATCGCCACAGACGACAGTAGATGACATGAGGCAGTCCCTTACGGTGAGACACCTGCAGACGGCCGTCCAGGGATCTAACCCCAGCACACGCAGGAGAGGACAGGGAAAGAGACCGAAACACAGAAAGAGGGAGACGGAGTGATAGAGAGAGAACGGAGAAGTAGAGGGAACATGCCAAATGGTCAGAGGAAGGAGAACATGGATGGAGAGAGGGAAGAGAACTGGTTTAGACTTAAAACTGTCCGGTTTTCAAATGCTGAATCAAAAGCAATGTTTATGTTTTAATGGTAATATAACTACAAAAAAAATAACTACTCCGTTAAAGCTTGTCCCTACAAGGATGTGAGTGTATGACTTATGAGAAAAATGTGCTAATCAATAAACAGAACAAGTTTAATTCTGCTAATACTAATTTAGCATTTTAATTTTAAAAAATGTAATCTATGTATAGGATTAATATCACTGAAAATGGCCTGAAAAGTTAAAGTGAAATACACAGCCCCTGGAAGAGGAGAACAGGAAGGCTTCTGCGCTCTCTCTCCGAGCCTGCATGGACAGGATCCCACGGCACGGGTGAGTGCAGCACAATGACAGGAGAGGATAGTCACCTGGTTTGGTCAGGGTAGCTGTATAGGCCTGAGGTATCCCACTGTTCTATCGTATTTGGTGTACTCAGTCCCCAAATTTCAGAGCAATTGCTGTGCACAGAAAAGTAAAAAAACAAAAACAAACAAAACACAAACAAAAAAACACAAACAAACAAAAAATGATAAACATGGGGCATGATTCATTCAAAAATACCAAGATGAAGTACCATGATGGGATATAAAAAGGTGTTATTTCTTTTATTGGAGATGTTCTGCGTTGTGTCTAAAGGCAATAATGCAGTCCACCTCAAATAAAAGAAGCCACTCAAATGGATAAACCACATACAGCAGTGAGATGAAGAAAAAAACAGGACAAACTGACAAATGTTTATAATTACAGTGCATTACAGTTCAGGCGCTGTGTTATAATGGCATTAAAGTGAGTTGAAGAAACATTAATAGATCGTCTTCATGGCGAGCTGGATTGGACAGTTTTCAACATTTAAACATGCAGCACAGGACATGTATGAGATGGAAACAATATGATCTCTTTCTAGAAAACACATTTTCATTCAAATATTATCAGTCAGTTGAACACACAAAACCCTGGACAACCTTTGAAAGTAATAAGTAAACTTGTCGGGAATTTCAGCGTGCATAGATTCTCTCTTTAGGTGCTTAACTGAATCCACTTCTTTGAGTGTAAAAAATTAGAAATGTGTGTGGTATCTGGTTTCTGGAGATCTCTACTCTGTACACCAAATATTTTATAGCTTCAATAAATTCAAATCGGTTATACATAAATCCTGATTTTTAAAGAGACATAATTCAGAAAACTGCAAAATACCGTTCTAGTTTACATTCTGGTGAGTAAAGTCACTGACACATGGTCATTAAGTAATCAGTGACATTATTCTCACCTGGAAAAGCAAACAATGAGCTAAATTGTTTTGAAATCTGACATTGGCTTCGACTGCAAATGTTGCAAAATCCTAAGGAATTTACAATTAATGACCAAAAAAAGCTGAAGCTCAGCTGAACGCTCCCAAATGCTGCCCTCTGCGTCATTTATGGTTATTTTATTTATTTTAGCCCTTTATTCACAGGGTGGAAGGACAAGTGCTGCTTTCTACCCTGAAAACCATTAATCTAAGAACAGACAAACTGTGCCTACTAGATAGCAGACAAAGGTCATTGAGAACTAATCCTTGAAAGAAAAAAATAAATAAAGAGTTCAAGTGGTGGAGAAAAAGTCTGGTCATCCTCTTTCTTCAGAGTACTAAATCTAGTACTATCAGCACTGACAGGGCCACAAGGGTGATGCTCATGCAGTGGCGTTACCTGAGATACTGAATGATGTTCTGCTGTAGGTATACTGTGTCCCTTTGCTTCAGGATATTAACATACAATGATGTGCCAGGCAGACTTGATAAAATGCTGGCAATTGTATGATTTACTTTTTTAAAAATCTTACCACCCCCCCCCAAAAAAATAAAACTTACCTGCCCAATATTTTGAACAATTAAGTAATAATTAAAAAGCACATTTTTAAATGTTATAACAGGCATTTCAAGCAAACAATGTAAGAAATAGCAATTACTTCCTTTAATAAAACATACTCTACAAAAAGCTCACAGTATTTCTTTTATTAATCACTGCAAAATAAAATGTTTATTTGTACACTTGATATTTGCTGTGTTTTTGCCACAGTGCTGGAATTTGCATGGCAATGGGGAAAATGAGGCAAATGGCAAAATCAAAAATAAAGGCAAGTAAAGAAGTGAAACTACCCACGTTCACATTAACAGACATGAGCTGCTTTAGAGGAAGAGGACTTAGTTACAACATAACAGTAGTTGGGAGATTTCTCAACACGCTCCTTGAATACACAGAATTGCTCAGCAGAATGCAAACTTTCAAATTAACAGCCACTCTTCTAGACCAAAAGACCAGCTGCCAAATCATTAGTTGATATGAATAGATGTTAAATCAGCCATGCTCATTCTATTCTTCTCAATTAATAAACAATGGCCTTCACGATAACAATAGCCATTTATTTCACACAAACACACAAGAGTTACTAAAATTATCAAGTCAATATCACTGTCTCTTCATTTCTACTCTGGATACAGACTACTCACGTGTGGAGGGAAATTATATTTCAGTTAGAAAAGTTTACATTTCCAGGAATTAATTATCTGAACCGGTCATTCTGAAAAGCTACATCTTGACTCAGAATTCTTTATTTTGTTACTTATTTTCTGAATTTGCTTTATCTAAAATGTACCTGTTAAAAAGGGCAGGTAACATTATAAGAGTAAACATTAGTATATACATGCCAGCATTTCTCAGCCACCTCACTAACAGGTTGTCCGTCGTGTACAACAATGCTATGTCTCTTGCATGAGAAGGTCAGTGATAACTCCAGGGGAAAAAAAGAGAACAAGGTTCTGGGGTGTGGGACTGAGGTGGGCATTTACTATCCACAAAGGGAGCCTTAGAGTTTTTAAAACAAGTTTGAAAACTGCTCCTGTATACTCCTCTTCAACCAAATCTTTGCAAAGCCTTGTCATAATACAACTATGCCATTTTCAGAACTATAATTCTCAGCTAACCTACAGTACTATTCCATACTTAAAGCTGAACTCAACACTTAAGCCTGCTTCACCAACCCCAGTGTCCATGAGCATCTGATTTCCAGACTGGTGACACACTTTTGGGGGTATTAACCCCAATTCCCTGCAGTGCAAGAGACCCCAACCTCACTCCACCACTGAGAACCCATCTGCTACCAGTCCATTGTCTCAAGAGGCCAAAGCCACACTAAACCTATCTACATGCTTATCACAGTGAGGAAAAAAACTAAAGAAGTTGTCTTTTAATCAATAGCTCCCTCTTTTGATAGGATAACGTATCTACAAAAGACTACAAGTTATTATTTTAAGCAGAAAACATTTTGATAGCACCCCCCTACTCCATGGGTGTCAAATAGAGCCAAGGCTCAAAACTTATCCCAGAAGAGATTAAAATAGAGGCAGCCCACTACATCTCAGAGAACCATATGTCTCAAGCCTATAATCTTGGGTTATGATGACCAAAAATGAGCAACGTTGCCGATAAGGCTCCTCCTCAGGTTGCGTCTTCTCAACATATGCCAAGTTGTCATTTTCATAATCCTGTAAGAGGCAGGTGTAAACTTATCATTTCAGTGATGGTCTGTAATGTATAGCACTCTGTATCCTGATAAATAATGACGGGGTTTTCAGGCTAAAAGTGGGGCTGAGCGCAAAGGCATAACAGCTAAACCTAAAAATAAGTAATATTTAGGGAAAAGCCATTTTCCTTTGAAGTCATAGTGCAAGACATTGTGTAAGTAATAAGATTAGCCAATTCAGCTTGGGTTTGGCAAAAGCTTCAAAATTCATAAGTAAATCTATCTTAAGGCTTGACTAATACCACTAATGCCATTACATTTAGATTATAATACCATTATCATATTAGATCAAAAAACATTGCTTCAAATTTCTACAGATTTCCGTGTGTAAAACCAAAGAACAAAAAAAAGCTTGACTGTAGCCATCCTTCCTTAAACCTCAGTCAGTATTCTGCTTCTTGTCATCATCTCCCCCTAAGAGGACTGAAGTTATATCCTGTCTGCTTAGAAGATAATGTCATCTGCTCTGTGTAAATACTGACCTGAAGACCATTATGCCCTCCTTCATCAGTAACTGATGGAATTATATGTACACATACAGTTTCCTTTCTCAGCGGATTTATTGAAGTGGATAAAAATGGAGCCTTAATACCACCACACAGTAGCAGCCAGACAACAGAGTGCTAATGTTACAATCAATAAGCTTTAGAAATGCAACCCCATCGCTCTCCCTAGGAGAGATCATGGAAGAAAAAGCGCTCTTTGCATCCCTGCACTCACTGAAGGCATGTCTGCAGATATACTATCAGTGCTTCTTCTGGAAGGGACCTGGGCTGATAGAGTAGACTGCCAGGAGCTTCAACCGGAAGTCACATTAGCACAGATAAGGGTTTGTTTCCCTTGAAATGGGACAAACAATAACAGTGAATAAGTCCACACGGCTGTAATTATATGCCAGCGTCCAGCGTTTAGCAACCTATGAGCAAGCAAAAGCCCGCCAACGGGCCCCAGTTACTGAGTAATGAACCAAATAGAAAGCAGCTGCAGTTGAGATGTTGAGATCGCTCAAACTTGGACAAAATATAACAAGCTTAATATTTACATCAGTTTACAGTGGTTGTAACTTTTCTAGTCCTTTAAATGCTTCTTTTGCATTTATAATGCAACTTACACACCTAGCTAAAAATCAGCACTTGGCCCAAAGCAGACTCAAGTCCATTAGTCAAACTAATCAGGCTGGAGTGCTTATTTCAAAACTTTGAAGTAAATCAATCTGGTTAACAGTGTGGTAACACAAACAGTACGTGCATTCATCTAGGAACAAAGGTAATAGGTCTACTAGAGGGGGAAAAAGTCTTTCCAGCCATGGTTTGCTGGAGCCATGGTTTGCTCCTCCATTAATAAATGTATACTAATATTTGAACGAAATATCTGAGACTGAGGCAAGAGTTATGTTGAGTCATTATAAAACATGAGAATCAGCATAGACAATGATGTTCTCAGCCTTTCCCACCAATCTCCAAGGTTAGACTGATTAGAGTTAAAAAAAAAAAACAAAAAAAAACCACATACTAGTAGCAAACTTTCCCACCCTGCGAACTCTCTAGACAAGCTCTCAAGGGAATTAAGAGAGCAAATGAGTAAGTTCCCTTGACAAGATGAAAGAACCCCAATCAGCTGATGTGGGTCATCTTTGCTGTTAAGTCTGTGTAAAGCTTCACTAAAGGTGAAACTAACTGTACTCATCTCATGTGAGTAAAAACTGATTATTCAATGATACTTGCTTACTGGAGAGTCTGAGTGTTAAATAGAAACACTTCCAAATGAATTGACTATTCCTTTATTTAAAAATGCGAGATGTGTTAGTAAAGGGAAAACGTTTAAGTGAATGTGCTTGTATTTTTTTTTTCCTCTTTTAAATGACTTCTCAAGTACTGGTGACAATGCGGGTTTTTTTGTAAAACACAAGGTTTCAATTTGTTGAGTCTGCAAGATCTAGGACTACACAGTCTTCTCACATTTTAGATTAGATTCATGTCCATCAACATAAAAGTAAGACGTTCATGATGCTGGACATGATGATTACGCTTCAGAGAGCAGATGAAGTGACATGAGAAAGGTACGATAAAACCAGAAGCAAAGTCTAACTGACAGACTTGAAACAAAAACACTGGATGGATGGCACAGACACAATTCAAAAAAAGAAAATAAAGCAATGCTAATGTGGTAGGTGCACCCTCACCAATCGATTATGAAGTAAGGCAATTAATTTGCCAGTTTGCTGCTAGTTGGGTTGAACACTTTTCCAATTCAAACTGCAACATTATCTTGTTTTAAAGCACATTGGGATAAAGTTGACAGCTATGAGTAAACAAACTGCATGACAGCAGGGGGAGAAAGCAAGGCTTGAAAGGGTGTGTGAAGAAATGAAAAGGCGCATTTTTGCATGTATGTTAATGGGGAGATGATATTCTCTTTGGTATTGGCGTACCTGGGGATGGTCACACACTTGGTGTTGCAGTTCTGTGTGGTGATGGCCTTCTCCAGCTCATCCAGCTGGCCGGTCTTCTTCAGCTTCTTCACCAAGCTCTTTACGGCCTTCTCACACCACTTCTCCTCCTGGCCGTTCTGCTCTCCGCCCCCGCCCGCTCCGCCCGAGCCACTGGCCGACTTTTTCCAGCCCAGCAGACGCTTCACCACCGGAGGGGTGAACGGCAAGATGGACGACATCGTCTGAATTTCAAGCGAGTGCTCGGTCAGCCCCCTCCTGGGCAGGAAGGTTGCAGATGCAGAGGGAGGCTTGGAAAACGGGGCGAGAAACCCGCTTTCCTAACAGGGCTTTAGGAAGAGGGCCACTGGGCTAGGGTTCTGAGGAGCGTTAGAGGGGGGAGGGGTGGGGGGGGCAGGAAGAGGCGCTTAGGAGATGGAACAGGGAAGGGAGGGGGTGCAGGGTTACCTGAGTGAAGAAAAACAGAAATCAAAAAGTCTGATGACAGACCGTACAAAACACAGGCTCAAAAGGGATTAGAGAAGAACCTCCATACTGTTCCCACACCAGGAGGTACGGCCCCTTCAACCTAGATGACGTGGAGAATTTGCTGATTCGCAAGCACTGAGAGCACCATTTCAACAAATAAAAGTGGGTTAACAGTGAGATTTAAGGAGACTTTCTCTTCCTTCAAAAAACTGAGTAACAAAAACTAACTAAAAGTCAGATTCCCCCAGGCAGCAGCAAAGTAATTAGGTCAAGTGGTCCATGATTTCAGTCAATTGCTAGGTTTTTATTTAAGCCAGGGCATCTGTGGCAGGGACACATTTCTTATAAACACTAGCAAAAAAGGTTAGTTAGTGACTTCTACAAGTGAACAGATGAAACAGTGCAGAGGTATTTACAATGAAAAATGGAGAGCTTGGTTTCTCGGGGGGCACAGACTGCCCTAGAGAGCAGATTACAGATAATGCGAGCCAAAAGCTCAATATTTGATTCATGGAGATGGGGCGTGCGTGTGCAGGCCTTTTCATTTCACAGCGTTCCCAGTTTAATTTGAAAATTGGTTCCACTCAAGGAGGAGACGCACCATGCCATTAGGAGAGATCTGACTCTCTTTCTGCAGGGACAGCCAGGTCCTCTGAGCCCACAGCCCGGCAAACGGAGGCTGTGAACATGAGGAAGTGGAAGTAAACATTAGGAATCCAGGGCTGTTGCGTTAGCTTTACAAAATGGCCAATTCCCAGAGAGGGCCTTGCTGCCATAAGCCTATTTATCATAGCGGAAACGAGCCACAATGAAGAAAGAATGCCTTCCAAATGAGCAGCAAAAACACTGATGGAGACAAAATAAATGGAAAAATTAGTGGACGGGGGAACGAGAACAACAAAGCAGCAGCATTCTGAACTCACTGTTCCCCTCCCACTACTACGTCTGATACAGACCCATTCAAAATTGAAGCTGAAAGGACTTCAGTAATTGACGAGAAGGTGCGAGTGGAAACTGGTGCCTTGGAGGACTCTTGCATCTACAGCAGGGGGACCGTGACAAGCAGGACACGTGTGTGTGAGCATTACAGCTCCCAAGGCACAGCCAAATTTCAGCATTAAAAAAACCCTAATACAACAGTTTCAGGACTAAGGTCTGTGAAGGCTGATGACTCGCCTGTCGCCTAATTAATCTCTTTACTCTGCTCGTTTGGTCAGTGGAGTGTGTGTGGGAAGGTCCGATAGAAGGCATTCAGTTCAACCAACTAACGTTTCTCTTCTGACAGCTTTCTATCGTTTTACTGGGAGCATCAACTGCAAAACTGACGGTGTGGGAAGACCAACCAAACTAGACCCCAGCAACTATTATACACAGATAAGGCTGATGCTAACAGCTTAACGAGTGAGTTTAACGATAAAAAAAAACACATCAAACTTTACCAACCAACATAACAACAAAACAAAGCGATAAACTAGCGGGGTAGGAAAAAAACGCACCCATGCATTAAAAAATAGGCCAGGCCAATGCCGGAGCAGCGTTAGCAGAAGCTAGCTCGGTGCAAAAAGAGTTATAAATTCATATGTTTCTGTAAAAGGGATTTGTGCGTTCAAACTCTTACCTCAAGCAGAAGGACTGCTGGAAATTGAGGTGTTGGATGGCTGCATGAAAGCACCGTCCGCACGAGTCCCAGATAGAGAGAGAGAGAGAGAGAGAGAGAGAGAGAGAGAGAGAGAGAGAGAGAGAGAGAGAGAGATAGAGAGGGAGAGAGAGAGATACAGGGGGACACGGAGAGAGAGAGAGAGGCTGATGCTAACGGCTACAAACGAGCCCAGACCCGGAGCGTGAATGGAGCTGGAACCGGCCACGATTAAAAACACTACAGCGTTCAGAGGGGGCTTTTTGAGGTAGAAGAAAAGCTATGGGGGCTTTAGTGAAGAAGGAGGCGTGTGCGTGTGTTTTCGTGGCGATGCCCGAGCAAAATAAAACGCTAACTTCCAGGCTCGCAGGCTTCGCCACTTTGTTTGACAGAAAAATAAACAGGTTAGAGACGTGTTCGCCCCATCAGTTTTATCTCTTCGGGCGAAAAATAAACACTCACCTGAGGAACGAGCCGCAACGCAAAAATATATGTACACTCCACAGCTATGCCTGCTATTTCTCTCTATGCTTAAGCGTCAAAAAATCAAATTTTAAACTGTATTTTCTTTCCCTCTAGCCCAAAATTTACAGCAGCAGCAACAGCAGACGACGGCGGCCTCTCTCATGAGGACAACCTAACCCAGCGCACGGAACGCGATACACTCTCCGCCCTACGTCCCGCCTTCTTGTTTCTATTGGTTCAACGACGGACCCTGTACGCATATACCTCACGCCTATTGGTCCATGCTCAACGTCAATCTTGGCGAAAATTAATTATGCAAAGAGGTCCGCGATTCCTATTGGCCTGTGGAGCTCATCACTCGCTGAGTGACGTGTGGATTCCAGGCCGCTGGCTGTGGTTTGTCGACGCGGCCGTCCGTCTGTTCTTCACAACAGCCTCGCGGATTGCAGACCGCGTTACAACTTTATCAAACCCGCGAGGCATATCCATCCGCCATTCAACAAAGAAGAAACAAATAGGGCGTAGTAGTTTTCTTTCGTCAAGAAGCCTGTGATAAGACCCCCATCGGCTTCTTACATTCTACTTCTTCCGACTACTATAATAAACACACAGCACAAATGAACAATCTCTCAATGTTTTTCATCTCTTGTTTCGTTAGAAATGATGCTGCCCCATCTGCTATTAGCCCACACAGGATTTTAGGACACTACGTGGACAAAAGTATTGAGACGCCTGACCGTTACAGCAACAGGGACTGTAATGGCATTGCATTCAAATACAGACTTCAGTATGGAGTTGATGCCCTCCATTTGTAGCTTTAACAGCGTCCACTCTTCTTGGAAGGCTTTCCACAAGATTTTGGGGTGTTTCTGTAAAAAATTGTTCCCCTTCATTCTGAAGAGCATTTATGAGGTCAGGGACTGATGTTGGATGAGAAGGCCTGGCTCGCAATCACCGTTCCAGCTCATCCCATAGGTGTTGGATGGGGTTAAGGTCAGGGCTCTGTGTGGACCAGTTAAGTTCTTCCACACCCAACACATCCATCCGTGTCTTTATGGACCCTGCTTTGTGCATTGGGGCACAGTCATGGTGGAATAGAAAAGGTTCTTCCCAAAACCGCGTCCACAAAGTTGGAAGCATGGCGATGCCCAGAATGTCTTGGTATGCATTAAGACTGTCCTTCACTGGAATTAAGGGGCCTAGTCCAAACCCTGACAAACAGGTGTGTCTCAATACTTTTGTCCATACAGTGTATCTTTGATGCCAGAGACCAAAACATGTATGTATAGGTTACATAACATGAGTGATCATACCTGGATCTAAATGTTAAAGTGGTGCTATACACTGGATTTTTATTAGAAAGTTATTTGATTGTAAAATAGACATCTAATGTTGTAGAAGACAAGGGTTTTCCCACCGGTGTCCACTAGGTGGCGCTGCTCTGCGTCAGGTGTGTATTGTGGTTGTCAAGAGCAGCTGAACACACCGAGTTGTGTGAACTGCACACCCAGACCATTATCTCACCACATGTTCTACATTATGCGACTTTATTAGAGGAATGGATTCCTTCGTGTGTCCCAAATGTTATATGACTTTCAGGTCCTCGCATTTTCTGGTGAAGCATAAGGAGAGGTTCTGTATCGGAGATGCAGATCAGACAGACGTGTCTGGTTCCCCTCGAAACCCGGTACTGTTCTCTGAAATTTGTCCTACTGGTTGGGTGTGGTAACTGTAGAATTATTGTTTTTTGAGATATGCACTACTTTTTGGGTAAAAAAGAAATACAGTATTTCATTGTGTTTGTACTGTTATTCATAGACTTTACAAAGAGGAAATACACATATGGCTTGGCCACTTGGTTCACGCAACCTGCCAGTTTACCAGTTCATAAATATGTCTGCAACTCTGAGTATGCCAACCATTCCATGCCAGTGTCTGTTAAATTCCTACACAAGCACCACATTCTGCTTTGAGTTACTGTTTAGGTGAGTTACCTGAATCAAGTCTTATTTAATGAGGAAAAGTATAAAAAAAAAATACTGCTGTAATCAACACTCTCCTCTCACAATGTGTCCCGCTAGATGGCAAAACACAGCAAGAAGTACGTCAAAGGTAATTGTTGCCAATTGTTGTTTAGGAGTGAACAAGAAATTTGTCCACTTTGAATTTTTTAAGTTCTGCCCAATACTGCATCATTTCTCTTATTTGGATGTTTTGTCATTTCAATTATGCTTTAAAAAACAATAGTTTCATTTGGATATTAGGAGAAATATTGTCAGCTGTTCTGAAAAACTAAGGCAAAGCTGTTCAGTTCAAAATTATAATTTTTTTTATATATATATATATACACATACAATGTGGTAAACTGGCAGCTTGTGTGTACCTGTTGAACTTAAATGTAGCCAAAGCATTTGTGTATTTCCCTTCTATAAAATCTATTATATGAATAACAGCCTAAACAAAATCTGCTCACTCAAAAAATGTGTGTGTGCGCGCAAAATGCAAAATCTTTCTATAGAGTGACAGGATAAGAGAACTACAGAGGAGACGTCAGCAGGAAAGGCCTCGTGGAGGGGCCCAACTCATACAGCAGAATTTTCACACAACTCAACACCAGTTAAAAAAACCCGACAGTGAACCAATGAGACCAGTGAGGATTGTACATAAACAGCCCCACAAATATTTTACCGGCTCTGCTTATTGTGATTGCAACCACATGCATACATTCAGGTGAATTTAATGAATTTGAGAGTGATTTGTGTAAATAATTTTGCACAGACAGATGACAGATCGGATCAGCAAATTCAAGACCTTTCTGAGAGTCATAAGCTCCAGGAGACGCTTTCGAAAGGAAGCAAACAACTGAACAAGCAAGAAAGAGGTAGTGACACATTCCACTCATAGATACACTGATCAGCCATAACCTTAAAACTGCCTGCCTAATTTTGTGTGGTATCTGCAAAGAGACATTACCAACAGATCCTTTACGTTCTGTAAATTGTGAGATGGGCCTCCATGAATCGGACTAGTTTTTCCAGCATATCCCATAGATGGTTGATCGGACTGAGATCTGGAGAATTTGGAGGCCAAGTCAACACCTTGAACTCTTTGTCAAATTCCTCAAACCATCCCTGAATGTTTTTTGCAATCCCTGAATGTTTTTTGCAACATCCATGTGAATGCGAGGACCCATGGTTTGTGATGCTGCTACCTGACCATCCACCTTCTTCCACTACTGCATGGTCCAGTTCGGATATTCACATGCCCATTGTAGGTAATTTTGGTGGTGGACAGGGGCCAGCATGGGCTCTCTTAACTGTCTGAGGCTACGCAGCCCCTTGCACAGCTAGCTGTGATGCACTGTGTCTTCTGATACCTTTCTGTCATAGAAAGGATGAACTTTTCTGAAATTGTTTGGATCACTTTTGGTAGGTACTAGCTACTTAATACAGGGAACGCCCTCCAAGACCTGCTGTTTTGGAGATACTCTGCCCCAGTCATTGAGCCATCACAATTTGGCCCTTGTCAAAGTTAAGTCCTGTAAGTTGTGATAATCAATGTTATTCACTTTGACCCGTCAGTGGTTTTAATATTGTAGCTAATGGGTGCGGATATATATTATTCCTGTTGCATGTTCGGATCTAAATATAAAGTATCTTGGACATTTAGACAGAACACGACCATGCAATTGCAAAAGCAATAAACTATTTAATCCTACAGAATATTACTGTAAAATCAAGTCTGATTAGCAGAGTGTATTAATGTGGTGTTACAATTACTTGACCAACAGTCAAGTGTATATTTAGAGCCTATAAAGGTACAATCGTACTGGGCCTAGTTGGAGCTATGTGAATGTAATGTATGCTAATGTATTAAGCTGTCATTTATTAGTCCCATTTA
This sequence comes from Hydrocynus forskahlii, assembly GCA_037974365.1. NCBI lineage: Eukaryota > Metazoa > Chordata > Actinopteri > Characiformes > Alestidae > Hydrocynus > Hydrocynus forskahlii. Next base: position 2,456,794 of record JBBPCX010000035.1, on the reverse strand, counting down.
CTTCTTCACTGATTGCAGAGATTAATCTTCAGGATCTGACTTCTCAAAGCAAGAAAGTGGCTCAGCTAGAGAAAATGCTGTTCGATCTGCATGAGCAAGAGCAGAGGAACTCCGCGCTACTGGAGTCCCTTGTGGAGCACCTAGAACACAAACCTGTTGAGCCTCCATCGGTTTCCTATAAAGGGTGCGAAAGAAGTTGCTTTTAAAGTGATTGTGAAGGAATACATTTAATTTATGAGTCAAAGATCGCTGTATTTTCATTTACTGATTGACCTCCTTAGATCTTTCCAGAGCAGTACATTTTAATATGAGTCAAGTATAGTATTTTGTTTCATGACTGAAATTGGTGTAATAGTTTGTCAGATAGTCTAAAGACAAAATGGATTGTTTAAAGCTATACCACTTAAATTATCAAGTCATTGCACTACTTAGGATCATCCTGTACAGACCAAAGTGTTTGTTAAGAAGTCAGAGCCATGGGGTCAGATTTGACCAACTCACTCATGCCTTGACAAAGTTACATCTTAAGCTTAACAGAAGCTCTTCCTGGGTACTCAAGCACAGTATTAAGGGCATGTCTCACAGTTCATAGGCTGAACTCCATATGGCTGTCATTGTAAGACACTCATTGCTGGAAGATATGAGTGATGCATTTTTTGAGCAACCACAGGTGCCTACATTAATGCCCAGATGCCTCCTTTAATTTTTGGGTACTGTACACGTTCTGCCAGTTACTTGCAATTACATATTTTCACCTGAGAGGTCTCAAAAACCCCAAAGTTACATAGTGCTGAATGACATGTACTGCCAATAGCATGCATCATGTCTCTTATCTCATAGGCAAGACATTCCACAAAGCAGAAACACACACCTGTGTATGCCGGAAACTAGAGAGAGGGTAATACAAACCATCATACCTGTTTATGGGGGTGGACCCCTTTCTACAGAAATCAGGTAAGGCGTTCGGATTCCTGATATTCATGTTTCAGATGGGCTGCAAATGGAGCTGGCACACGAAGTAAAATGGAACTCTAAACAGATCCATGTAATCTTGTAATCTCTTCCACAGTACCCTTCGTCTCTCCTACCTCCAGAACGGTGGGAAGGATCCTCAGATATTGGCTCAGCTGCAGGACTTGTTAAATGAAGCTCTCAAAGTGGAAATGAAGCCTGGGAAACCACCTCAGGCCAAGACGTATCGCACAGAGAGAACAAAGCATGGGCCAAGTACTGCTAAATCCAAGAGCCAAGTTATATCAGAATCTCATAACTCTTCATTTTTCACAGTTGCCCTTCACAATTTGAGATCATTTAATGAAAATGGCCCAGTAGAACGGGTCCAGAATTACTGAAAATGTTGCTGCACGAACAGTCTTTATTGTTAAGATTTTTTATATTAATGACATTATTTACAATTTTACTTGAGATCATTTTGTTGGAGGTAAACTATTTTGTGTGCTCTCTGTTACACAGGGCCAAAGGACAGTAGGACGGATCTCAGCAAAGAGCTCATATCCACAGAGCTCGAAAACCAGCACTTGGAGGAGGAGCTCATGCGGCTGCAGTTAAGAAAGAGGAGATCTGCATTATCCAGAACTGCTACAAACTGTAGGATCTGAGTCCTTTAAATGTCTTTCCAAAATCTGGATGACCGCGTGTTTGACAGTAGTCTTGCGTTGTGTGATATGTGATTTTTGTCTTTGTTTCCCTTAGGTCAACCTAGTGAACAGGAGATGAGGAATATGAAGATAGACCTTGAACTGTTAAAACACGAGGCTGAGATTAATCGGCTGAGGAGTCTGATTAGGGGCAGAAAGATTGAGCCAACCTTATCAACTTTTCCTCCTCTGGTATAGTCTGCATTTAGTGATCAATTTAAACCAAAGGTTTGGTGACAAATCTAATTTACATATTTTTTTACTTACCCCAAATGTATTAAATCAGCCAAGACATAAGTGGAGTTCAGAGTTTGCCTCTTTAACTTTGCACTAGAACTGCAAGGCTAACAAGGAATTCACATTTTTACCCCAAAATTTCCAAACTTTACCCCAAAAACTGAGTATTGAAACAGATGTGCTCATGTGTTATTTGACTGTATTATGCACTATCATCAATAACATCAAACGATGTACCGATAGGATGGCTGTTGCTTTTGTTTTTTTGCCACACAATAGAACTGGAGTAAGGGCATAAGCATGTAAATTAATTTTTTTGCCAAACTATCTCCTTTACATTTGATCATTTTGTCAGTATACACAAGGAGTGCCTAACTATAGAGCTGGAGGACTGATGTCCAGCACAGTTTGGTACATTGCTGCTTCAAACACACTAACTAAAGTTTGAAATTAACAGGTTGAAACGTGTGTTTAAACAGGAAAGTCACCAAACTGTGCAAAACATTCCCCCCCAGGACGTGAGTTGTGCACTCCTGGTGTACAGGATATGCGGTGCTGCTGTTGTAATAACCCTTTTGATCTTCATAGGAGGAACCAAGATCACAAACACCACCTCTCATCAGAAACTTTCGGGGGGTATCGGGGGGCTTGGGTCCTGCTCCTTATGATCCAACGTTAGTTTCTGGTTATTCAAACATTTAAGAGTGCATATCCCACATTTCTCATCTTGCATTTTATCCACTTACGACATTTCTGTGGAAATTGTTTTTGCATTTTATCCACTTATGACATTTCACCCTTTTGACATGACCATTTCCTAGGCTCTCTTTATCTTTTAGAGTCAAACATTTTATTACTGGACTTTATAACAGACTGATTTATGTAAATGAATTCCATTCTGACTGTCTGTCTGGTATTTTACTGACTTCAAGAAGTAGTGAGGACTAAAGCTTAGATAGAATAGAATAGAATAAAATAAAATGGAATAGAATATCTTTGTCATTGCAATACACAGGAATGTACAGTGCAACGAGATAAGATTTGAGGCTCTAGAGATGCTTATCTATATTTTATATATAAAATATATAAAGCAAATAAACAATTATATAAGCTGAACAGGCAGGTATATGCAAATGTGTTGTCTTTTTGAGACCATGAGCTTGCAGCTTAGTTTTCATATGTGTACATATGTGTTTCATCTGTGAGAGTTCAGTCTTCAGGCTGATGTTGCTAGCAAGTAATGAAAGCTGAATTTAAACCTTACTGTCCATTTTCACAGTATGTCATACAGTGTCAGAAACCACAAGTCAACACAGTTTGAGACTGTGTGGTGGTTTGGGCAGGCCATTTCCTAACTACATTATATGGACAGAAGTATTGGGACACACCTGCAAAACTAAAGCAAAATTCAAGCTTGTCTCATATATATTTGGGCTAAAGGGAAACCAAGTAAATTTAATCTTTTACCAAACTATTCTTTTAAACTGATTGTATTAACTGATGCTAAGCATGAAGCAACAACATGGAGGACACCACACTTTTGTTTTGTTGTTGCAGGGCAGGTTTCGTGGTGTTTTATGATTTCCTCCTGGGCTTGTGTCCATCGTATAGAGTATGTCGTCTGATGGTAGGGCTGTACAGCGGGGAGCAGCCTCTGGGGAGTCCCTCTGTATTGCCTCCAGTCCACTGTGGACCCTTCAGTTCACCCACACTCCCCCTTCAGTACAGCCAAAGACAACAGGCGGTCCTCGCATCTAAGCAAGCAGTACCAGAGTAAGCATGAGCAGTGTCTGTGCTACTATTTAGTCGTTTGACATTAAGGTTTGAATTAAATAAAACCACTTGGGCTGCAGATAAAATTTTAAACTGTGACATACTACTAAATATACTACTAAAACTAGTTAAGCTATTAGCATATTTATTATGAATATTTATCAGGAAGCTACAATGATTAATACATTTCAGACTAATAAATGGAGCTAGATGATTCTAGATGACTGAGAAAGCTGTTTAATGTCAAGAAAGCCATTAAAATAATATTTAGAATGCCTCATATTTCAAAAGTGGAAAGGAAATTTCAGGACAGCTAGCTTGATATAAAATAATGAGCAAATGGTAAGATAGCATTTAATAACATCTTGTTCTTGGTGACCTTCTGAAAACATATTAGTCCCTAATGTGTCTAGTTTATAAAATTTAAATATATGTGGTATAAAATAATGCACATAAAAAAGAATGATATAACAGAAAAATCTATATTAATTTTGTATGAATTTTAAAATGACATTTAATGAAAATTCTGTGTGAAAGTTTTAAAGAAATTAATCGTGAGCAACAAAACTAAAAATTATGAAATTCATTTGTGTAGAAATGATGTCTGAATATGACAATGCACCTCTCTTAGGGTTCAGCCTGCTCCGTCAGTCTCTCTAGTGATGCAGTTGCAGGCTTCAGGAGGTTATGACGTCTATGGACAGGAAGTGACACACCTAGCACCACGTGGCTGGGTGAAGCTGGACATATTTGACCATCACAATCGCATCATTAGTGGCAGATGGAAAATACTCGTCCGCTCCCTTCCAGCCAAGCCCTCAATGACAGCGGCAGAAGTCAATGCTGTCCCACAGGTTTATTCAAGCAAAATTCACATGCATTCAGCCCTGGTTGTGTTATTGGCCTGTAATGATCTCAGAGTAAAAGTAGTTTCTAAGATAGCCTACCTATATTGCTTGAATGTTGTTCTTACATTTCTATGGGACTAGGCCATTACGCATAACTAAAGATCAAGATTGCTTTTCTTGTACTCATGTTTCACATTCCTTAAGGTAACATAGTTAAGTGTACATTTTTATTATTTACACTACAGGTAAGAAGTTTAGGCCCACCCTTGGATTAAAAAAAATAAACGGGACACTGCTTTTTCATAATTTTACTACATGAAAACATTAGAAATACAAATGTAACTGACTGTAAATGTAATATTATATAGTCAGCAGTAACACTTTATTTGGCCACTAAAGCTCAAACTGTTTGTTTTGAAGACATATAAGGTCTGTCTTTAATGCATTCTTCACAAAATTCCTTCGGGTTTATGTATCATTGGACATAATTTCATTCTTGAACCGAATAATGGTCCCCAGCATTCTTTGAAAGAAAGCAGAGAAAAGCAAATAGTCTTGAGAATAATGTCTTGGCCTCCCCAGTCTCCATCTCTTTCCCACTAAGCTGTGGGGATGAGCTGGACCCACAAGTTTGAAAGAAGCGTCCAGCAAATGCGACAGAACTGGTTGCATACTTGAAAAGGTGCTTGGAGGGATTAGACACGAGGTATTTCCAAAAATTGCTGGAAAGGATGCCGCAAATCTGTGCTGCTGTGATAAAGGCAAGGGGTGTTAATGTTGATGAAACTCATGCATGAGCTACATATAAAGGATATATTGTTACATTACACTTCAAAACCAATCAGTTACATTTGTGTTAAGTATTCCAAATAAAAATTTGTAACAAACAGTTTTTTTTTATCTGAGGGTGGTCCACTTTTCTAGCCTTCTGTTTTTGAATAAAGTATGATAATACTTTATTGAAGGCCTGTTTTCATGAGGCAATGTGACGCATGCATAAATCTTTCATGACATAAACTTTTATACAGGCTTGCTAAAACAAGCATCCATTTTCATAACATTCACTAAGGTGAAATGAACAGTCACATGTCAGTCGTCATGAAAAATTCATGAAGGTGTCATGAAGCATTAAGAATACTGGCCTTCAGCAAACCAGTCGTTTTCTCTTCTGTAGCTGGACAATGCAGAACTGTTCCTGAGAATTGTGAATGCAAGAGATGCAGAAATTCAGAGCTCAGTTCCAATCAGCATTTACACTGCTGGGATCTACAGATACCCCCCCGTGGTACGCATCTTATATTTCAATGAAAGACTCTTTTCAAAATGTAGTTCACTACACCCATCCAAACAGTCCATATATGGAAACTAATGTCACTGTAATGTCACTAGAATCAATGGGCCTTTGAAACATCTTGGCCAATCAGTGAAAATAATTTTACTTTTGTTGGATTACATAAATATTTCATTAATCAAAACAGCCAGTAACACTCACATGGAACTGTGATTGGTCATTCGTTTCCAAAAAAATTGCATTGTTGTGTCTATTTGTACTGCTCAGCAATGTCCTGCAGAGGGCAGGAGAGTCACACTGTAGGATTCTCCCATCACCACAATTGCGAGTTTAATCAGAAAATGTACCATTAGATGCCAATTGGGCTGAAGGAAAGCAAGAGGGAAGATGTTAGCAAATGTTGGTGATAAGTGGACCCTTCTAGCTTTCATTCTTAACTTTCTTCAGGTTTCAAAGACCTTCCATCCCCAATAATGGCAAGAGTTACACTAAGATGTAAGACTGTAAATCCATACGTACTGCAATTGTCTTATTCATTTCTGAACAATATCATATGGGGTTAAAATGAGTGTATCCAGTTTATGTTATAGTAGCAAAAGACACATTTATTCCAAATTTCTTGCATGTAATGCTATGTCTGTACCTGATGAGAGTGGATTCTGTGATGTTCTCGGTATATGAAGCTTAATGCTGACCTGTTCAATGTGTAATTTCATTGAGTGTTTCCTCCTCTCATACACAGACAACTTTAAGACATCATTTCACCAGACACGATTCACATGAACCTACCCAAACTCCAGCTGTTCAGAGTTCTCAAATTTATGCAGTACCTTTCACCCAGAGTCTGGACGCAGCTGCAACAGGAGAAACACTGTTCGATATCCCAGAGAGACCAACATGAACCTCTGCTGCATATCAACTGCATTCATCACTCAGCCCATGTATTAAAAGAGCATGCAATGATTACAAAAATAATTGTTTTTAAAGCATGAAATTTGTTTTAAGTAAAAAAACTGACATGATGTGAAAAAAAATTGAATGCAATCAAATTAATGCAATTTTTCTTTTCATTATTTTTTAAATAAAAAGTATGCTTTCTGCATGAAAAAGTCATCTATACTTTAGAGACAAATGCTCTGAGTTCGCTGAGCAAAGAATTTGTAAGTACATGTATTTGTGAACTTAACAAATAAAGTATCTCATGAATTCCATTACATGAACAGTTACAAAGTACTGGGTAATACCATTCCCTTCCAGAAGACTGGATTCAATCAAACACCTGCCTGGGCAAACGCACCACACTACACCAACAAGAGTCCTCGAGCAAGACTATTAACCCTACCTTTGCCTACATAAGTCTGGATAAGGGCATCTTCCAAATGTGTCAATGTAAAGAATATCCTATTGTGTATCTCTGAGATAGTGGCGATATGAAAAAAGTGTATAAACTGCTGCCCTGTCTGCTTCAGGTGAAAATTTAAAACCGTTTCTTTGTTCTACATTGAAAGTTTGAGGACTATCAAAATCAATGTCTTACTAAGGGAGGTCGGAGGGCTCAAAAAAGAATAGCAGGGCAGATAGATGAATACTTTTGAAAAAGAAAGGCAGTTGAGCACCAACAGCTTACAGTTCTCACAGTGTGAAAATTTCAACAAAATAGGATGTTAGAGGATAAAGAACTGATCCTCGTTTCCTATTGTGAACATAGGGATAAAATATATATATGGATAAAGAGCAAGTAAGGGAAAAAGGAACTTCATATGCTATATGGACAAAAATATCGGGACACACATCTTACTTATTGAATTCAGGTGGCCGTTAAATCCAGAGATTTAGTCTTTATGCTTCAGCATAGCAAGACATTTTGGGCATTGCCATGCTTCCAACTTTTTGGGCAGAGTTTGGGAAAGGGCCTTTTCTATTCCAGTAGGACTGTGACCCCAGTGCACAAAATAACGTCCACAAAGACATGGATGGATGAGTTTTGTGTGTGAGAACTTGACTGGCCCACACAGAACCCTGACCTCAACCCCATCCAGCACCTTTGTAATGAACAGGAACGGAGATTCTCATCCAATATCAGTGCCTGTCCTCATAAATGCTCTACAGAATGAATGGTCACAAATTCCCATAGAAACTCCAAAATCCTGTGGAAATCTTTCCAAGAAGAGTGGAAGCTGTTATAGCTGCAAGGGGAGAAACAACTCCATATTAAAGTCTATGTATTTGAATGCAATGTCATCAAAGTCCCTGTTGGTGTAATGGTCAGGCGTCCCAATACTTTTGTCCAAATAGTGTCCTAAAATCCTCTGTGTGGACTAAAAACAGATGGTGCAGTATCATTTCTAACGAAACTAGTGATGGAAAACATTGAGAGATTGTTCATTTGTGCTGTGTGTTTATTATAAGTGTTAGGGGGAGTAAAATGTAGCCAAGTCATTAAAGTCCCTGTTGGTGTAATGATCAGGCGTCCCAATACATTTGTCCATATAGTGTATCTATACCCAGGTTCTCCACTGTGAAAAAAATCGCAGGTTAATTGGACGCTCCTGGCTTCTATAAATCGGTCTCTGATTGGCTGAATCGTGTTTTGGCCCACACGGCTTTTCCTGGCCTCCATGGCTCTGCTGCTTCTCTCTATAGTGACTGCAGTTCTGACTACGGTGTCAGTAACAGGTAACACTCCTTGTCCTAAAGTCAATTTACAACAAAACCAGTGAACAGTTAAAAGAGGAGTCTCTTTACAGTAGGTGGGATCTTTTCAGGATAAACTATTTGTTTAGCTTGTGTGTTCACCCTCTTAATTGCAGCAGCGCATTTCATAACCAAACCAATGGCTTCGTACCTTTTAATTACAGGAGGAATTACTTTATAATATTAATTTGTCAGTCAATTGTAAAAAAAGCGCGCCAAAAAAACGCCTCGTTTTGGCACCAACATGTTTCTCCACGGTGACGCTTTGAAGTTGTACGTTATTTTAATGGCGTGCTCGGTGTATTCACTGTGGAGCTCATGGTCAGTAGGTTTTCATCCAGGTGTGGCAGAGGAATGCAGGAATGGACTCTGGCAGTGCGACGATGGGCAATGCATCCCTCGGAAGTGGCGCTGTGATGGAAGTGGAGACTGCTTGGACGGCTCAGATGAGATGGACTGCTGTATGTGTTTGTTTTTCTTCTGTTTTAAGATACGATGACTACAAGAAGATTCTGCTGTTCACAACAATATTTTCTTTGTCTTAGCCGAAATAAAAATTTTTAGTTGGTGGCCTGGTGGTTAGGGGTCTTCCCTGTGACAGAATATCAGTGAGGTCCCTTCTAACAAGGTTCCGTCCCCACATACTGCTCCGAGGGCTCTGTGTTCCTGCCTGGGGAACACATGGGTTAAATTCAGAGAACATTTTATACTGTTCACACTGTGTGCTGTGGTGTGTTCATGTGTGACAAATGGACACTTTACGCATTATTTGAATATTAAGTCTTCAAAAAAAATCAGCTGAAGGAAAATGTTCTTTTGCTGTTCTCATATTTCTCAGTTTTCTTCTCTTTTAAGAAAAGAATGGATCTCAACACTTTGGTAGTCAAGACTTGAATTTGATTGCTAAGACAATTTTTTGTACAGGTTCATTTATAAGCATGTTTATTTGATTGTCTCACGATCTGGTTATGAGACAAAGATCAGTGTCATGAAATAAGAGTTAAAAAAAATAAACAGGAGCTGAATTTAAGACATAAGAGAAAATGGTCAATCTCAGACTGGTTCTGGACTAGATTTTCTTTTTAGTGGAATATCTTCCTTCAGAATGTTGCATTGACGAAGACTAGGCTTAATCCTTGTTGGGGTAACAGACCCTAAGGCTGTGACAGTTCTGAAAAATACATGTCAATTGTGAAGGCTGCAAAAAATCTGTAATTGAAAGGCTGTCATGTTTGTGAATGCTTGGAGTCAGACTTTGCAGATTTTACTGTTTTAATTGGGACATTGTTAATGTCTTTGTAGGGTTGAAAGTGAGTCTTTTTTTCATTATTTATTGATTTATTTAATTTTTTCCAGTTTTCAGGCCACTGTTCTGCACAAAGACTTTTGTGTAATCACTTACTTGTCCATTTGCTCTAAGTATCTTCTGGTTTAAAATTAATGTATTTACACAGCTTGCCCACTGGAGGACTTTGAGTGTGCAGATGCCACCATGTGTGTGACCCAGGCAGCGGTGTGTGATGGACGACCCCAATGCACTGATGGGTCAGATGAGCTTAACTGCAATCAAAGTTCAGGCTGCCTTCTGGGTGACTGGTCATGCAAGAACAGGATCTGCGTCCCCCTACATCTCCGCTGTAATGGGGTGGACAACTGTGGAGATGGCTCAGATGAAGAGGGTTGTGGTGAGCTGCAGTGTGATCAGTTTCATTTTTCTTTATTTTACATCACGTGGTGGTGAACACATGACGCTAGAACATGTGTGCTGAACGTGTCAGGGCCATGTGGAGACCTGAATGTGCGCTGCCCAAATGGAACATGTCTGCCCCTGAGGGAGAGATGTGATGGAGTCGCCCAGTGCTCTGATGGGAGGGACGAGCCTGTTACTTGTGGTATGACTGCGTTCTATGTCTTTTTCTCAGTCTAAATGGCGGACTTTGAGTTATTATAAGATAATGAGGACACTCAATATTGTCTTCCCCGAAACATCACGAGCAAAACTCATCAAATGTAGACTGGATTGTATACGCAAACATTTTGGGCTGTTGGATCTTAAATATTTTAGATGGGCAACGTTGGTTTCATGTTCTCAAAGAAAGCCTTAAAAAGAAAACTAAGAAGCTGTGTGTACTACCCCCACGCCCCCCTGTCTTAGGTAAAAGTTGTGGAGTGAGAAATGGTGGTTGCAGTCACACTTGCACTGACCAGCCTTGGGGAGCCTTGTGCTCATGCCCTACTGGAATGAAGCTCTCTTCAAATGGGGCCAAGTGTCAAGGTATGTGTGGTGGGTTTTTTTTTTTGTTTTGTTTGTATTTTTTTTTCCCTCCCATTTTGACACAGACTAGAAAAATATTCTGCAATATCTACATTCATGACGTGAGTAAAAAGTTTCCAGGCTATACTTTGTTTTGCAAGACCTCTATTGTGGACGTTTTTCCTGCTCTGTAGATATTGATGAGTGTTCTCAGTCTTTTGGGCCCTGCATGCACACGTGCATCAATACAAAAGGATCATTTCAGTGCCAATGCCTCCCAGGTTTCAAACTTAAGGGTGGTAGGACATGCCAAGCTCAAGGTAACTCTCAGAACCTTTTTTCATTTTTTTTTAATTAATTCAGTGAATGCTTTGCTTAATTTCACATCTTTTTAATTTATTTACAATTTAAAGGAAATGCCACCAAACTTCTTACCACCAAGAAGGGATTCATTGGACTAATCACTCTGAAAGCCAGAGTATACGAGACCCTTTTTGCAACTGACGGTGATCCTGTAGCTGTAACGTTTGATTTTGCTCGGAACCTTCTTTATTGGGCTGATGGGAATGGAAACATATATAAAGCCGAAGATCAGAAGAGTAGAGTGCTTTATTCAGGTTAGCTGGGTTTGTTTCGCCATGACATTTTTGTGAGTTTGATTCTCTCTGACCAGTTTACTCGGTTTCAGACAACCCTTTGCTGTATACTGGGCAGTAACTCTTATGTGATTTGCCTGTGCTACTTGAAACGATTGCTCCGTTTCTGCGTTTAGGTCATAGTGGCATTAAAAGTTTAGCTGTTGACTGGCTCAATGGACAACTTTACTGGACCAACCTTAAACTAAAAAGCATTTACACTGGAACCTCTGATGGCAATGCTGTAGGCATAGTCATGTCCAAAGATACAGACCCAACAGATTTAGTTCTCCTGCCAGTTGAAAGGTAAGTATGATCAGTTTTGCTTGCACTTACTTGCATCTCTGCTTCTGTCTGTTCCTTGTAGTATAATGACTTTGAAGTGCTAAGATGCCATTCCTTTCTTGTAGTACAATGTTTTGGATTAACAAAGGACTGAATGATGAGATGACTATTGAGAGAGCTGGCATGGACGGCTCTATGCGTGAAAGTCTGGTGGTTGTAACTGGTCAGTTGCCAAGAAGCCTTACAATGGATGTAGCAGTTCGGCGAATGTATTGGATAAGTGACTTCAAAATGGTAAGAGCCCATTACCCCATTCCAGTTATACCCACATAACCCAGGTAATCTGCTTTTTGTGTGTGTGTGTGTGTGTGTGTGTGTGTGTGTGTGTGTGTGTGTGTGTGTGTGTGTGTGTGTGTGTGTGT
>JBBPCX010000035.1:2429504-2440661 GCA_037974365.1 Hydrocynus forskahlii | reverse complement strand
ATGTATTGCCACGGTCAGAACAAAAACTTACCTCCAAAGAAGTGATGTTTTAGAAGATTTTAGGTTAATGTAGCAAGATTTTATTGACCACTGTATTGGTCCAAGCATCTTGAAATTTTCATGGAGTATAAAAGGCAACTGGTATTTTCAAATTATGTAAATAAAAAAATTGGATGTTTTGTTCCGACAGTGATATTAGTCATTTATCACTCTAAGAATACCGTCATAGTGCCCACCCCTACTTCTACAGTAAAATTTGAACTGATTGTATGCTGACCGATACTGCAGGGCGCTAAAACGCCACCTAAAAAGTTTACCGGTTGCGTATTTACTTGGCAGAGGCATTTTAAAAATGTCTTGCATTGTCATTACAGCTTCACTGATGCTGATAATCTCATGATGTGGCAGGGAGTGGGACAAATACTATGACGAGTGTACAGTGACTGGTCCCTTAAAAATGTTAAGCATGTCAGTGATGCACATTGTACCTATTTAGCTTCAAACCGGACTGGTCAGTTCAAAAGACTCGTCTCTGTTTGGATAAAAGCAACTTAAAGTGCATTTGAATGCTATGGTCCTCTGTTTTCAAATCTGGTGCTGAAGCGGGCACGCGGATTTACCCGAAATGTCTGAAATTTGACCACGGAGCAAAATGTCCTTTTTTCGTGAATATATACTTTTCTTAATAAAAAACTTTTTATTAAATGGTCTGGCTTGTTTACTTGTGACCTAAAAATATCCACCCTGTTGATGACATCAATAAGGAAAAGTGCAGTTTGAATGCTCACTGGTGTAAAGTTCACTATCTGTATATATGGCACAGGTCAAAACCTGTAGATAACCCATTTGGTATGACTATGACTTTGCAGCAGAAGCTTGGAGAGGAACGTAGCAATGCTTGGAGCTTAAAACATATTCTAAGCACAGTTAATAAATTTTGCAGACATCATGTTAATTTTCTGATGTCTGCAATTATTTAAACTAAGTTACTGAACAACTCCCATGTTCTATAGATCATTAACTGTAAAAAGGTGCCCGTGGAGTGCCGTGCCTATTGAACTTGTGGCACTTGAGCTTGTCTTCTTAAAAAAGTACAAGGAACAAAACATGTTTGGTGTTTGCACAGCTTGCTTCCTTTAGTAAAGGTGGAGACACCAACAAGACCAGCCAGACCAGTCTCACTGGATTACACATGTAGAATGCCTTCCACTCCCTTTAATTTTTTTTATCCTCTGGCACCATTACACAATATAATTTTTACATAAGCTTGAAAAAAGTCAACCAGCACATCTTAATAAAGATTAGAATTTATTTATACACTGTGTACATACCTGAGTGACCTGAGTTAACAGGTTCGTCCTTGAGGCTCCAAATCAAGATTCAAAACACATAATTACAAAATCACACACACACACACACAAGTATACAGTGTAATCACCGTTTCCCTAATAAAGAGACCCATTTGTCTTTGTTGTGTCATTCTGTTCACTCTAAGGAGATGATTATGCCATAACATTAAACAAATAAATAAATCTGAATTCTCCTATGCATAGTAAACAGGGTAGGATCTACTGATGGGAGCAGCCCTTATGAAACAACACAGAGTGTCTTTTGCAGCAACAGCTTCAGTCCTTCGTACAGGCCACCGCTGAAATCTCTTCATTAACCATCAGTGCAGGAGGAGAGCTGTGGCTCAAGCAGCTATAAACAGTCATTCAGATATTAAAGATCAATACAAGGAACTTGTAGATTGTCGTCATGCTGTGTAGAAGTTCAAGGTGCTGTGAAACGGCCTTGAAAACACATCTGCTCCAGTATCGTTTTTCCCCGGTTCCCCACAGTTCTTCACGTTAAAGTTCCTTAACTGTTTTTAAGGTTTAAAAAACCAAAAGGAGTCCAAAAAAGAGAAAAGTAGTATCTGGCAAACTTCAACTACGATTGACTTATCACTGCAGCTCTTTAGGGAACTGATATACCTGGATTTTTTTGGTTTTGTTGGCACTATTTCACAAATCCACTAAAGTAATGATACTTCTACATAAGTGGTCCTCGGTTCATATTAGTTTAATAAATAAACTAACTGATGGAAATATATTGCCTACATAATGCCTATTTTTTCCAAGTATGTGTTAATATTTTTTTGTTAAATGACATACTATATTAAAAAAGTGTTTTTTGCAAGAAAAACAACACATTTTTCCCCTAGTACCTTCCGGCAGCTTTGTCTAATTGTACATATTTTTCTATATTTTTGAAGAATTCAATTTTTCCTTAGTTTGCTTCCTCTTATAAAGGTTTATCTTATGAAGAAGATGAAGAAGATGAACTAATTCCTATCAGACTCTCACAGTAAATCAGGACAGTAAATCAGTGCAGGAACCATTATGGATTACTGTAAGACAGCGCTGCATGAGTATTGGTGGTAAAAAGTGAATTCTATGAATTTTTAAAGCAATTTTCCACTGCACTGTAGAAATGTGATTAACAAACATTTTCCTTCAGGTTCCTTGCTTTTGCACTTCATACAACCGCTTTTCTGGAGTTAGCTGCATGTACATCCTAACAGCTTTTCTGGAGTAAACTTCATAATCGTCTCAACTTCATTCAAGCATTCAGCAACTGACCACACACACACACACTTTCACAGATCAACGTCGTAGGGTTTCCCACTGAAGGACGGGTTGACGGTTCCTTTGCTCTTGGCTCTGGGATAGTCCATGTCCTCGCTTCTACTGTAAGGGACGCTGGTGGTGCTGCGGCTGGACTCGCTGGGAGTGACGCTGCGGGGGGCTGGTGTGGGTCTGGCCGGCCTGCTGGTGAACCTGGCAGGATAGGAGGCCGGCGCGGGCTTTTCTCCGCGGTTCTTCCCGCCGCAGCACCTGGCGACACCCACGAAGAGGACGACGCCGCCCAGCACCTCCATGATGCCCCCGATGTAGCCCAGCACGATGCAGTAGCCCACCGTGATCCCGGGGCTGCTGGGGGTGGTGAAGGTCGTGGTGGTGTTGAGGGACGTCAGCACGTGCGTGTACCACGAAACGGGTATGATGGTCAGTACGCCCGAGCAGAAGATCAGCACGGCCCCAAAGGACGTGAGCGCCCAGCGGGGTGGTCTGTCCCTCCAGCAGCGCGCTCCGGGGATCACCACCGCGAGACCAATGAGGGTCACGACCAGAGAGGCCACCATCATGCCCTGCGCCACAGTGACCACCTGGTTGTTGAAGTAGATCTGGTCCGAGCTGCGCAGGTTGCACGTCACCGTGTTGGAGGTGGTGAAGCTCTTGCAGATGTCCCAGATGCCCTGGTTGAGCACCGTGTCGGTGGAGACACCAGAAATGCCTGTCAGCGTGCGCCAGCTGGGCGCCACCGTGCTGGTCAGGTCCAGGATCCAGCCGCAAGGGGCCATCACCAGGCCAAAAATGACGATGCCGGGAGTGCGCATTTTTTACTAGATCCCTAACCTGGAGCTCAGCTCAGCACAAACAGAAAGCGCCTGGTGTCCCGGGCTGGAGCTCTTAAGTAAACGCGAGGCTGAAACTCAGACTGGATCCTCCCTTGTTGGGGGAGGCGGGGTAGTTTCGACAGCTGGAATGGAGGAGATTCATTCAGGTTCTCCTCTCAGTCACGTTCATCAGAGTCTCTTCAGTAAAGCTCCACTGACTTTTAAAATATAAAAACTACTTTCTGTCCTCCAGTTATTTAACTCAGTTTAAGTTAAGCAAATTAGCCCTTCAGTTCTGTTTACTTGCACCAGCAGACACGAACACTAAAACGCTAGTTTAGACCTTCTCAGCTTTCAAATTTCGTAATTTTTTCTCAGTTAACTCAAAACATATAATGGTTTTAAAACTCATAACGTCTCCACTTTATCTCCTTAAGCTCAAAATTTCTCTTGGTCTATATAAAATGAGAACGTCTCCACTTTATCTTCTTAAACTAATTTCTTCTCTTCTCCTTAAACTCAGAACTTCTCATTGCCACTTTAAACTCAAAACTTCTCCACTCTGTCTCCTAAAACTCAAATGTTTTCTTTGTCTCAAACTCATTAGGAGCTAAAGGTAAAACAGTGTAAATATTTTTGAAGAGACTTCACCTCTTTATGTCCTTGCAATCATATCTCCTATTTTCTATTTTAACTCCTAACTTCTCTTTGTCTGTTTAAACTTATAACTTCTCCACTTGATCTCTATATCCTTTTGCTCCTAATTTTTCATCTTTATCTCCTTTAACTCATAATTTCTAGACTTTATCTCTTTAAACTCATATCTCTTCTATATCTCCTTAAACTTGTTACATCTCAATCGCTCTTAGCTGCTAATTTCTCTCCTTTATCTCCTTAAATTCATATCTCTTCTTTATCTCCTTAAACTCATAACATCGCTAGATCCTTTAGCTCCTAATGTCTCCTCTTTATCTCCTTAAACTCATAACTTCTGTACTTTATCTCCTAACGTCTCCTCTTTTCTTCACCAGATTTGCCATTGTTTGATCTGTGTGATCTAATGAATGCCAGGCACACAGACAAGTCAATTTATCTACACCTTGTAGTTCTTTGGTGCTCGTTGTAGTTTACAGTTACAGACTGTACTCCACTTGGGTGTATGTCCACTTACTGTCTGCCTATTTAGACACATTAACCTGTTGATATACCTTGCAGATGTCAAGTTATTGCAAAGTTATCAGTTAGTCATCCTCAAGTCCTTCACCAGTGGCCAGTTTCTAACCACAGGACAGTGTTGGCTAAATATTTTGGATCTGTGGATTTTTCTCATTCTAGCAGCAGCGCTACAGTGTGTGATCCACCCTGTAGCACACACACGGACACACACACACATAGTACAATGTGTCCTATTTAGGTTGGTTTCATGCAAAATTACTTCAAAACCATAAATAAAATTCACCCAAATTTTGGACATATGATGTTGGTGGTTTGTCATCTAAGCAGAGCTTTGATTGAGTCATTCATGACTGATGCTGGATCAGGTTTTCCAGAATGCATCAGTAATGCACTCCATTCACATTGTAAAAGAAGGCTGGTTCTAGATCAGCACCACACTCAGTTCACTACTTTCAAGATTGCCTGTTTTACTTAATACAAGTAATACAATGTAAAAAGTATTGTACAAATCTGATACATTGTCATTTACCTGGCAACAATGAAAAGCTCCACAGAAATCGGAATTCTGTGGAAATTTCTATACTATTCCTAGAGATCTATATTACCAACACAACAGCATTCAAATATGCCTCCATTAAAAATCAGCACCGTAGTGGTATGATGGGTTATCCAGTCCATTGCCCTGGCTCTCTTGTGGGTAGTTGACTTCTGGTGAGTCCGTGGTATGTTGGTCATGGTTCCTGTTGACCCTCGGTGCCACTACTTCTCTATTTGAGTCCCTGCTTTGCTTCTCCCCACGGTTCAGCCCACCGCAACATCTACGGATTCCCACAAACAGGGCGCCACCGGCAAAAACTTCCATGAGGCTCCCCATGTAGCCCAGCACAATACAGTAACCAACACGGATATCCGTGGATGGGGATTTTATATTGTGAAGCCTTTGGGTAAACCATGCAATAGGGATGAGGGTAAGAATTCCAGAGAAGAAAATAAGAAAGCCACCCACCCCAGTCATAGTCCAGTCCGTGGGTCTATTGCTCCAACACTTCACTCCAGCTGCCACCACAAGCAGACCTATCAGGTTCACTACCAAAGACGTCACCATCAACTTCTGGGCAGTAGCAACCAAATGGTTGGCAAAGTATTCACTATCCAGTTGGTTGCAGTAGACATTTCTGGATGTTGTGTAAGTCCTGCATATGTCCCATAATCCTTGCTGAAGCACTAGATCTTGAGGTTGTCTTGCAATGTGCTGAACGGTGCGCCAGCTGGGTGCTACTGTACTCGTCAAATCCAGGATCCAACCACAAGGTGCCAAGACCAGTCCAAAAATCAAAATCCCAGGAGTGCGCATTGGTAAACTATGAAGAATTGAACACTTGCTTGTGGAAATAAAGTGACTCTTGAAAGCAGCAGCAGCGGCAGTAGTGTTGGGATGTAGGTTGGTGGCGTGACTGGCTATTCAGTCAGGATGAAAAGTGCCTCGAGTTTCAGTGGCATTTTATTACACTCTCTAGGGGAATAAGGTCTAGTCTGTATTAGAGTAGATTGTGTGGTGAGAGGCCTCTACCCTGAATACAGAAGTATTTTACAGACATAGTAGGCCTTAAAAAATGAAACTGCAGCCAAGAGTACCAGACATTCAGCTCTTAGTTAAAGAGACATCCATTCTAAGCAATGGATCTTATTGGTATTATGAGTTAGTTAAATACTGATTCATAATATCAATAATCATACCTATCTACCTTTTCTTCTCAGGGAGGTCGCAATGTCTCACAGACTGAATGCTTTCTTATGCAGTTGCCATAATCATAGAAAGTCCTCATATTGTGGAAAATATACTTTTCCTCATTTTTTGGAAATAAAATACATTAGTAGGTAGTTTGAACATCAGTTCAAATATGCAAATGCAATGGCAAAAATAATCCTTTTTCATGTTATCATTTTTGTGATGTCACAAACAATCACATTTACATACATCCATCTCTTCTGGCTACAGTAATCTAGTCCCACCCATTCATGCTTAAGTTTTGTGAATGTTTAAGACAGGCATTCCTAGAGAGGTTGGAAAACGTATATGTACAAATGTTTTTGTACAAATGTCAAGAATAATTTAAAGTAAAAAAAAAACAGATGGCAAAACAATGAAAGTGTACCAAATGTTTAATTATGATTACTAGCATGGAAAGACATGAAGGATAGTTTGATAGTGATTTTTTTGCTGTTTTCATCATTTAGATATTTTAGACACATGGTCATAGGTGAATGTTTTGAAACCACTGAGACATACTTGTCATTTCAGACAGTGAGGTTAAATACTGTGATGATGCTATCTAACAATGCCACCCTAGGACTTCCTACTTCCTAGTCGTTATCACTCAGCAAGGGAACTTTCTTTACCCTGAAAAACCCCCATCTTAAATTAATCCTGGCAATCCAAGGTTTCAATATGCAAATTAGTGGCTCTTCCTCAAGAAGTCCATTGCACTGACTTTCTTTCTGTTTTACACTCTTGTGATTTTACATATGCATGTTTTTATTTATTCACACTCTTTGACCTTGTCCCTTGACTGCACTCATTTTTTGTCCTACACTTTTATATATGCTATGTTCTTTTGTTTATCTTTATTTATTCATTTTTCTAGTTGTCTTCTTTTGCTTTTTCCTTTTGAATAAAATTAATAATAATAATATTTTTGCATACACGGTATTCAAAATCTGAAAATGGCAATAAATACATAATTATTTACCTTAAGGGCTGTTTCTTCTAGTTCACTGTGTTAAAATATTGTGCCAGTGTCATACTCTTCTTGAGTCTTGAACCAAACGAAAATGTACCAAGACAGAATGAAGCTTGGAATGGGGCTGAACCAGATTTTTTGCCGTTTACTCTTGTTCTCTTCTCAGGCTCGTGGAATGAAGAAGCAACAGCTATGGAACCTGCTTATTAGCTCACCATTCAGGTCAAAGCAGTTCTCTAAAATAAACCATGACAACTGAAAAAGCTAAAATGCTAAAGCTGCTAAAGATGTTCTTGTGTGTTGTGTGCTTGTGGGCTTGCTTGCAGAAGTGTCTTTAACTCAAATACTAAAATTACATTGATTTGTGGCTCACCAACAAACACCATCAAAAATAAACAGCAATTTAATGCAGCATCACTGGACAGGATATCTAACAGATACCATCACTGTTGTGGTTTGTGAAGCTACAAGATCAAAAAGGCCATTAAAACAATTATAACATCTGTGCTGAGGAGCCACGTGATGAAAAGTGACATCAACTGTTAGCCTTTAAGTGTTAGCTTTTGCCAGGGTCATCTGGTGGCCTGGTGATTAGGGAGTTGCCCCTATGATTGGAGGGTTGTGGGTTCAAATTCCAGGACAGCTAGTGGCACCACAGAGGTACCCTTGAGCAAGACACCTTCCCCACACACTGCTCCCTGGGTGCTGCGCTGTTGCTGGCAGCCCACTGCTTCACTTGGTGAATGGATTAAATGCAGAGAGAGAATTTCACTCTGTGAGCTGTGGTGTGTTTACACATGACCATAAGGGGCCACTTTACGTTACTTCTAGGGTAATGAAAAAAACATTCATACAGCCCTGATCAAAATGATTGGCATTCCATTATAAGTTCAAAATTTAAAATATCTTCAGAAATAAATGCAAACAAAACAATTTAGTAGGATCAGAATATTTTAATAAAATGCTTAAAGTTATTGAGAGGAAACAAAAAGTAAAGTTTTTTCACAATGGTAAAGACAAAAGAGATAATCAGAATGCTCTTATCAAACAACAACAAAACCCATGTGCACTACATGGACAAAAGTCTGTGGACGCCTTCCTAATTAATGAGTTATGGTATTTCAGCCACACCCACTGCTGAAATGTGTATAACATCACGCACGTACCAGTGCAATTCCCTAGGAAAAAACTGGCAAAACAATGGGTTGTACTGAAGAGCAGAAATGTGGCCCTGTCATAGGACGCCACCATTGTCAGTTCTTGAACTTGCTGGATCTTCCCTAGTCAACTGTAGGCGCTATTATAGCGAAATAGAGCCACAGCGCAGTAGACCATGCAAACTCAAATTTCCTCAGACACACTCCAAAATGTTGTGGGAAGCTTTCCAAAAGGCACCAAGGCTGTTATAGCTGAAAGGAGGGATCCAACTCCATCTTAAAGCCCATAAATTTGAAATGGGACTTTCAACAAGCTCATATAGGTGTGATAGTCAGGTGTCTACATACTTTTGGCCGTATTGTGTCAAAAATTAGTCAGTTGGAAACTTTAATTACATGTGGAATAATGCAACAACGCCTCTGCTCTTTTTGATCTTTATACATGTTTTATGCATGATTCAAAATAATACAATGACTAAAATAATTCAAAACTTCATCTGGACCACTCAAGACTGTGAGTTTGTCTCCACCTAGTGGTGTTTCAGGCTTTTGGGTTTCTGACTTTCTTTTTAACTGTCAAAAGTAATACAAACAAATTTTTTTAACAGCTTATAAGAAGTCAGCATTGAGCACGAGCAAATACACACACAAATAAATAAACACAAATCAAATAATTACATAAATAATAACAATTATAATGAAATAAATAACAAACAATAAAAAGGTGTACAGAGGGGTCATACAATAGACTAATTACATGTTCATTTGATTGTCATACTACTCAAGAAGCTGAATTCTGTAAACAATACAGAAATTCGATTTTCGATAAAACATTCTGTTTTAGTTTGGTGTTTTAGTTTGGAGGAACCTGTGTTTGTGGATAAAAAATTAACAAGAAAGTAAGAAAAAGTTGGTAACATGTTCAATATCTTTATCTTTATGCATAAAATAACAAAAGTCATCTTTTTTTGTGTTGATATATGAGCAACCAAGTAATGGGGATAAGTGATTTCTTAAACTAAGCCAGAGGTCTTACTACTGAAGTACATTCATAAAATATGGGGGGTACTGATTCTTCCCTACCACAGAAGGCACACTCGTTCACCACATCCATTAATTTTGATAACACTGCATTACAGGGGTATATCTTTTGCAGAATCTTAAAATATATTTCTTTTATTTTGTTGGAAATGCAAAATTTATTAGGCAATAACCAGGCAGTTCTCCAGTCAACATCACTAATCAAGTCGCTCCAAAAGTACTTCCCTTTTGGAGAACACTTCTTTTTAGTGTGGAGAGCATTGCGTATAAACTTATTATTGCATTTTTTTATCAAGAACATGGCAACCATCAATGATTAATTGGGGCTAATGCAGATATTCATGTTATAGGAGAGGTGATATTTAACTAATTGAATGATACCAGTAGGAATTGCATACAAGATGAAATTCTCTAAATCGTATGGGAAACTGGTAAGTACTAAGAAATTTATCATAAGAAAGAAGGTTTCAGTAATTGTCAAATAAGTTAATAACAAAAGAGATGCCTTTCATGTGCCAAGAAGTGAGGAGGATAGTTTTATTGTTAATAGTGATGTCTTTGTTATTCCACAAAAGTGCTTTATGAGGGGAAAATTGTGAACATAAAAGAGTTTCCACGCTAAGAGAGCTTGTTTATAAAAGTTAAATAGTTTAGGAGGGAGTTTAGAGAGAGAATAGTTTCATTTTAAAAGGAATTGTAAGCCACCGCATTTTTAAAAGATGTTACAAGGAAAAGAATACCACAAGGAATCTTCGCCGTTGAGCAGACATCTTTTCAACCAATTGATTTGATGATATTATTAACGTCAAAAAAATCAATCACTTCAAAGCCACCTTCAGACCTGCTGTTTGATAAAACTGACGTCTTTAGCTTATGCTGTCTATTACGCCATATAAAGTTTAAGAAGGTGTTATTATGTCCGTAACACATTAAGATAAGATTGGATACACAAACCGTGAGAGACCCTCTGCCTTTGAAAGAACAACCAATGATAGAAAGGTCTCTTAGAAGCCAGTTGTTAAAAATGTTGCTTGTCATTTTCAATCTCGAAAGGAAATTAAGATTATATCATGTGGACAAATTTTTACAAATGTATACTCCTAAATATCTGATAGTGTCTTTAACAGGAATACTGTACCACTAAGTAACAAGTGTCATGTCCCGTCAGTGGCCACTAGAGGCCGCCAAAGGTTACAGTTTGGTTAAGACTTCTATTATGAAGTGGGTGATGGGTTTATGGGTGATGAGTTTATTGGGTGTTATCAGAGTGTTATCAGAGTTAAGAGTTTGTATTTTGTTGTTGTTGGTGGGATTTTGTGTTACTTGTATTTGTGTAATTGTATTTAAGGGGTTTGTGTTTCTGTTTACGTTGTTGGTCAAATGTCATATTTGCTATTACTATCTCCAGGGGCCTGTTGCACAAAACTAGGATAAGGGACTAAGCCGGGATGTCTTGGTTATCCTGGCTCAACTTATCCATGATCCGGTTGCACAAAAGCAGGATAGGGGGCAGCAGGATATGTTATAAGTTACCATGGAGATTTATTCTGTGGAGTAAGCCTGCCCCAGACCAGGCTAAGTTCCAGGATCTATTTAATCT
>JBBPCX010000035.1:2399072-2429404 GCA_037974365.1 Hydrocynus forskahlii | reverse complement strand
ACACACACACACACATATATATATATATATATATATATGTGTGTGTGTGTGTGTTTGTGTGTGTGTGTGTGTGTGTGTGTGTGTATGTGTGTGTGATAAGCTGTACTATTTAAACATGTGCTTAAAAAAGTTGCAGTGTTCTTTGCAACACTGTGGAATAACCAGTTTTTGTATCAATGGATAGCTCCTTAGAAAATCATTTTGGTAATGAGATAAATCTGTTACAGAGTGTACCAAAACATTTTTTAAAGAAAAAAAAACACTAATAATATCAATAATTATGACATCCTTGTAGCATTAAAATGTGTAAGATGAAAAAAGCTAATGTTTTTTGGATTCACAGCATATGTTTACAGTGTGGAAAAGTAATCAGTTAGTATATTCATGAGTGAAAGAAAATTAACACTGTGAATGTGCATACATTTGGGCACTCTTTCAGTCAGTGTTTAGTAAGCCCCCCTTGTCTGAAACCATAGCCTCCAAACCATTTCTGAGTGTTTCTACAGTCTCTTTCTATTATTTTCTCTTTCTATTCTTTCCCACATTCCCTCACAGGTGCTTCTAGTTGATCTTATTATGGATTTTCTAGGGATGGTGAAGACCATCTTAATCTTTTACTTCTAAAAGTAGGTCAAGTGTGATCGCTTTGGATCATTGCCTTCTTGTAATATCTTATAATATCTTAATATTTATAATTAAGATATTCATAATATCTTAACAGTAATATCTTAATATTTTCATCTTCAGTTTCTTCACTGAATCTAGGCTTTCAGGGTTTACTGATATTTAACAGAATACTTTCTTTTCGATACCCCTACAGTTCCTGTGTCACAGGTTGCCAAATTGATTTACTCTTTGCCAAGATGGTCTTTTATTGAAACACTTCTCCAAGCATACCTTATTGATTGTAGCTAAAGAGTTAAAGTATTGTTTTGTTACACTGCACTTGATTTCACAATGCCTCCAGTCTAAGTACTGCATATTTCAAACAAGTATGAGACACAAAAAAATGTACCTTCTGATGTACCCTTCCATGTAAATTAAGCTTGTGCAATTGCTCCACTATTTTTCATGCAGGTCCTATTCAGTTATCTGACCAATTTATAAGCCGCATGCTCAGAGATTTTCCTTGTTTTTTTCAGAGTCTAAGGTTTTGTCATTTTTTTTTTTTTTTAAACTCTCCGGAATGCCTGTGTTTTCATGAGTAAGGAGTGTCACCCATGAAAAGGTGCACACATTAGTGAAAGTAGGCCTGTCTGTGTGGTTAAATCACACAGAGGCGACACACACTACTAATGATGGGATGCAGAACAGAGAGAGCCTAATAACCATAATAAGGACACATGTGGTTGCGACAATGTTGTTCTTCCTCCTGGCCTCCTTTTGTGTGTGTGTGTGTGTGTGTGGTTGTGTGTGAGTGTTTGTGTGTTTGTGTGTGTGTCTGTATGGGTGCCTGTGTGTGTGCGTGTGTGTGTCTGTGTGCACGCCTGTGTGTGTGTGTGTGCATGTCATGTATTTGTGAAGTGGTGAAACATGATTCAGTCATCAAAGCAAACAGATCTGAAACTTATAAAATGATAAATAGGATTAAACAGGGATATTTATTCCCAGTTTGGCTCTGAGAGTGAAACAGAGAGTAGTAGAATGGTGGATGAAACGATTAAAGTGGCTTTTTAAATATAATTTATGGGACAGATCATAGTTCTGGAATGCCCCTAGGTAAAGGCTCTTAGGGGGTCCATCCAAACTCAGTAACAGTACGACATATTAACTAAACTAACAAGCTAAAATAAACAAACATCTAAATGGACCTGAAATGTAGATTAAAGAGAAGCCTGCAAAACAGAGGTAGGGAAGTGTCAGGTCTGGGCACAGTGACGGTGGGTGGCCGCTAGAGGCCACCGTTGCTTAAGTTTGGCGTTTTGTGTTTAGTTGGGGCTTTAATTATGTTATTAGTTACAGCTGGGTTGTGTTAGTGGTTCTGTTTTGTCATTGGCTTTTGCGATTTGGGTTTTGTGTATTTAAGAGGGTCAACCGCTCACATTAGCCCTGTGTTACTCCTGTCTCCGTTTGTTTGAGTCTGGCTCATATGCCAGTTTTGTTTTGTAGTTTTGTAAAAATAAAGAAAGGAGCATTACAGCCTCGAGTGTTGTCAATGTGCCTGCCCTGCAGGCCTGGAGAAGGAGGCAGATCGTGACAGCTAGTCTTACATGAACTGAAAGATAAATGGTGTTCAACCTCCAATTGAAATGGCAACAACAAAATTCTACAACTATAAATCCTACAAGTACTACTATAAAAGATAAGGGGATATGAGAACATGAACTTCTTCAACTGATTAATTTATTCCCTCATTCAGTGTCCGTCAAATTTTAGCAATTTTTATTAGTCTCAAGAGTTTGAGGCCCCTCAGCCCATGTGGTCTGAGACCCGCATGGCCCCTAGCTCATCAAGACCGGTTTTCAGAGGCTCCTGGCATCTCTGACCCAGTCAGTAATACATCCTTATATAATTCTGGTGCTAAAATAGAAGATGGAGAGTCAACTGTGCAGTCAGGCATAATTCAAGAATGACACACTGTTCCTTTAAAATTTACTGGCAGTGTTTAACCACCAGGTGTCAGCATTCCCTCTCAAAGGTCTTCAGAGGGCCCATAATGAGACACATTCAGCTCATTTGGTTCTGAAATAGCTCTTCTTTCTTGTCGTGATGTTTTCTAGTTCTTTTCTTTCAAAATTAAGTTAATATCAATCATAACTTTTCAGTGAAGACCTTCTACCCACCTTCCTATCTTCTAATGAACTAATTACTATCCTTCCATTTGTGGTTTATATTACTCACATAAGACGTCATAGCGAGGTTAAGCAGACAAGGGAGGAAACAGCTAAATATATGTGAAGATACCTCGGTGCTTTTGCTAGATTTGACTAAAAGTTATATTTGATGACTAGTTTTGAGACAGCACAGAAGAGGTAAAGAGACGTAGATATGCTGTTTGTGTTAAAACATCTCATTTGGTGCATCTTAATCAAAGCTGCACTGTAGTTTTATTAGTTGAAACCCAAAAGCAAGTCAAGGAAAAGGGTCTAATGTAAAGATCTGAGGATATTTTTCAGTGAAAGATCTAGGCATCT
This sequence comes from Hydrocynus forskahlii, assembly GCA_037974365.1. Taxonomy (NCBI): domain Eukaryota; kingdom Metazoa; phylum Chordata; class Actinopteri; order Characiformes; family Alestidae; genus Hydrocynus; species Hydrocynus forskahlii. The sequence continues at coordinate 2,426,270 of JBBPCX010000035.1, read as the reverse complement.
ACTTAACCTCAGCATTTATTTTACTTACTTTTTAATAAATAAAAAAATACATGTAATTGGCTCTTACATGTGGGCCGACATGAAAGACTCATCTGTAGTGTCCCAGTGTGAACTGAGCTGTTTCCTCCCTTGTCTGCTTAACCTCGCTGTGACGTTTTATGTGAGTAATATAAACCACAAATGGAAGGATAGTAATTAGGGTTGGGTGAGGATGAGTGTGGAACTTCTTTAAAAACATCCAAAGACTTGTAGGAGATCCGGGAACGGGATCTTAACAGTCTGCACCCATCTGGTTCCTCAGTACACTGCTGTGGTGCAAAAGATCCATTCAGATGATCCGAGTCTGTTCCAGTTAAAACCAGTTACAGCCTGGCACACTGAATTAATGGATCTGAATGAAACTGAGTAAAAATGTTTGGCTCTGGTGTTCCACAGACAGATTAAAGTAAAGATCTGCTCAAAAGCCAAACTTACATGATTTCACTTTTACCTCATATGTAGCTGTTTGACACGTTCAGTGTGTGAAGCTTACTTGACTGTTTGACAGGGTGATTTAAGCCTGGGTTTTCAGACTGAACACAGCCAAGCTCGACTGTAACTGGCCCTGATGAATGAAAACCTCACAAAGAAAATGCTACGCCTTGTTTACAAGTTCATGATCGGAAACATATCAGTATTTTTGCAGCTTCAATTTTACTGATGATGGTAAGATCATCAAAAAAAACATACGTACTGCAGAAGGTAAAAGAAAGCAAAAACATCATTTTAAACTATGTTTAGTCAGAACATTCAACCAGATGCTAAGATGCATTAATAGTAACACTGTCACTGCTAAGGTATGTTTAAAGAATTTAGTTTAATTACATCGTTGGAAGGCTCCATGGTCCAAAGACAAGCGCATCAGGAGAAATTGAGTGGATTCTAACTGAAATGTAGGTGTGAGTGTTCAAGTGAATTGTGTGTGTGTATGTGTGCCCTGTGGTGGGCTGGCGCACTGCACAGGGTGAGTCCCTGCCTTGTGCCTGTAGACCTTGGGATAGGCTCTGGGTACCTGTGGCCCTAGAAAGGATTAAGCGATTACAGAAAATAAAGGAATGAAGATGGTTTGATGCATTACATAAACATTGTTAGACTTTAAATGTACCATATATGACCTAGTCCAAATAAACAATATAACTGCATAAACAGGCTGCTAAAGTCATAAAACACAACCTCTATACAAGGTTCCTCTGGCAAGCTGATAATGATAGGAAGCAGTGTGTCCTCCATACCATAGAGGTAGTTGTTGCAGAAAATGAAGTTATCATAATAGGGAAAGGAACTTCCAGGGAAAGGAAGCAGCCTCTCCAGGTCCAACACTTTGGTGCAAAACTGTGTTTCTCCAGTCTCCACACCAAAGGGTCGAAAACATGTGCATCCGAACAGCTGGTAGTCATCAGTAGCACTGGACAAACTGCATGCCTAAATCATCCCACACTTGCCTCAAAATATGCAAGGTTGTTGAGTAATCTAAACTTGACTCATTTATGTAGTTTCTAAAAACAATAACCCATTAAAATAGACACAAAAACACAATTCAGGAGTAGATGCTTGTTACCACTGTTATACACACACATACACACACGCACACACCAGCAAAAACCTTGAGAGCTTATGACCCTGTTGCTGCTTTACCAGATGCTCTGCAGACTGGGCATTTTGGATGTAACTGGACCCATCCTCTGATTTTAATTTTTATCCATTTTTCCTGCTTCAAGAGCATCAACCTTAAGAACTAATAATCGATCAACCCTAATAATCGTTCGCGGAAACTCCTGCAAATTCGCGGAAAAAAGCAGATATCCTCCACATTTTTTTTTGCTCTTTTTGTGACATATTAACGTAAATTCAGTTATACCCCTGTACTAAGAGGTGGGAGGTTTAAAAGTAGCCAATCCGAGAACGTTATAGCTACATTTCTTCTTGCTGCTGACTGACTGCTGCCCTGTGACGTATCTCTGGAAGACGCTGTCCAGCATTCCCGCATCAGAACAGTTTCCTGCGTGGGGTAACTGTTCTGAAGTGTTCTTGTGTTTTTCGTTTTGTTCTTCTTAAAGCCCTGTATTTTTCTTTCTGTAAATTAAATTAATTACTGTATTTACCCTGCTTATACCAAAGACAAACGACCATACCAAAGAAAACTCGCTTGCATTAATTACAGTACGGTCTATACAGGGCTAACATCGGTATTTACATTCTAGCACTGCGGTAGACAGCAGTTCAGTGTACACTGTGCAGTACGGATATGGGTTTATCGTTACATTTTCTGTAGGGGTAATGTATTAAGCTGAGTTTAAAAATAATTGGAAGTGTTTTGGGAGCATATTTGGGGGCATAATTAGGGATTACACTATAAATATTTTTACCACATCACAAATTTTCGTTTTTTCACTATTCGCGAGTGCTCTTGTAACGTAACCCCTGCGAATGTCAGGGGTTTACTGTATAGATATGTATATATGTATATATACACACATATATATGTATATATCTATATACAGAAATATATACAAGAAAAGGTTCATTGCTTCATAGCTAAAACAGTGAATGTCCTTAACATTTATACAATATTTCTGTTTTAATGATAGAAAGTTTAATGAACGAGTTAAAGGATTACTCCAACTTAATTTCTATATGAGGCCTCTGCCCATTGTTGGTATTATAAGTGTGTGTTGAGGTTTTCTGTTGTTTTCTAAAACATGGTTATTATTGAGTGTGGAAATCAACTATAGGTTATGAAGAAAAAACAAATAAATATTTGGTAAAAACAAATGCTGTAGAATTTCTTTAAAGGCTTCATAGCACCTTTGACAGAGTTCTGAACATACTACCTCTTAGTCTGGCCACAATATTACAACATTGACTTCACCTCCCTCAACAAAAGTTCCCCAATGTATTTTAGTACCATTACAATCCTCTGAGATGTCAGGCATGCACACCTTGCCTTTACTTCTGCACAGGTCAAACTGCACCTCTAGTCATCAACTGGTTTAAGTCCTAAAATGACATGGAATTTCAAAGCAAAGAAATCAGCATTTGCCTTGTTTTTAATAATTAGATACAATATGTTATGTAGTACTAAACGCCATGGCTATATCACACTAAAAAAACACAACGCATTGTATTTACTTGATTCAATCATTCACATGATTCCTATGTGAACAGTTTTGTCTTTCAGTTTATTTATGTCTTGAAACTCTCCGATACATTATGCTGATTTGGAAAAGAATTCATCTGTATGTCACTGTTATATATTACACCATCACTACTGGTTTCAGCTCATCCATAATGAATCACAGTTTGGAGACATCTGAACCTGAAAATTATGCAAGTCATTATTAACATTATTACAACACAACCTCAGAAAAGCTCTGTTCTCAACTCACAAACACATTTCTCCAGATTCGTTAATCAAAAACCCTTGTAATGGTGTTTGAGCTTGATTTTGGTAAATTGTTCATAATATAATGTAATATATAAATAGATAGACAAACAGGTAGCTGACTGTATACAACTGTAAGATAGGTAGAAGGGGCCCTACTTTGTGTTTTTGTTTTTTAAGGCAATGGGTTGTATAAGGCCTATATTGGAAGTTTAAGGGGATTTATAAATGTCATTGCAAAATACGCCAACATCAGTGATCTGAGGCCCTTCTTGCCAAGTTTTTTGAAGGCACCAAACATTTGCCTGGTTTGCCTCCCCTAAAGGTGCGCCCCTGTCAGGAGAGACATAACATTAATAAGGACAAAGCATGAAATGTAAATTAATGTAACAAGATTTCAGTTCATTTAGACCATAGAATGTTCACAGAATGTAAAGGTTAGTTGGAAAGTCTAAAAGAAAGAAAGAAAGAAAGTTTGAAATGACATTCATGACATGAACAGTTATTGAAGGCATTTTGAAACCTTTGGACAAAGAGGAAGCGAAACATTTGGAGAAGACTGACGACAATGGAATTTTTCCCGTTGATGATTTGAGGCTAAAAACAAGTCTGCTCTGGTGCAGATGACAGCGTCACGGTGGAAACTCAGCCCTGTGATCACAGCATTATGATTATTTATTTTCCTTTATTTGCACTGGAAATGGAAACAGAAAGGTGCCCACAATGTACGTATCCATTCTGGTTTGCTGAATTCTTTCATAGCTACTGTCACAGTTTGTGTCTACAGGTAGATTAGAAAGAATACCATTTGGTATATCAGAGCAAAGAAAATGCTCAGAGTGTATTCTATTAATGTTTCTTGTAATGTATTCTTTGCATATTTGTACATTTCCAATGCACAATAAAAATGTGTTAGGTGTTTTGCACTTTTACTATTGCTTGTCTCAGGCAAAAAATAATCCCCCACCACTGACATGTTTCTAATTCCAGTAGTGGTCTATCAGAGGTTCTGTCATGGTCCCTATTGACGATACATGTACTGTATTTAGGTGGCAGTATCGGCATGTGTAGGTGTAATGCCAATTCTTACACATCACTAAGCGATACTGTCTTCAGAACACATTTGATTATAGTTGACCCTTCCGGTAAGCAGAGCGTTCCAGCACAAGCAATGATTTACTAGCTTAAGTCACAACCATTAGCTCATAGTCACTGAATCACTAACTTTGACTGAGGAAACTGTTAATCATTTTTCATCAAGTGATCACGTAATTAAATGAGACACCATTAAATGAGACTAAGAGAGTTCTGTAGAGATCTGAGACTGTACATGCACAGTGACACCCTAGTCACGTCTTGGTATCTTAGTAATTGTTTGGTTTTTTTTTTTTCTCATTTCTTTTTCAAAGTTAAGTAAATGTGCAGTTTTGCAATACATGAAGGTGTTGTTAAGTAGCATTTAGCATTGTACCTTTAGCAAATACAAATAAGCACATCAGTGACGATGAGTTGGGCACTATACTGATATTTATTGTAATCATATCATCTATTATTTTTTTTATCCCAATATGCTTTTCTGAGGATCTTTTATTGCAACGAGAGTATAAAAGATCTGGCTATCCAGAGCAACCAACAATCATTAGTTACAGGGACCGTCCCCCTGGAGCAACTGAGGGTTAAGTATCTTGCTCAAAGACACAATGGTAGAAAGTGGGGGTGACTCTGTGGTCATCGGATTCACAGGCATGTGTTTTATCCAATAGATCACCAAAGCTGACTTCAGAACATTCTTTCAAAAAACTGTAAGGGTGCCATAAACAGGAGAACATGCTTCCAGTTTTCGCCGTAACATTTACAGCACAGTATCCAGTTGTAAGCTCTAGTGGCACGAAGTGTATTGTGTTCTCAAACTATTCTACAGTCTAACAGAATCAGTTAAGTCCCTCTTGTTTTACACAAAGTCTGCCTTGTTCCAAACAGTGCTTCAGCACAATGGCACTGGGTGATTTAGATCGTTGTTTGGATTGCCACACACTAATTATAGAGATTTGGCAAAGGCATTGAGGGGAGCTAAAAAAAAGAAAACGGAAGTTGGTCAATGCTATGCAGCTTACGCAGCATCGTTCATTCATCCGTCTAGGCTGATTCTCGTCTGACCCAGCCCTCGACTTACTCACAGCTCTTCAGTATATTAGCTGCAGCTGCCCCTGTAATTGTAAATAGTGACACTGGTGTAAGTGGACAGAGCACTGAAGCAAGGTAATTCACTTCTAATTCCACCTAATTCCTAATGGTAGTGAGTGGTAATAATGTGATTGTAGTATTACCATGTTAGTGATCATGTGTTAGATTTGTAGCTCTGTTTATGCTGGTGTGCTAGAAACTGCTGGATTATTTACCTAGGAAGCTTTTGTGCAGGTAACTCTCTGAACAAGAACAATGTGGACATTGCGGACAGCACTGCTCATGCTATTCATGGCATCAGTTCTCTGCAGACCAGTAAGTTTCTGTAATCAGTTAATTACCATACTTGTTTTTTTAATTACCATACTTGTTTTATCAAACATATGACTTTTCTCATGACTCTTTGCTATATTATAGACATTTGAGGGAAATTTGATCAATTTCACAAAACAAAATCTGTGTTTCAGTGTTTTTAAATGAAAAATAATCAATTTTGAGCATCCTTGGTGTCCAGAAATAGCCTTTCCTTAGATTCTTGGCAATGTAATCAAGAGTCAAAACGGTTCTGCATTAGACTACAAGAGGCACAGCAGTAGGCGTTGCCATGTCGCACCCAACCTTGAGTCGGGGGTGGGTTTTAAAAAACCCACATGCTTATAGATCAGTTAGAAATGCTCACACACACAGGAAAAAACAATAATTTCAATGATTTCTGCCTCAGACAGGATAACCCAAAAAAAGTATCTGAAAGATAACAGTCTGATGCAGGAGGGCAATGTGCTACCAATGACTTTCGTTTCTATAACTGAGGTGGAAACTGCGTACCACTACTAGCTCAATACTTATCAGCTCAAGACTTCAGTGTGTTAATTAAATTAACTGAAATAAATAATGCTTTGAATTAAATGTGTATATCTGTTCTACATGAACAAAATATTATTATCTTGGTGTAACATACTGTAGATTTTCATTTTTATAAATTTTCTTCATTTTAAAACAAAAGTTATCCTTCATATTTCATGAACATTTAATGATGAATGGAGCAATGGCAACGGTTCTAAATTACATAGGATAAAGTTTCCTTACTTGAACTTGCCTTCATCTGTAAAGTTACCATTCTGGAGATGGTTTTGGTCAGACGGCAACTACACTTTCAGTGAGATGGACCTGCTCTAGCACCGTCAGTTAACAGCAAAAAGGTCCTGGGTTTCATTCCTGGCAAGGGCTCCCGAGGGTCATTTCTGTGTGGAATTGCATGTTTCAACCAGGATCTCCAATTTCCTCCCACAGTCTAATGACATACACGTCAGATGAATTGGAGATGCTAAATTGCCACTAGGTGAGAGTGTGTGAGTGTGTTTGTCTGTGTATCTGCCCCATGATGGACAGGTGACCTATCCAGGGTGTTTCTCTGCCTTTTGCCCTATAATCACTTTGGGATCAGCTCCAGCACCAACTGCAAAACCTGGTTAAGGATAAGCGGTTCAGATAATGAATAGATGCATAAATGGATGTAACTGATGTACACATTTAATGCAAAGCACTATTTTTCATAGTAGTCATCCTCTGATAGTAGTCATCCTTGAAATGCAAACTGTTGCTGTGGGGTCCAAGACACATATCGTAGATGGACTGAGGTGGATATAGATGAATGATGCATGACAAGCCCCTTGTTCTCTACCTTTTGTCTCCTTTTCCCTGCCTTTCATTGAAATCACTGTCAAAGATCAAAACTAGGCACCTGGAGATGCCCTATCAGAGAAAAGTGAGAGGGAAGAAGCGGGGCTTATTCTATTGATGCACCCCTGCTCAAATAACTAAAGTCTGAAGTCACTTGTAAACTCTTACTGTGTAACAGTGCGTTACAACAGAGGCTTGTTTTGTTAGAGGGCTGGCACTGAAATATTGTAATATTTAGTTGCAACTTTACTTACAGTAATGTCAAATCTCTTTTACAGTTTAATTCTTGGAATCAAAGCACACACCTGAAAAACACACGCTTTCACTCCTCTGAGTCAGAGGAGTCTAATGAATCGAGTGACAGGTTGGATGAGGATGGCTCACGGTCATCAGTAGGGTCAGCTGAGACCTGGGACTCTGGTGAAGTCAGTGGGTCTAAATCCAGTTCTTCTGAATCAAGTGATTCTTCATCCTCTGAGGATGTTGTTCTCACCACCATCGGACCAGATGTCACCCAGACCATCGGAGAAACAGTCACTATACCTGGAGATGTCACTTGCTTTACTGTGGCAGATACGACAACTGAGCGCAGAGGGGATAACTAAAAGCATTACTGTGGTTTCTGGCCTGAAAGGTTAAGAAGTTCACATGAATGTTTAGACCTTCTTCAGACATGCACTGATTTGATCATACAACTCAAATATTTAACTATGCTTTGCACTGTTGTGGTAAACTTTAATTTATTATGTACTTTTTCAGTTGAACATCTCTTGCAAATGGATTGTCAGCTTTTTAAAAAGTGTACTCTCATTTTATTGTACGTTTTATGCCAAAGGGACTATATGGTATTGTAGTACACTGTCATAAATATACAATGCACTTGTATATATGTTTTGGACATATTAAGATCAAATAAAATACTCAAAAGACACACATTCAAAAGCAAAACTTATTAATTAATTAACTGGATGATCCAGATGGTTAACCAATGCCCAGCTTGTCTTTAACTAACACTCAACAACTCATCTATTAAATGTAACAGAACCATCCATCCATCCATTATCTTCCGCTTAACCGGAGTTGGGTCGTGGGGGCAACAGCCTAAGCAGGGAAACCCAGACTTCCCTCTCTCCAGGCACTTCGTCCAGCTCTTCCAGGGGGGATCCCGAGGCATTCCCAGGCCAGCCGAGAGACATAGTCTTGCCAGTGTGTCCTGGGTCTTCACCCAAGGTCTCTTCCCGGTGGGACATGCCTGGAACACCCCCCCCAGGGAGGCGTCCAGGAGGCATCTTAACCAGATGCCCGAGCCACCTCATCTGGCTCCTCTCGATGTGGAGGAGCAGCGGCTCTACTCTGAGCTCCTCCTGGATAAATGGAGGGAACTCATTTCGTCCACTTGTATCTGCGATCTCATTCTTTCGGTCACTACCCACAGCTCGTGACCATAGGTGAGAGTAGGAACGTAGATCGACCAGTAAATCAACAGCCTAGCCTTTCGGCTCAGCTCTTTCTTTACCATTCTGGCTGAGGACCATGGTCTCGGATTTGGAGGTGCTGATCCCCATCCCAGATGCTTCACATTCGGCTGCGAACTGCTCCAGTGAGAGCTGAATGTCACGGCCTGATGAAGCCAACAGAACCATATCATCTGCAAAAAGCAGAGACCCGATCCTGAGGTCACCAAACCGGACCCCCTCAACTCCCTGGCTGCACCTAGAAATTCTGTCCATAAAAGTTATGAACAGAATCGGTGACACACGGCAGCCCTGGTGGAGTCCAACCCTCACAGGGAATGAGTCCGACTTACTGCCGACTATGCAGACCAAGTTGTACAGGGAGCGGACAGCCCTTATTAAGGTGTCCGACACCCCATACTCCCGGAGCACTCCCCAAAGGAGTCCCCCGAGGGACACGATCGAATGCTTTTCCAGATCCACAAAACACATGTAGACTGGTTGGGCAAACTCCCATGCACCCTTCAGGACCCTACTAAGGGTATAGAGCTGGTCCACCGTTCCACGTCCAGGACGAAAATTACACTGCTCCTCCTGAATCTGAGATTCGACTATCCGACGGATTTACTAGTATAGTTTATATTAAGTTATATAATATAAAACATTCTAGTAAATCTACATTTAAACCTAACCGTAACCCTAACCCAAATGGAAATTGAATCCTAATCCTAATAATGCTGTTGATCATCTAGACAGTTTAGCCTGCAGATGATTTTTATGGGGCATTAAAACAAAGTGTCACCCAAAAGCTGTGGAGAAGATCAAATTTCCATTTAAATCTCATAATTTGTTAAACCAAAAATGGTGAAGTAATTTAGTAAGGGTTGATCATAAGAGATTGAAGTATATTAAATATACAACCCTGCCTTTAGTTCTACAACAAAACAAAAAGTTTATGAATCATATTGTATAAACCTGGAGATTCCATCCATACATTTCATAAGAAGTGTAGCCGGTGTCCTTGAATACTATGCACTGAGATAAATTCTGATGAAAATGTGTATCTTATGATCAAAATGTTGCACCTTTTATATAAAACTGTATTCATGTTCATGACAAACCTAAGATGCTAATTAAAGATCCTCCAAACCAAGGATTAGCCTTAATCCTTGACTGACAAAAACCCATCCTAATGTTTATAAAATGCCTCTTATCCGCAATAAAACAGCTATTTGCATTTGCAAAGCATTCCTTCACCCACCTTGACAAGGACTTTTCTGTACCCTGCAAAACAGTAAGTAACTGGCAGTTTATTTACCAGTACTGTAAACACACAGAATTGCACTATAATACACGCTGCAGTAACGTTACTGTAAAGGTTAAAGGACTAAACTCACAGTGACCATCATAAACAGTGTGTCCAGTGTGTTTAAACTTAACATCTGAATAAAGTTTTCTTTTCATAACCCCTTTGATATTTTATATTAACGTCAACTTTGAAATGATGAGTGTATTGTGCCCTATTTTACATCTGTGGACAATTGTAGAATAGTTTATTTTTACAGAAACTATTCATTCTACAGTAAACTGTTAAGAATGGACATCGTTACTGTAAATATACAGCAACATTAGATTTATATCTTAACAGAGCAGTTAAATGTACTGTAGGTCTTCTGCAGTGATTTGTCTACAGTAAAGCAGAAAAGCTTCATATCTTGGTCCAAAATACAGCCCAAGAACTTTCCACCAGAGCCCAACACTGCACTTTAAGTTCAAACCTGACCAGAACACAGTGAACCACAAGTTTTGACTGCATAACTGACTCTGGCCCGAGCTCAAGAAAATTCTGCCTGTTTGACACAATGTCACTTGATGTCCCACCGTAGAACACGTTAAATTAACATCTCGCCACAGTAACAGCCATCAATATATAAATGATAGATGAAAGAAAAAGTAATATAACATATTATGGTATGATCAAATAAACATTACATTCTGCTTTACCAAACTTATTTGTGGACCTCAGAGCTGAATCCTGTCAACACAAGTGTGTGACTCCAATATGCCGGATAACAAACTGCTTTAGGGTACCAGCTATGTTTATCTTGGTAAGCCATTAATTATCTGATTAATAGCTCAATATGAATAGAAAACACCTATGTAAACCAGTATCAGTATTCTGACTGGGCATATTCTTAATTAAATTTCTATTCATTGGCACAAGATCAAAATCATGTAAATAATCTGTTAAACAGGAGAGTAATAGGCATGTAAATACCTGCATTTCAGAGTTCAACTTGCAGGTGTGAGGAATTGGTCTTCGGAGGAAACAAAGCTAATTTTGCTAACTTAAATAGTTAAAGGAAGGCTAGTCATAAAGTCAAGGAATAACCATCTGTTCACACATGTATAAGGCAAGTTCATATAATCTACAGAGTGAATAAAAAAACAGATGGAACGTTATTTGTAGTGTGTGTACACTGAGATTAAGATCAGATAGTTGAGTAGAATGCTCTTATGAACAGTTTAATCTTGACCTGCAGTCAAAAGAGCTGGAGGAAGGGTACATTTAGAAAGGAGAAAAACTAAAGTGGGAGGAAATGCAGGGTACGATCTGGCTCTAAAATAAACTTAACATCATCTACAGTGCTGCATTTGCACACAGTACTTTCATTATGATGTGTCAGTTAGTTAGCTAACTAAATTAGCTCTCCCTAACTTTGCTGCTTATAACTGGAATAAATAGCAAGATTAAGTCAAGATAATTTAACAAAACTGTGTGGTATTTGTATTTGGGATTAAAAACAGATATTAATAAATATGTCATGGTGGGCCAACCACTGCTTTTATTTTTGATTTTACACAATTTGTTTGCAATGCTTTTAAAAGTCTGCACAAGGTGTTGTTTTTTCTATAAAAAATGGTAACTATGGATAATGGATAACTTTAGAATGACCACTGAAATTGAGTCAGAGCTAAAGACAAAAACATAACTGAAATGAGGAGAAAGGCTAAATACTCACAACATTTTGTGTTGGAAATGATAAAGACCGCTGGGATTATACAAGCTGCATTTTGCATCCTCTGAACTGCCAGGGTAGAGGTCAAGTTTACCTCGCAAACTGGTGCTTCGCTAAGGGTAACAGGGCCCTCTGGTGGCAGCAGACTGGACTGTCAACAGATTGCACCTTGTTTTTTCCTCTGGAGACCTATTACTGGAATATTTTTCTATTGCTGTTAGAATTAGTGAGGTCTAGTCTCATAAACAGAAGGACAGAGGAGAGGGCTGCAGTAGTTTTACACTGTTCTGGCAGCTGGAATGTTTGAAATTCTCTGTATGCAGTAATGACAGACATGGCAGTCCTTAGGGATTTCAGCCAAAACAGGCCTCCGTCTGCTTTTCTTCAAGACCTAGTGGGCTCTGTGATAACTCTTACTCTGAATATCGGGCTGTGCAAAGAAGACTTGCTGACTTGCCGAAATGTCTGCAGTGCAGACTTGTAATTTAAAACAAAAGTTACATTTTGTGGCTGGAGCTAAGTGTAAGGTTGCACCCGGTTCTACTATGAGTGTTGCTACCGCACTACAGTCCTCCATTGAGGACAATAGATGCAGTGCTCTTGCAGTGTTCACTATTGCATTTTTGACGATGAAACTGGGAAGTACAGGCCTCTGTCTGAAATTCTGTAGGACATAATAACTGATGTCATTGTTTTTTGAAAAAAAGAATTTATTTGTTAAGGATAAATCATGATACATGGTAGAATAAAATATTTTACATAAACACAATGTAAATAAATGTGCAAAATGTTTGGTTGAGATGAAACTGCTTCATTACAGGTAGCATCATGCAGCCACAGCCCTGGACCAGGCTTGTCTGAACAGTATTATTGTGCTGTGCTACTGTTTTTTTTTTTTTTTTCAGTGAAGTGAGTCACTTTAAAGCACCACTCTGGATAAGGTTGCATTCTTCACTGTAGACAGCAGTTTTGGGGTCATGTGCTTCATGGTGCATTTTATTTGGCGACAATGATGTCGGGGACATCGCTTGTGACCTCCACAACCTGCTCAGAAGACTCGTCCTCCTGGCTCTCGGAGCTTTGGGATGTGTCGCTGTCTGCGTCGGCTGCCCCAGGGGTTGCGGTGGCCTCCTCGCTACTTTGGCTGCTGTCTGACTTGGCTTCCTGCTCTTCCTGGCTTGCACTGGCACTCTCACCGGTGGCGTCACTGGCACTTGCGCTCTCCTCACTGCCCAGGGATGCCTGCTTTGCTTTGGGCTCCTCGTCCTCGGTCCCACTGGCGGCTTCCAGACCCTGACCTTCTACCTCTGGGGTGCTGCTGTCCTCCTCCAGGACCTCGTTGTGCACCTGCAGAGCCTGAGAATCCAACAAGAAAGAAGTTCTAGAGATGTATAAATGGATGCAAACGTTGAAAGTTGACAACGAGTACATACCTTTAACAGAAAACACACTTCTGCACATTCTGATGTGCAATTACTGTTTATTTCCAGGCTTTAACATGTTAGGGGAAAAATAAAACTGAAAATTTGGCCCAATACAATGTGCACCCAAGTTTAAAAATGCCATTTGAAGTGTGCTCTCAGTAGAGGGTGCGGTACCTTAGTATGTGAACTAATTGCAGTCATAAATTGAAAATGATCAAACTGAAATAAATGATTGTAAAATTTGAGATTTTATAATGTATTCAGCCTTTACTGCTCATGATTAAATAAAACTGTTTCCAGGACTATTTCCTACTAGATGTGTTTAGACATGATGCTGCTGGCATGATTCATTTGCATAATCAGGTAATAGAAAACTGTTCTCATGACTAAAAGATGCCTCAAGATCCATGAGGTCATTAACACATAAGAGGTGCTTGTTTACCTTGTGCACTTTCAGATGCTTCTCTGCATCATTGGCTTCATGAACATCTTCGAGGGCCGTCTTCTTGCTAATAATGTTCACGTCCTCTGTCTTGTCAGGTCCGTAGTACTTGTAGGGAGATGGAATTTTCTCGATGTCGTTGGCATCCACGTAGATGATGGTCTTCTTGTAGTCGCTGGGGTAGCCCATGTTGTCTCCGCGGCCGTTGTTGATATTTGGGTCCACGGTGGGCTCCACAGTTACAGGTGGGACTGTAGTGACCTCGGTCTCTCCTGACTCAGCACTGTCACTTTCACTCTCATCTGTGTCCTGGATAAAAAATAGCACATTAGAATAGGCCCATCTATAATCTTGCAGTTGAAGCCTTGATTTAATATATCTATTATTGTTATAATACTTATGGATTGCAATGTATAATTCCTTTTGCCCCAGGCTGGCTTTGGAGTACCTTTAAAGCATTATTCTAGACTTACTTATACTTATTGCAAAGGATCTCCTCATGACAGTTGTATGATATGAGCTATTTTGCATTTGGGTTCTTTAATCCACATAAACAGACTCTCATACCTTACATTTGAATAAATTAGTAGACTACAATTGTATAGCAAGATTCATTATAACTACATAATACTGCAATAGTGTTTAGTGATGCACCAATGCAGTGATTGATTGGTGTTTTTTATGTGTGCAAAGGTGTAAAGAAATGGCAGAGCCTGAGATGCCTAAGATTACTAGGTACTAGAGATGTAAAAATGCATGCATATGGAAAACAGACAAAATAAATTTAAATAAATATATCCCCTATATCCCACTTTAATACATATAACATAAAATATAACATAAAATGCAGCCTGTGCAAAAGTCATGCCATGTTTTAATTTTTACATGTTATTTTTTCAATATGTAAAAAAAAAAAAAAGAAATTATTCACTGAATTTAGCAAAAAATGCCATTTTTGAGCACCCTCTCTGAAGAGGATGTGTAGTTAATAATCAACAAAACATGAACTATGACTTGGGGTGTTTATGTCTGACTGAATGTGTGCGATAGATATTCAACACTTAAATGAAATAGTAACATTACAATCTTCCAATTATTAGAACAATAAAAAACAAAGTATGCTTAATCTTATGACGAATGCTGGAACATTAGACACTGTATTTGTTTGTGTACTTTCCTACTAAAAAACAAGACTGCCCTAACAGAGTACTGTAAGTCGGTACCAGCCGATACCGTGAATTCAGGATCGGTATATTGAGAGAGGATCAGTGCATCCCTAGCTACATCTGCACATACAAGTGTTTTAACACCATGTGTGGTGAGGAGTGACTCACACTCTCTTGCGTGTCTGCGCTGTCGCCCTCCGTGTCTGATTCTGCAGTTGGGTCCTGGAAATGGAGTCACAAGACAGTGAGAGTCATTGGCACGGTCACCCACAGTACACCCAGACAAACACAGACTTATTTTTGGAGCCGGGTGCCTTTCATTAGGAAGCGTGTGCATGCTGTGGTGTCTGATGTGGTCAGGAGGATGAGTCGCATTTTACCTCAGCTTCATCTGAATCATCCTCATCAGATGCTGCTGCTCCTGCTTTCATGGCCTGAAACAAACAGCACTCCACAATGAGAGGAATGAAAGAAATGTCCCCTAGATCACAAGTGACAAGTGGCAATTATCACACACTTGACACTAAGTACTTCAAGGGGCAACATGAATTTAAATACTAGAATTAATTATAGAAAAAAATGTGTAGCCCCGAGAGACCCTAACTCAGCTTTTACCTGTGCAGGATCTGCCTGCGCTGGATTTTCGGCGGTTTTCCGTAGAATTGGAGGTGCCTGCGGGCAAGATTTGTGGAATTTTGTTAGATAGATAGCATTCAGGGTTTTTTTTGGAGTGGCATCTTCAGTGCTGGAAAAAAATCCTCACCGGTTTGGCAACTGCTTGTTCCTCAGAGCTCTCCGAGCTACTTGCTGAACGTTTCACCTGCAGAAATGCCACATAATACACAATAATCAAACAGGAGGATCGTGTATATTTCACACAGCATGTAACAACAGAGGAACCTTTTTGGCGCAGTACAGAAACATTTTAACCCGTGTTCTTCTAAAAGCCATTTACAACAGTTTTCTATTACAGAAACAAAACATTTCACCATATAAAGAACCATTTATGCCTTCAAAAGAGATTGATTATAGCAATAGTGGAACCCTTGTTCACACTACAGAGAACCATTTTAGGGTCCTTAAGAAACCGTTTACAACAAGTTTTCTATGAAAGAGAAGAACCATTTACACATTCTATACAGAATCATTGCCCTTACTAAAGAACATTTTTAGGTATTTATAATGATAGCCTGTCTAAAGAACCTTTAACTCTTTTTAGAATTTTGCAGTGACATGTGTGAGTGTTTATAGTACCAGTTAAAGTTTTTTTTTTAAACTGTACATCCAAGGCAAAGACTATGCAGGATTTTTTCTTCCCAAAACTGGAGTGCGGTTCTGCTGCTCATGTGTTGTGGCATTAATGCTGTGCCAGACTCTAGACTGTTATTAGTGCCATCTGCAGATGCTGAGGGTTAGAGCTTTGGCTCTAAACTTACCGGATGACAGTAAACAGCGGCGAAGAGGAGCGCAAAAACAATAACGGCCTTCATTTTTCTTCAGATGTATTCTGAAAGAAAAAGAGGTTATCACCTTCTGATTGAACATAATCTGGTTTAAATCCATTCCAATCTGCATGGTCATTATTACAGAGTGTTGTGTGCTTAATTTTGTGAACAAACTATGTATAAAGAGTAGTGGAGTATGATGTGCATAGCTAATGGGGACGTGTTTATTGAGAGCATCGCCTTCATTGAGACCTCATAATGGTCAACCTATAAACGGGCTTAATGAGCTTGGACTAGGCCTTTTGGGTTTGTGTGCTTTTCCACAGGGCAAACCCACCACTACGGAAGCATGACCATATTGAGCCCGCCACTACATTCTGGCAGAAGGTCCAGGGCTTCCCTACTAAATGCTACCAGCTTTCACCACGAAACATCTCCCAAGTTTTCTGTTTCAGCTGCGATAACATTACATAAAGTATAAGCTGAGCTAGCGAGTGTCTAGCTGCACCTATAATGATCTTTTCACAGCATATAATTCGCCGAGTTATATGTAGACAACCGGTGGCCGCAATTGCCAGAACTAGAAACCTTAACTTATGTTTTGGAAAAGGTCTCAGTTTCTCATTAGGAACTCTGTAATAGCAGCACAAGAGCTAAAAATTGTGCCGTCGAAAGAGATGTGAAGCACTAAAGGGTGGAAAAAGATGTTGTGGAGGCAGACCTCAAATGTTATTAACCAAACTGTCAGAGTGATACTGCTATTATTCTTATGGCTGACTTTAATTTGGTGGTTTTGTTGCTGGAATAAATGAGTCAGCTGACAAATTAGTGAAGGATTTATGGGCCACAACCACAACATCCGTCACATTTTTCTTCTGCTGCATAATATAGTGCAATATAGTGCTTTAAATCATTTTGATATTTCTATTGTTCTAGCAGTTCTGATGCCTGGGTTGAAAAAATGCAGCCACTATTATTAGAGCACGGCTTAGCCACTGAGGGCACTTCAGTGTGTGAAGGATTCTTGCATTTGATTCCAAAGCTCTCTGCACATCTGGTAAGCTCAGGAGTTGCTTATGCTTACATAGGTATTGTTTGCAACAACTTTCCCTCCAAACATATTGCATGCATCTTAAATGGCACTGGAATAGGGTGGTCTACAGGAAACTGGCATTCTTATAGATATAAAGACAACAGAATAAAATGAATGTTGAATTAATACATTCTAACACTCATTTCTTTGCTGTAGAAATGAGTGCATTTAAAAGTTGTCACTTACCTGTACCACAGTCGGCGCAGATCCAGCACTCTCAGAGCCTGTGAGGACAGTGGAATAGATCTCCAGAAACTCTCCAAGTTTATCGGATGAGTTCTTGCTATGTTTTGGTGCATAAAGCTGGCTGGCTTTTAAACCCTGTTGCCTGAGGAGCTGACCAATCGCAGCACAGCCTGTGATGTCATGACTTTTTACCACTGTCGTCCCACCTTTCTACTCCCACTCTTCCTGTGGGTTCTGTGGCCAGTCAATGCAAACATTCAGCACCAGGCATGACAAGCCAGAAGAAAAAGAAACAGGTCTCGGGATTGTTTTTAAGGCAGAATGGACGTTTTTTAGACAGTTTGTGAAATACCACATTTGGTAGCACTTATAGTGGCACGTATACTTCCATGACATTATATAACTTAACATTTATATCTTACACTCATCTCTCTTCTCTTATTCTGCAGGATGGTAAATGGCTACATAATTTATTAATTGTATGGGCAGCTTGTAAAGTGTTAAGCATGAGATAACTTAGACTTAACATAGCTTAACCACAGACAAAGAAACTGACAAAGTCTTAGTGGAATGAAAGATTGTATTCAGGTGTTGCTTAAATTTCATAGCTTGCCCTACAACACTAATCATGACTCATGGAATTGAGCAAAAATGAAACAGAAATTTAAACAGATGGTAACACATCGTCACCATACACAATGTACTATAAACCAAGAATTCTTTTTAAAGCATCCAATTCCAGTCAGGATACCCTTTTAGAGTTTTTAGAGAAGAAATGGATCAGAAACAGCTTATTTTGAGGATCATAAGATGCTCTTGTGCTAATCCACATGTGAGAAAACATGAGCGGAAAAGTTCTCTTGGCTTGTAGGAAGGAACCAATGTAGAATTTCTGGATTGCTATTGGTAACCAGCAATTACTACAATAAACACTGACATTCAACAAATACACATCTAGAACAACTTGCAGTGGTAGATGATTGCCAGGATGGGATGCAATCAGGTCTTTCATGTGTTGGGTTGTGGTGTTATCCACTATGCTGTACAAGCAAAACTGGAGCAACTGGTGTTCATTCTAATTATCCGCTGTAATTTCAGTATCAGGATGATAATCACAACTTAAATGTACCATTTACCTGCCAATTCATATACCAACCAACAATATACTGCGCATCTCTGAGTTGTTCTAACGTATGTATTGTGGAATACATAAGTAGTTAAACTTAGTTTAAAGTAGTTAAACGTAGTTAAACATTAAAAGTTAAACATAGGTAAATAATGTTAAAAGTTAAACGTAGGTAAAGAATGACAAACAAAAATTTCCAAAATTTGTGAGTAGTTTTAAGAGATTTTAGTGCATTACTACATTGTGGTAGAAACTGTTTCAGTAAATGAATCCTGTTGCTAAGAATCAGAATCAGAATCAGAATAAGAATATTCTTTAAAAAAAAGACTGAAAGCAAAACTGCTAAGGCTGTAATGATTTAAATACAGCATTGAACATGTGTCAGAATTTAAAACTTCATTTGCAGTCTTTCATAGAAACCACTGTGAACCCACAAGTATAGTTTTATGTAAAAGATTAAACACCCATGGCCAAATTAAATGTTTTGTTGAATTTCTAAGTGAAAAGAATGAAATTATGTGGCAAAGTTTCTAATTTGCTAAGTTTAAATGGAAAAATAATAAATATAATGGAAAAAATGGAAGAATAAATATTAGAAGAATAAATATTTTGCACAAGCCACAGTTTGTGTTTTTTTAATGCACAATAGTAAACAAATGTATTAAATGGTGTTCTCTGTAAAGGATGTGTAACTAATTTTCTACTTAGAAAATCAACAAAACATGTAATTTGATCAGGGGTGCTGACCGTTGGCATACAATTGCACATAGATCATTACTTAATTAGCTGCAATACAAATACTTATATAGGATACCTATAAGTTTCTTGTAGCAAATTCAGATAATTACAGTAGTTTAATAGCGCACAAGTAATGCAGACTACTATTAAACACTACTAAAAACTAATGTCATACAAGACAAAAAACACAAAAGATTCTTATAGATAGTGTCATAGTATTTTCAATGGTTTTATGGCAGTTTTTACTGTTTAATTCCTTTTTATAACACTGTCATTTTTTAAACAATATTGTCTTGAGTGTACTGGTAAGGCCTGGTACTCCTTTTGATCCTTATACAAATTAAATATATTGTGTTTGCAGTGAATTCCTCTCCGGTGCTTGAAACGTTCATGCTTTTATATGCAGCCTTGAATTACGTAATGTTATTCAATGTATGATGCTATATATTACAGGGGACTGGAGCCAGACAGTGGGGCATTCCACAGAGACATCAAAATGAATTGTCATTAAATTGGGAGCTCATTAAATCAAACCCCTGCTAAGAGGTTATTAGAGTTAGAGCATTTATGATTTGCATCGCCTGTCATGGGCTGCACCTTTAGGCAATTATAACTGCCTCAATCTCTCTAATAATGATTGAAAGAGTATGTATAGCATGTGTAGTCTTCTACCCCTACACACAACTTACACAATCAAGTGAAATGCCTCCTATACTGTGAGGTACAGAGTCTCTGCCTGGTGTTGACGAGACAAAAAGCAAACATCACAAAGGGGAAAAAACTTCATCAGACACGCTAATCTTAGGTTGTTGTCTGGAAAGACTGAGATTTGGATGCGTCAAGACTTGTCACATTAGACTCCTGATGGAGTGAGGAAAGAAGGGGAGAAATGTTTTTAAAATGTTTTTCTTCACTTGAGTTCATCTCGCAGGCGAGATGTCTATAGTCTGTGTCTGGAATTTTCAGATGTTAAAATAAGTGTCTCGCTGTCAGGGCCCGGCTGCCAAACCGCCCGTGGTTCACAGACGGATTAACGCAACGACACAGAGACATCACCACAACACCGCAAGATTACAGAAACTTTCCCATTCTGCTCGGCAATAATCACACCAGCTGGCTCAGGAGGCTCAACACGTAACCTGCTGTCCCTCAGCAGAGTCGATCATGGACAACAGAGGCTGTTCTGTTCAGTTCTGTTTCACAGTCATGGCACATACTAAGTCGTCTTTTAAGGACTATAGCTCTTTTTCAAGCCTTGGTATTTGTACTAAATTGCACATTGATAGTTTAGAGTTTATGTCTATCTGTCTCTCTCTCTCTCTGTGTGTGTGTGAGTGTGTGTGGATATATATATATATATATTAATGCTGGGCAACGATTACAATTTTTAATCACAATTAATCTAATGATTTAGATCTAAATGATTCAATAATAAATTTAAAGTAGTGTATTGTGCATTTTTATCTTAAAAGTACTGCTATATGAACAAAAGTGCAATAACATTTGGTTTGCAAACACTTTAAGCAAATAAGGAGCATTTTAACAGCAGTGTTTCCTTTAACACAGTTACAGGGTTACAGTTCAAATATTTCTGTAAATCTTGATTTAAACATTAATATAATCAAATTAAACATAAAAGCAATCTATTTGCCACTGCAGGGCATTCACGGTTTATCTAGTTTGTTATAAAAAAACAAGTTACCATCAGAGTCCAGAGCATGGGGGGGCGGAACTATTATTGATTTATAACCTTTAACCCCCCCCCCCCTCCCTTTTTCTCATCATTATCAGTGTTATAAACTGACTACAAACTGTATGAACTGTCTAAACTTAAAGGGAGCATTTTTCAGCAAGGCAGCATGAATCATCAGAACCCTGGGGCCCACAGTCCAGAGCCACGATCAGAACATTATAACCGGCACCTTCCGAGCAACAGCAAGTTAACATTTATAAATCTGTTTTCTTTTTTTCTGAACAGGTAACAGCAAAAACATTTTTTTTTATCAGGGAGCCTTAGAAGCAGTCAGTATGTTCAGTAGCAAGTGTCGCTGTTAAAGTGGTTAAAGTGAGGTGAAGTGGTTGAGCACAGAAAAATTGCTCAAAATAAGAGTTAATTTAAAAAACTGCGTTAACGAGCGATCATTGTTGGCATTAATGAAATAATGCATTAACGCAATATGTATATATATATATATATATATATATATATATATATAATGTTTGTGTGTGTGTGTGTGTGTGTGTGTCTGTGTCTGTGTCTGTGTCTGTGTTTTGTTCTATTTGTCTTATTGTACTGGAGCCACGCTGTCTCATCTCACTGTGCACAAGTTTACATCTGAGATGACAACAAAATTTACTTTGACTTCGACTTCTTGTTAGCAGTGGCCTAACTCAGATTCAACAGGCCCCACTTTGCCCATGCAAAAATGACCTTCAGTGAATAAAAAAACTTCATTTGCTTGCCTATTTGTGACTCAAGCTGGTGCCCTACTGTAGAAAAATGGTTGAAGTATGTTATTAGGTTATGGTAGTTATCTGTGTGTCATGCATTTAAAATGACCTAATTTATATGATAAAAGGGTTCTAATTAAACACCATTCCCAGTGCCACTGCCCCACCTGCACTGCTGATAGTCAGGCCACTGGCTGATAGATAAGACGGATATTAAAGATGATGTATAACTCTGCATGCTTAATGGCATTCATTAAAAAGCATAAAAAACCTCTACAGCAAAAGATATCCATGGACCCAGAAAACAACATTTCTGAAGTGAAAGTTTGACAGTTACAAACCCTTTAAAACAGCTTTTACATACAATAAACACCTTTACATATTTGTTTATTCAGTCTTACAGCAGTTTAGCTCCACCAGTTCAAGTTATAAAAAGTGTCATCAACCTGGACTGTTTTTTGGGTGAGGCACAACATAGGTCAGCTAATCAGAATAAATATAATGTACATATCAGTCTAAAAGGCACATAAAAATAAGCCTGTTTAATTCTAAGGAATAAGGAGAGGCTGGAAATTGATCATGTAAAAATGGATTATGATTGTTCATTTGTATTTGTGGTACACAAACCCATGCAGTGCATTTCAGATGCTGAACTCTGTGCTTACTCTAGCCCTTGATCTTGCGTTTATGTAAGAGATTGGCCTTTTAAAGGAATTGCTATAGATGATAAAATCACAGTCATCTGTATGCAGGGCTTCTGTTTTCTGTTTTTTTCATTTACTCAGCCCTTTCAAAGTCTCCAATACACACTTCCACAAAACATCTGACTTGTTAACCCATCCATCCACATATTGCCGGAATAAAACCAACAATTTCTTGTGGTTCATTTGTCATACAATTTAGACAGAGTGTGAACAGCCCCTTATATAGAAAACTTGTTTGAACAAAATGAAAAATAGAGGTATGACAGTGATAACATACACTACCAGTCAAAAGCTTTAGAACACCCCAATGTTTCTGTTTTTGTAATGAAATTCAAGCGGTTCAATGTCTCATTGTTCATTCTGCAGAAAGTTCTTCCCAACTATGTTGCAGAAGTTCCCGTAAGTGTCCGGCACTTATAGGTTGCTTTGCTTTCTCTCTTCTGTCCAGTTCATCCTAAAGCAGTTAGATGGGGTTTAAGTCTGGAGACTTCTGGCCACTCCATGTTTTCCAGCTTACCATCTTGTTTTTTTTTCTGAGGTAGTTCTGGCAGAGCTTGGACTTATGTTTTTGGTCACTATCTTGCTGTAGGACGAACCCGACCAACTAGACACATACCAGAGGTACTGCACGATGCTACAGAATTATTTCCCACTTCCAGGTAACCTTACCATGTTTAAACCTCTCGCAGTTCAGCACTGTCCTTTGTACCATTTCATGCTATTCATTGGACTTGAACTGTCTGAATTTCAATTTTAAAAAAAAGCTTGAAACACTGGGGTGTTCTAAAACTTTTGACCGGTAGTGTATATTCAAATCTTACACTACCCTGTACCTGGTATAAATGGCACATTAGAGGCAATGTTGGACCATGCAGGATGGCCACTGTAACTCAGAAAGCAAAAATGTCTATCATTCAGCCAACTTGCATCTCAGGCTGTGTCAAATTCTTAATCCCATAGATTTGTATAGTAGTGCCATAACTGTGACCCAGTAACTGTTCTTAAAATAGATACTAATACTTTAAATACGTTCCAGCATCAAATTACTTCATAAAAGCTTTTATAATCTCCAAAAAAAGCAAGCATAAAATAGTTGAACCTACCCATTCATAAAATATTCTTATTGTCAGTTATAGTATTTCTTACATGCCCTGCTGGGCTGGTGCCCTGCCCAAGATGGGTCCCTGCCTCGCACCTGTAGACCCCGGGATAGGCTCTGGATACCTGCGAACCTAGTAAGGATTAAGCAGTTACAGAAAATGAATGAATGAATGAATATTTCTGACATGGACAGGGGAGAACATGCAAATTCTACACAGGACCCTTGACCACTACTGCCTGGAATCAAACCTTCTTGCTGTGAGCCACAGTTTTTGAGGCAAAATTGAATTTAAGTGCCTCATATGCTGTGAACATACTCAGGCCCACTCCAAAAAGGCAAGGCAGCTTCTTCAAGATCTGAGACAGCTGAGGTACTTCACTGTATCTCCTCTGCCTCTCCACCTCATTGTATTTCACCTGCCTCTCTACCTTACTGTACCTCACCTGCCTCTCTACTTCAGTGTATCTCACCTGCCTGTCCACGTCACTGTACCTCACCTGCCTCTCTACTTCAGTGTATCTCACCTGCCTCGCTACCTCACTGCACCTCACCTGCCTCTCTACCTCACTGTATGTCACCTACCTCTCTACCTCAGTTATGTCACCTGCCTCTCTACCTCACTGTACCTCACCTGCCTCTCTACTTCACTGTACCTCACCTGCCTTTCTACCTCACTGTATCTGCCCTGTCTCTCTACCTCACTGTATGCCTCTCTACCTCAGTGTGAGCACACATTTTTGAAGAGTCAGCCATTTTACTCATCCTTCAAAAAAGGAGAGCCTCATTGCATGACAGATAAGCACATTTAAGTTAAAATAAAACAACTTTTTTTGCCTTTTAGAGTAAAATTTCTATCATCAAGGTTTTTTGATTGTTGTGTCTGAAAAGTTATAGACACGTTTGAAAACATTTCACACATGTTTTAGGGCTTTGGTAACCTACACTATGAGTCTGAGCTAGCATGATGTCAGCTCAAAACTGCTGGATGATGTATTTTTTCCAAAATGGTCGGGTTGGGGTGATTTGTGGCGC
This sequence comes from Hydrocynus forskahlii, assembly GCA_037974365.1. Lineage (NCBI taxonomy): Eukaryota > Metazoa > Chordata > Actinopteri > Characiformes > Alestidae > Hydrocynus > Hydrocynus forskahlii. Next base: position 2,401,602 of record JBBPCX010000035.1, on the reverse strand, counting down.
AACTCACCCACACTTATGAATATTTTAAACCTATTATTTTATTGTAATTGTACATTGTATTCTTACATTTTATCACTAAATCTATGTGACATTCTTAATTTTAGACCAAAAATAGAAATAGACCATCATGCCACAGAGTTATACAAAGAAGATAGACAGGGCTTCCACTCCTCTAGAGGACATGGACAGAGCAGTGAAAGAAGTGGAGAAGGGGAAGTCCATTCATCAGGTGGCGAGGCAGATGAACATATGCAGGTTGACATTAAAACGATACATGGAGGAAAAAAAAGATAGATGGAAAAGAAATAAGGCCAGGATATAAAAGAACTGGACTTGCCAGTCAAGTCTTTGATGAACGTATGGGGAAAGAGCTGGCAGAACATACAAAGGCACTAGCAGCAATGTTTCACAGTCTCATGAAGTCCCATGAATTGCTGTGGACTGGCTTTTGAGTATGCATAAAGAAATGATATCGATAGCCCTGCCAGCTGGATCAAAAAGCAAAAAGCAGGTTGGGTTAAGTGTGCATTTATTAAGAAAAAGTAATAGGGAACATTAATAATTATTACCCCAGGAAATGCTCATTATCAGTTATCACCATGCAGATAGTTCAGAGAGAAGTCAAATTGGGTATTTATTTAGAGCATATAGCTTCAATTTATGTAAATCTGAATGTAAACTGCAATGGCTCAATAAGGGACAAATTAAGAGATATGCTAATAATGCTAATAATGCTAAGAAGCTTTTAATCTTTTCTAGGATGTGATTGGTTTGCGGCCTTTAAAGCACACCACCATTTGTCATGCCACACTCCTGAAGCAACCTCTCTTTGTAGAGCTACTGCCTTTAATAGGCACAATATGGGGGAGTTCTTGGCCTTTGATGTTGTAAAATAACTTTAAATAAACCTTAAATCAGCAATTTTGTATTGAATTTGTCTAGAATTACAGTTTCCGAGATCAAAATATACTGTTTTACTTCAATAATCAATGGCACAGTTTACCTCAATGTATTCTCTTCAACAGCACAACTTACCCCGCACCTGGGGCAAGCTGTGCCACGAGAACTTTTTTTTCAGAAAGCTATATTTCTTAAATACTATATTTCAGATCCAAAGTGATTGTTCCCAGGGATGCACCGCATCCTGAAATATATGTACATATTTTAGCTGGAAGCATTACTGTCAGGGCCTCACTGTAAAGTCCCTTTAAGTACACTTTGTGGTAAAACATGAACCTACTTCCATAACATTCACATTACCATGCCATAAAAACACGGGCCCCGGAATCATTATAGAAGGAGGGGATAATGTAAATGTCATTACATTTTTGTTTCCCGGACAATGACCGAGACTTTGCACACACGCACCAAACCCCGGCCCTCCCAAAAGGACCGAGACTTTGCATGCGCTCAGCTACCCATCGCCCCCCGCAAGATGTAGACCGATGCGCACCCCCCCAACATTAAAAATGCTTCCAGCACCCCTGCATAAAAAGTAAAGTGTAATGCTACTTCTTTCTTTTACTAGATTACTTTAACAGGAGCAAACTGTAACCTTGCAGTGACATTTAGACCAGCATGGCCATGTCATCAGTGGATCACAGGAGCCTTGTTTGGTGGTCCTCTTTCTCTCCACAATGTCTCCATTTCTAGTAGAGATTCACTTTACAAAGCCAGTGGAGCATTTTGAGGAATGTCTTTCTTGTCTGCCCAATCATGTGCTCCTATGCTGTGGTCTGGCTTTTGGGGAAAATGGAGAAAAAAGACACATGGCTTCAATTGCGCCATGCTCCACAGCATTGGTTTATGAAGCTGATGTCACCCTTTACAAGACTGAAACCCATAGGGCTGCAACTTCTGCGCCATTAAATGCAACTCAAGCCATCAATCCCTGTGGTCAGTTTGTTTGGAAATATTATGTAGGAACAGTTTGCATACATGCTTAGCCACACTTACTTTATTAAAGGATCATTGAATTAAGCCATCAGCTTCTGAACCATTAAAATGTGTATGAGAGTATTAATAAATAGTAGGACGGATCAGATGTGGTCAAGATTAGGCTGTTTTATGCAAAGGAAACTTGTTGGGGCCTACAGATTGTTAAGTGTTGTATGACATTAAACAATAGAATAACGCTGTATAGACTAGCAAATGTGGGAAAGGCAAGAATCCGGCAATGAGCGAGGTTCACACACACACCTTAATTCTATCATCAACTGTACACAGAGTTTATGTGTGTAAGGATGTGTGTCTGCATGAGTATGTGCTGTAAAACACAGGTATTATACGTTAACCGCAAAGTATGTTCATGAAGTCAGTGACACTTTTATGTGTGGGTTTAAGTGGTAGGTGCTTTAACCATACATGCTGCACGGTAGAGCTTCCTCCTGGGCAATTCAGAGCCTTAAAAGTGTGACAGATCTAAGTGAACCCAGTGAGAGGGTGCATTTAAAAATAAACAAGCCCTCAAGCATTTGTCTTGGAAGCTATTTTCTATCATCAAATGTGTCTGAGATTGTATAAAGCTACC
>JBBPCX010000035.1:2373110-2388007 GCA_037974365.1 Hydrocynus forskahlii | reverse complement strand
TCATGGGCATCTCTCATTAACTAGTTACTGTCCTACACGCTTATTAACTAGTTACTGTCCTACACTGTTCACTTCCAATCGCGCTCTGGACCCGAGAGATAAGTGAGCGAGGGGAGGGGGCGCGCTCGATATCAGCAGTACAAAATGCCTAAACGCCTGTAAATTTACTAACGATTTACAAAAAGATACACGTGCTGTCGTTGACACATTTGTATAACCCCCCCCCACCTCCCCTCGCTCATTTATCTCTCGGATCCACAGCGCGAGTGGAAGTGAACAGTGCAGGACAGTAACTAGTTATTGAGAGATGCCCATGACGTGACGAATGCTCAAAATCCCAGACAATTCTAAAACCCTGGCCAGACGCGATTTCCAGGTCTCAAAAACAGTGTGCAGAGGGACGTAGCAGACTGTGCCTGGTTCCCTTGTCACAGATGAGCACCATGGCTGGCGTGCCTTTGAGAATACGTCTGCGTGCCGACACACCCCCGCGTGATACGCCCCTGCCCGTCGCACTCACACCCATCATCATGAGGTACATAAAATCACAGCTGCCCCCCTCAATGGTCTCCCTGCAGTTTGTGTATAATCTCAACTGCTCTACGGATGATGCCATCACCACCACCCTTCAACTGGCCTTCAAAAATCCAGACAAAAAGGACAATCACCTGAGAATGCTGTTCAATGACTTCAGTTCAGCATTCAACCCTATCATTCCTCAGCATCAGTTAGCTGATACTGCTGAGCCTGAACATCTTCCTCTGCAACTGGATCATGGACTAACTGACTGGGACACAGTCGAGATTGGGAATTACATCTCCAAGACCAGCATGCTGAGCACAGGGGCCCCCAGGGCTGTGTGCTCAGCCCTCTGCTGTTAACTCTGCAGACACATAACTGTGCAGCAAAGCACAGCTTAAACCAGGTTTGCTGACGACACGACCAACAAGGCCAACGAGGCGCTGCACAGAGAGGAGGTGCAGTGGTTAAGTGGGGCAGAGCCAATGCCCTTTCTCTGAATGTGGACAAAACAAAAGAGATGGTAGTTGACTTTAGGAGGGCACATTGTGACCCTCCACTGAACGTCAATGGCTCCTCAGTGGAGATCGTCCCAAGCATCATGTTCCTTGGTGTTCACATCACAGAGAACCTCATATGGACCCTCAACACCAGCTCCATTGCCAATAAGGCCCAGCAGCGTCTCTACTTCCTGCGGAGGCTGAGGAGAGCACACATACCCCCAATCCTCATCACATTCTACAGATGAACTACAGAGCGTATTCTCTGTAGATGCATCACAGCTTGTTATGGTAATTGTTTCATTTTGGACGGCAAGACCCTACTGCTGAGAAGATCATCAGGGTCTTTCTTCCCTCTGTCGCAGACATTTACATTACACCCCACATCCACAAAGCCTCCAGCATCATGGATGACCCTCACACACCTTCTTCTCCCTCCTCCCTGTCTGCACTTGTGTAGTCTTGTGTTGTTTCTGTTTTTGTTCTTTGTGCTGTTTCATGATTCTGGAGGAACGCTGTTTTGTCTCACTGTGTACTGTGTATATGGCTGAAATGACAATAAACCTATTTGACTTGTCTTTAAATACAAAATATTATAATGCTTTACACAGTTACATACAGTTCATTTAGAGATAAATTAAACTGGTACAATAGTTCCAATCTCAACAAGTATGATTTATCTAGATCAAGATTCAGATTCTCTGTGCTCCTAATCAGTTTTACAGTATTTTAAAGGAGCTGCATAAGTACTGGATCTTCCACCAGTTAATGCATTTAATCCCTAATTTCTCCCGGCTATGTGAGTACATGAGTACATGAATTTCATGACATTCACAAATTCACTAAATGAGTTTCATGACACTCACTGACAAAAACTGTAACTGCTTAGAAAAAGTCAGTGACAATATACATTTTTTTCTTGGTCACATTTATCATCAATGGTTGAGTTTACAATACGTAAGTTTAATTAGATGCAACAATGTAAAAATAACTAGATAAACAGAAAACCATGTGAATAAAAATGCAGTTGCTTGTCATCTCTGCTGGGTCATCATGTTCAAACTTTGGATAAAATCCAGCACTATATTAACAGTCGGTTAACAGTAAAGAGGGTTAACCACAAATGTGAACCTCTGTGAGTCAGGTAAGCTATACATTAATAGTCATGTGATCCATGATAACAAATACAAATGAGTAATAATGGAGCAGCTTGAGAGCATGAAGTGTATTAAAGAAAAGAAAGTAAACAAACCTACCATAAACTTAAGTGTAGGTGTCTAGCCTCGCTTCCTAACACAGAATGAAATTACCTTAAGCTTAATGCACAAAAAACACAGGGATGTTTCCTAAGAAAGAGAACTCGGACAGAACGTGACAATAAGAGCAAAGAGAGAAGAAAAAAGGAGAACTAAGACATGCTGACACGCAACAAGCGTAAACAAATGATTAAATGTTTCGTGAAGATCTAACCACCCTTAACTTCTCAGTATACATGTGCGTGAGGGGAATTCCACTGCTATGGCGGTATCAGAGCTACGCTGATGCTGGGAAGGCTGATCGGGCTGCTCTTACCAGGAAAACTATTCAGAGGCTGCACATATTCATACATTTTCCATTTGGGAAATTTGTGGTAGCATGAAAGGTCAATGCTTCCAGTGAGCTGAAATCCCTGTGCTTTTATACCACCCAATAAACGTTTACATTCTCAAGTTAAACCCACCGCCACTCTCCCTCCAGACAGATTTTTATACAGTACTGTACTGTAAATGAACATGCAGAAATGTTTTAGTGGATGTGGTTCATATCAGGACTTGCAATAAAAGACCAATTAAACAAAACTATAAAACTTCAGTTTTCACAAGAGGAAAATGATTATCATTGAAAATACTGGGTAATGAATTTGCCACCAAACAAAATACTGAGAATAGAAGTCATAATATGGTTGGCTATCGGCAGCCAATGGAACAGTTGAGAAATGTTAATAGGAAATGCCCAGCGGTCTGCAGCAGGCCTCAAATAAAGTTATGAAATGAAGTTATGGTCTTTTGGTGAATACACACAGAAAGTATAAGTCGGAGAATGTTTAGTGTTGGATTTTATGTGCACGCAGTTAATTGTGTTATATGGTAAATGGATGGGCAGATGGCCATCCCATCCCTGAGAGTAGACCTGCAGGGTAATGGTTCTGTTAAAGCCAATGTAAAATATACATTTGTGTTGGCAAGTGGCAAGCTTATAGCAAGACTCATATCCCTGCAATTAAATGAATAAACATTCATTAACGCCTAGATTACGTACAATATCATAATTACACATTCTGCACTCTAATTAGTCAATTGCATTCATACATTTTTGTAAATTTTTGTAAATTATAATAATGTAAATATAAACATATCAGTTTCTCATAGTAACTCTGGATGTTTAATATAAAATATGGCACTACCTTTATGAAATTTGCTCATTAGTAAAAGTTATTTTTGAACACAATGCCTGAGAGTAATCCACAAAAGAGTATGGTAAGTTTAGTCCTAGCAGCCCCTGAGGTGCCTCTTCTGAGAAGTCATTAACCTCTTTAAACAGCAATCATTGCTGGCTAAGATGATTACCGTGCATTATATAGCTACTAATGATGTACCCATATCCTTTACGTATATTATGTTCTACTACAAATGACAGCATATGGTCATTGCAATATACTGTAATAAAGAGCCTACATGTGAATATGATGGAGAGCATCCGCCTTGCAGAGTCAGCAAGCTCGCCGTTTGTGTGGGTGGGCACTCTTAAAGGTTACACCGCCTGAAAGTAAACTCTACTTGCTCTTTCCATGTCACTCATTAACACACTTTCTAAAGGGGAAAACAGATGTGCGTGGGTCGCTGCCATAAGCCATGCCGCCACCAAAAATATCCACCGAATACCTATTCAATAGTGTTGTGATGTGGAAGCTGTGTACGGCTTCTTATTTCCAGGAACATATTTAACATACTAGTAAATAAGGATGTGTGCAGGACATTCTCCTCTTGTAAAATGTATTTTCAAGCAATGTTTTTCTGTCACAGGAACCTCAAAACAAATTAGTGAATTCATAAAAGTGCACTTATGACTACCGTGTGGAAATATTTGCCTATTTTCTTTAAAGGAATTTGACAAAAGATGTAAACAAGTTTAAGGTCCACCCACACAGTTCTTGGATGATGGTAAACAGAAATCAGACGTGGAGCTCGTCCTTCAGCTTCCAAAGAGCTGTAGTGGATTTTTTTACTAAGCACTAGAAGGTTTTAGAAGAGCTAAAACCTATCTATTTTTTATCAGTATGAACCACATTTTCACATGAATGAAGTATACTGCATTAGCACCATTACTGTCAAATGCAAAGACAAAATTGTGATGATGTAATCGACTTTATTCACTGTCTGTGCTACTTATCCTAAACAGGGTTGCAGGGGGATGCTGGAGCCTCTGGCGAGGTCAGAGATGTAACATACTCTGGGCAAGTCACCAGTCCATCAGAGAATTCAGACACATTTACACAGCATTTCCAATTCACCTGCTGTCTTTGGATTGTGGGAGGAAACCAGAGTCCCTTTCTTTTGGAACTCCACACCGAAAGGACCCTCAGCCTCCCCAGCCAGGAAGTAACCCCAGGACCTTCTCAACCCCAGGAGCTCACATCATTATCTTTTAAGTTTTGACCATTTTCACATAAACAAAACTTTTTTTTAAAGACATCACTGTGGATCAACGGGCTCAGAAAACGGATATTAACTGATAATATCATGTTTCACCACCTCCTGCTTACCACCTCCACCTACCACAGTGACAATGCTGAACTCATCATATTACATTATTTCACCATGAAAAACATCATAGTACAAAAAAGGAATATATGTGTTATTATTCAAAATTCAGACTGACTTCATGTGCTACATGTTAATCCTGTTCAACATTGTTTTGATTTATATACATAATGTTTTCATAAAACCCCCCCACTGATTGTAGTTTATAATGGGGAGAACCATCAGGGGAAGGTTGTCTCTTCTAAATGTCTTAAAATTCAGTCCTGCGTAACATAGAATGATACATTCAAATTGGTTCTGTTGAAACATAGGTAGAGGTAGAGCTTGTTTAGTACACTAGACTATATTCTGTGTTATACTTGCCAGATCTAATGGCAAATAGAGCTAAGACATCATAATATGGGGCGAGGCACTGGATAGTGCTGAGAGTGTGTGCGAGTCGTGCCTGCTTGCTTGTATGTACGTGTGTGTCTGTATGTGAAAGGAACATGGTGGTCTGTGCCTTGGGCTGCAGCGCAAGGGACAGAAGGCTGTGTAGCCAAAGCAGTGCGTGGGTGAAGGGTGTTCATCAAGGAAAGGCGGTCGCGGTCTGCAGTAAAAGCCAACAAGACTAGTTGCTTTAATCCCACTACACACACACAGTAGCCTCAAGGACTCCACTAACCTTCTTGCTTGTGACGGGTTTTATTTTTAACCTTCGTTTTGTGTTTTTGTGTTTTGTGTATGTCAGCTGAAGTGATTAGTCTTTCAACAGTCCTATTTTCCATGGTCTTCCCATGCTTGTAGGAGCTATTGTGAGGTTTGATCATAGATACATATATTTAGAGTGCCAGCAGAGGGTGCGCTGCTGAAGCCGCCACTCCAGCAGTGAGTACTCCTCAGAGGTGAGTCTTCTTGATGAGACTTGAGATTGATTTTCACTTATTTTTAGTTTTTTTTAACCCTCTACTGCACAACAGTGCACCCAGGCAACAGATGATTTTCCTAAACACAATGTCCAATAAATGCTTTTTTTTTATCACTACAACCAATCTAGTAAGGTGTGGGAGTCTCTATAAGCCTCATTTTTTGAAGCGTTACGTTTTGAAGTTTCACACGGAGTAGAATCGCAGCCTATAGGTTGTGAGATGGCACAACCTTTTACGTGATACAAACATGGGTCTGTGTCAAAATCTAATATTTAAATATGTTTCAGGTGCCTTACGTTTTTGCTTAATGATTTGTTGACATTTTACAAATGTTTCACAATTTTCTATTGTTCTCTGAGCATTATTTCAGGATCTCTGAATTCATAATTTTCTCTGTGATTCCTTGCCATTGTCACACAACATTTCCTTTAAGCAACACAAAATAGTGGAAGGGGACGCCTCAGTTCCCCAAATGACCCAGGAAATGATGCAGAATAATTATATACCATCAAAAAGTGTGCAGTAGAGGGTCTTTATCAGAATCCAATGCATATTTTGTTTTCTGCACAGTACATTTAATATAATGCATTTTCTTGTCTGTAATTCATTTTTTGCTGTTACAACAGTGCTCATTTCCACTAGCCTCTGTATGTTGTCTTCACTTTCACTTCTTTCTCGTCTCCATGTTGGATGCGGTATTCTGTCTACCAAGCTGGTTGGCCAAGACTTCAATCCATCCAGCATTTATTCAAGCAACTTAAACTAACCAGGGTCGTGGGGGGTGCTGGAACCTAGCGGTCATAGAGCAAAAGGTAGAAAATCACCTTGGACAGGTCGCCAGTCCATCCCAGGGCAGAAACACCGACAAACAGCTTCACACAGTCACGTCTAGGGGCAATGAAGCACCTCCATTCACCTGAGGTACATGTCTTTGGAATTCCAGGCAGAAACCCACAAAGACAAAGGAAGGACATGCAAATATCACACAGAAAGAGACCTTAGGACACTAGCTGAGAATCGAAACCAGGACCTTCTTTCTATTAAGTGGCAGCACTAACTACAGCAATACCTTGCTACACAAGCCACAACCGTGTTAAAATGAACCATTCTTACACACGATTTACTTCATATACATGCAGTTTGTGACTGCAAACACAAGTTACATGCATTTCTACTCTATACAAAACTATAGCTTTATCCGTCCCTTTGAAATAATAAATCAGAATGCACAGGTTTAGGTTTATTAGTCATGAAATAAAACTTTTACATGGATACTTCCACATGAAGTATGTTGGCACTACCCACAAAATTGGAAATTGTTACAGAAAAGCGCAGTACACGTCAGCATATATTTCCATTTTTGGGAGTGTGTTTACGTTTCACCCAGAGACAAGCATTCATTAGCAGGGCAGAGAGGTAGCATCAGTATCGTGGCTGGGAAATTTGGAGGCTAAGTCAACACTGTGAACTCATTGAACACATCCACATCAGACGCTAACCCTAATAACAGTGGCCTCTTTCAGTGAGATCATGTCCTGCCACGCAGCAAACATTGTTCAGGAATGGATGGAGGAAGAGGACAAAAAGTTCAAGGTGTTGACTTGGCCTCCAAATTTCCCGGATCCCTATCTAATCGAGCATCTGTGGGTTGTGCTGGAGGCCCCACCTTGTAAATTACAGGACTTAAATGATCAACTCCAAATGTCTTCTTGCAGATAGCACAGCACACCTTCAAAGGTCTTGTCCACTAAGCTACAACTCAGCAATGCATTTTAATGTTAGGACTCGACATTTTGTGTTGACTGGTCTCAAACATCATAGCAATCGTTTTTTAATGTATTTTGTCAAACGATCTACAGTTCACCGCTTGGATCAAAGAGCGTAGAACACACCTCAGGAGTTAAGTTGATTTCACTGTGTGACACATATTTATTTGTAGCAGGGCCAGAGACAGAGAGGGCCAGAGACAGAGAGGGCCAGAGACAGAGAGGGCCAGAGACAGAGAGGGCCAGAGACAGAGAGAGACAGAGACAGAGAGGGCCAGAGACAGAGAGAGACAGAGAGAGAGAGAGAGAGAGAGAGAGAGAGAAAGAAAGAGAACGGAACCAGTGTATAACCAAACTATACCACTAAAAGAAATTTGATTAGTGCTTGCACTGTGTTTGCTTAACTTGTGTGTTTTCATGCATCATCGCAAACTCCAATTTGCCACTTATTGCATCAGAGATGTTGACTGTTCTCAATAAACTCATTTTTTCCATGTTCATGAAAAGCCATCTTCCATTCTGGATCTAAAGTGAGATAAGACAGATGTTATATTTGTATTCATTTTTATTCTCAGGCCCCACATTTGACCAACAAAGCATGTTTAGGGGTAAAACTTGTCTTTGGTGCTTTTCACTTGCTTTATCCTTTTCACACCAAAAAAAGTTGATTAAATCAGCTCAAGGTTTTGTGAACATAAGTTCAAGTTCAACAAGAATGCCACAAAAATGTCAGTAATGGTGGGTGGAAGATTAAGGGATTGCTGCACAGGATGTGGCCGGCCAGTCTAATTGTTTCTCTAGTGCTTTCTTGTGTCTACATAGTGTATCAGGGGACCACTGGAAGAAAAAGGTTTGGTATCTCCAAAGAAGAAACTTCACAAGAGAAAAAACCTTTGTAAATGTAATGTTAAAGATTTTTTTAACATTCGATTATTTCTGCTGATTTATCCAACACAAAACGTTCACAAAAAGTAAAAGAAAGCTTGTGTTTAAATTAACAGAAAAAAATTTTTTTCTCAACAGTGACAAAATAATAAACGTACTGGCATTTAAATCCATGTTTCAAAAGGACATTTCTGTGAAATTAAATGGTTAAGATGTAAACAAACTCAGAGTGGTTTCATGTGAAATTGTTGCATCATTCTGGGGAATAGTTCACAGTTTTGGTGATAATTCCTCTAAAAGCTACCCCACTGAACGTTATTACAGAAAATGGTTATATTTGCTGCCTGACTGCTTCACAATAATTCTGAAAATGTGTTGGCCTTAGTGTATCTTTAAATCCATTCGTGGCAGAGAAGATTCATGTAAGGCAAAATTGTTCCCAAACAAATTGTCTGAATTTCCCTTTATTACTGTATATATAGATATTTGTTTCATGTTATGTTTGTTTATAGTCACTACATAATGGTGTTTAAAACACAAGGCCTCCAATCTGGGCTGTAGTTGTTCTTTGGAAGCAGGCCAATTAGAAACAATGGCATAGACAAACGTAAATCAGGTTTTGATTTAGGCTTTAGATCTATCCTAACAGAATAATGTTTTACATGCAAACAAAAAAATAAAATTAGTGACACACTATAAATGTATGTGTTTTGAGTTACAGTATCAGTTTCATTAGGCTGGATGGGCTTTTTGCTCTCTAAAGCCTGTCGCGTCTTGCAATAGTTGCAACAAATGAATGCGTTTGTGGGCACGATATGGACAGGTCAGTTCTTCATAGAAGGAATTTCATTTTAACAATGCAGTGGTCAGTGTATAAGTGTCTATATGTTTGCAAACATGACTGTGTCTTTCCAGCTTCCCACAACACTCACATCCCGTCTTCAAAGGAAGGACCACACTCTTCTTGAACTCCAAACAGGGCAAGTGGGTTAAACTGCTGCAGGAAGTTCCTGGAAGCTAGATGTGGCATTGGTTTGTTGCCGCCAACGCTGGCTTCATGACTAGGCCTCCACAGAGGTAATTACAGAGTAATGGAAAAGGCAGAGTGATTGGCAGCAGCTCTGCCTTCCCCCTGGGGAGGAAGCAGACTTACATGGTCATCATCTGGGTGACGCCCATGGTAGCGTGACCTGTCCAAGCCTGGGTAAATGAGCCAAACCTGGACTCTCAACTCACAGCCAGATGTTGTAAGGAAAATTCAGGAAGTCTGGTGAAGTCCACTGTGGCCTGTCTATGACTCTGTCTATTTTTATTCACTGGAGAGTCTCCATTTTTTTAAACATTTAGTAGTACATTCTGGTAACGTTGTGACCAGTTGCTAAGGTTGATGCATGTACTGAAATAGGAATAACGTTCCCACTAAAGCAATCCCTGCCAAAATTCAAACATGTTCTTTGCAACCACCGCTAAGTTTGGATATTGTTGATCTTTTAAATATGGTTCAAGAGCTCTTTTCTGGACCAAAATTTCAGATGCCAAACCAACAGTTTGTAAACCTTGCACAAACATAATGTTTACAAAAATCATATGACCAGGCACTTGTTTTAGCCAGGCCTTCTAATTATTTAAGTTATTTGATACTGGCGCTATCAGTTCTTTGCAGTAGACTCTGTCCAAATGCCAAAGGCTTTTCAATTATACAAACCACATTGAAGAGTTATTATAGGAGCACAGTGTCTCTAACATTAATTTCACATGGACCCGAAACTCCAGTCCTTTAAGACTGCACTTTTTAGAGCTTTTCATGACTTAACGCTTGAAAGTTAGCCTCTGAATTGTGCTGGGTGAGAGTCAGACACCTGCTTGATGAAGAGTTAGATTCAGGTTGGGAGAATTATCTGTAGATCAGAGCTATCTAGCTCTATCCTTGAGGTCTGCTGCTCTGCAATATTTTGTGCCAACCTTAATCTAACATATTTGGCCGAAGTATTCAGATGATGAACTGTAGTTTGTTAGATTTGGGTTAGAACTAAGCTTTTGGCCCTCTACAGCACAACGATGCCATTCCACAGCAAAAGGTTTTCTGAAACACCATATCCAATAAATAAATGTTTTGGGGTTTTTTTTTCAATTATTGCAACCAATCTGAATGTTCAAAAACGTCTCAGAGAATAGTCCAGTAAGGTGTGGGAGTCACTCTCAAGTATCATTTCAAGATAAGACTTCCAGCAAACAAGCAAAGAAGATCTGCTTTTTGAAGTTTCATGCATGGTAAAATCCTTCATGACATGACAACATATTACATGATACAAATATGTGCCTGTGTCAAAATCTAATACGTAAATTTGTTTCAAGTCTCTGCTGTTTTTGCTTAATAATATATTGACATCTGACAAAAGTTTCATGCTTTTATATTGTTCTCTGAACAGTATTTCATGATCTCTGAATTTATATTTTTCTCTATGATTCCTTATCATTGCCCTTGGGCAACAAAAACTGTTTTTGGGTTGGTGCGTCCCAAAAATGACGCAGTATAATTTGTTTCATGTACCATCAAAAGATGTGCAGTACAGGGTTAAGTAAGCTAACTCACCCCTTCTGAGGGAGCTGAGGACCCCAGGTCCTAAACTTGGTTTAGTACCACATGCGTTAAACACCACCCCAGACAGTTTAAGGCAAACTATTGGTTCTGACCACCTGGAGAGCACAGTGCTTTTTCTTCATTAATACACCTAATTCAGCTCCTGTGCTCCTTAAGCCTTTCAGGTATGCAGAAAAAACAAAAATTGTCCAATATGGCCCTATATGGCATGTGGTTTGATACCCAGATACAAAATAAAAAATTTATCTCTGCCAGTAATTGCTTTTTTGTCTATCCAAGCCTGCTGAACACTATTGCAGCAGACAGTTAAGCTCACATACATGTGACTGTTTTTCTGTGAAGGAATACTGTATAAATCAAGGTTGCATGTGTATGCCTGTTCTTTTCGCGCTCTATCCATTTGCTAAATTCACAAATGCTTCTTGGCACGGCCTCTTTGTAGTAAAACAGAAAACGTAGGCTATTACTGTTTAAATATAGGAATCTTTTATTTGATGCTATACTTATTTCAAGTACTGACTATTTTAAGAGGCAACCATTGGAAGGGAATTCTGACAACCTTTTTTTCCATTTCCTGTGAGAGTAGCGAAGCCTATAAAGCGTCTGTTTCAGGGACTTTACAAGTGTTCGGGTGGGAGCAACGGAGAAGCTGGAAAAGCACAACACTTACTGTCCACACAATTGTCCATGTTTCAGATCATTTACTTCTCTGTTGTCAAATATGAAGAGTCTGCATTGTAGTTCAAACTGCAAATCAAATGATTTATTTTATAGCTTGATTTCTACTGGACTGTAAACATTGACAGTATTTCAGGTTTGAATCACAGCTAACTCAATGCCTTTAGGATTCTCTGAATCTCTGCTTAAATCTGATTTCAAATGTGATCAGGTCATAATAGAAAAATAGATATAAATCAATATCATGTGCCCTTTTCTCAGTGGATGTTAATCCATTTCATGTTATGGGCAATAACATCCTCAGTATAGAAACAACTACTAACCACTATTTGTGTTATTAGTAAATCTCTTAACTGTAAAACATTTATCAATAGAATTTATACTCCAGCATTTGTGTGTATAGAGTTAGCTTTTTTGTAGTTTTTACTGGATTTTATTTAGACTATATAGTTTATATTGTTCTTATCTCTGTGTCTCTGTGTGTGCGTGCGGTTGTACCATAAGCAGTCTTCTGTATGATCAATGAAGTTTTCTGATTCTGATTCTGATTCTGATAAAGAAAACCCATGGGCAGCTGTCCAAAAACCTTTCCAGGAGAAAAACAAAGAATATACCACAAAGAACCCAAGGGAAATACTTATACGTCTGAAGGCCTCTCCTGCACCAGCAAATGTCAGCTTTCAAAAGCCCACAGGCCAAACAGTGAACAAGAAAAATGTGAGAGGAATGGTAACAGTGTGGAGGCCACTACTCTCCAAGGAGAACTGCGCTACCTGTTGACAGATGTTCTGTGGATTGATGGCCAAAAATAGAGAAATGAGAAATGAGTTTCAGGATAAGAACCACCTCCCACCTGATCCCAGTGCCTCCTGAACTGTGAAATGTGGCGGTGGTAGTTTCACAATTTGGGACAATTTCTTCTTCCACTGAATGGCGCTATGGATTCTGAAATGTACAGTATCAGGACATTTCACATAAGGATGCCAGGACATCTGTTCATGAACTGAAGCTCAACAGAAGGTGGACCTTGCAGCAAGACAACAGCCGACACACCAATGAGTCTACCAAGGTAGTGTAGAAGCAAATAAATTAATTCTGGAATGGCTGAGTCAAAGTCCAGATCCCGATCCCATGCAGATGTTTGGGAATATGCCAAAATCCTTCCAAGCAAATGTGAAAGACTGATCCTTTAAAGGAAATGTTTGGTTGAATTCATTGCTACTCAAGGGGGTCATACTAGTTGCTGAATTTTACAGTTTACAGTTATCGTTTTCTGACTTGGAATATGATCACATTTAAGCCACATTTAGTTTCTTGCAGCACATTAGCTTTTGTTAGACTTCATGTGAAAACTGAACATGATTTGACTTTTTGATTGATTTCTGATTTGACTTTTCATCTAGATGACTTCACACATCCCCTTAGAGGTTCATCGCCTGCAGGCAGAGAAAGCACACAGACTTTCTGAGGAAATTAGAGGAAAGGTTTACATTTGCTGATGTCAGTGGAATCTGAAGTTTCAGTAGTGAGTTCATACCATTACATTTTTAGCATGTTTGCCCTCTGCAAATAGAAACCATTTCATGCCCGGTTACTGTACAAGACAAATTTGAGATGGTTCGTGCACAGCAGGCAACAGAGAAAGTGAGAGAATTGTATATGTTTAGTCTCTCAAAAGACAAAAATAAAGACCAGGCAAAATAGTTCAGGTGGTCTGAACACAGTTCAGATGCAGTTTTGTATGATTATTATTCATATATCCTGTGAAAGGACAGTGGGAGAAGAGCTTACTGTCCCATCAGTCGTCACTCAGTTTAGGTCACTTTCTGTTTGACTAAAACATCAGGGTCTGCAAGAATGAGTGGGAATAGCACTAATCTAATATGAGCTTTCTGAACTGCAATAAATGGCCCCATAAGATTCAGACTGATCCTCATTCAACTCTTGTGACATGTGACATCTAGGGGCAGATCAGTACTTCCGATCTTGATGGCTCTTTCTGAGAATCGACGTTCACATGAAAATATGTTTAGTGGCTGTTCTCAGTCTTTTTCTGTATATGTTGCTAAAAAAGTGGAAAAAAAAGATTTTCACAAATTAAAAATACAACGTTTTTCCTTTGCCCTCTCGCTCTACTCCTCTGCACACATCAGCACAAACAGCCACATGAGGAGTGAATGCTGTGGAGTTTCATTTCACTAAACAGTCATGTTTATGTGTCAGTCTTTTTGATACTAAAGCAAAATCATTTCATAAATGTATTCTAATTATATTATATTAATTACATTTTACATCAATGCCATATATATAAACATATATAAATGACATTTATATAAAGTATTTTCTCAGCATGTGATAAAGTATCTCTCTGCTAGTGAAGTTAGCATTAGAACGAATGCAAACAAACATGAAAGCAGTAAAAAAAAAAAAGTATAAAGATTTGCTTTGTTTGTAGAAAATGAAGTTATTGATATTTTGTAAGTTAAACCAGGTTTATTGGGCCACATTGATGTACTGTATGGAAAATCACTATTTACTGCATAGTACTCTTTTAATTTTTTTGTTTCATTTTGTATTTTTAGTAATATTAATGTGACAAAACACTCAAAACAGCTTACCTTTAAATATTAATTTCCCCGGTGACTAAGACTTTTGCACAGTACTGTCTGCAGGATGACGGGTAAATCAACGCTGCATTGTGTGTTTTCACCAGCACGTGGCGGTGTTGGTCTTGAATTAATGTGTGAAGGTTGTTGACAGACATCTACACGTGTCGCCTCATCACGGCCTGCTGCAGAAAGTCCTGTGGCATCGACCTGGGAAAAATCCCGATAACAGGAGAGGAGAGGAAAAGAAGAAATTGAAAACTGGCTGAAAAAGTGAGAGACAACAAACAAAAATCGGACAGAAGCATCCAAGCATCTGTTTCAGTGGTTGGACATACACTATATGGACAAAAGTATTGGGACACACCTGTTTTTCAGAGTTTCGGCTAGTCGCCTTACTTTCAGTGAAAGCTTCAGCATCCCAAAACGTTTTGGATTAGGCCAATTTTGTGGACACAGTTTGGGGAAGAATCTTTTCTATTCCAGCATGACTGTGCCCCAGTGCATAAAGCAAGGTCTATAATGACATGGTTGGATGAGTTCAGTGTGGAACTTAACTGGCCCGCACAGAGCCCTGACCTCAACCCCATCCAACACCTTTGGGATGAACTGGAATGGAGATTGTGAGCCAGG
>JBBPCX010000035.1:2339887-2365458 GCA_037974365.1 Hydrocynus forskahlii | reverse complement strand
ATAAATTGCTTTTTTAAAAGCAGCAGCATTTCTGGACGTCCAGGTGTATATTTTTATCAGCAAAGTTGGGAATGACAAAATGATTTATCTACCATTTTGTCATTCACAACTTTGCTGATAAAAACATTTTTTTGTCATCATTGTCTGGACAGAAATCAGATGTTAGTAGACTAAAATATCAAAGCATGAGCAACACTATTCACCATCTGACCATTAAAAAAGTGCTTTGACTAAGATAAACAGATAAAGACATGAACAGAGGAACTTGAGTCTCTAACGGCACACCAGTGGAGTGGAGCTTCAAGGCACAGGTTTCTTTTAAAATTAGGCTTGTAATAATAATGGTAAGAGCATTGCTATGAATTCAGTTTTTTCAGTTTTATATGTGGCTCCATTTTATTTTCTGCAGTAGTTCTTCCCATTAGAGCAGAACTGCTATCATGTTCATCTTTCTGTATTCTGTGTTTATTTGTGTTAAAAGAAAAATGATGTCATGCCTGTTGATTCACTCTGATTTGCTGACTTTCAAGGTTAGTTTTGGTAAGGTTGTCTCTGCCTTATTCTACAGAGGCAGTTCACAGAGCCTGGCCTTGATGACGAGTATTTAAAATCATTCATCTTATTTTAAGGCTGTGTTGCACTTCTACATTCTCACAGATTAGCAAGAACAGCTATCAGCCCCTTTGTGAGTTGCATTTATTGAATGGCTGCCAGCTTAATAGGAAACACTTCATACCTGATATGGAAAAAGAGATTGTTTGTGTGCTTCTTTGAAAAGTTTCCTACATCTCGGTTTCGATTCCTTTCTACCCTTTAGAGTTTTTACTCTGACTGGCCGTAACTGCTAAGCTCTTGAATGTTCCAAAGTGGGCGAATGACTGTGGCAAGTAAGAAGAGCCCCTCATCAGTCAGCGTTTCTCAAAAGGAGTTGCTTATTTACATACTTCTCTCTGGACGTCACACAACCACAGCCTCACTTGGACTTCCTCTGTTTGTTAAGACGTCTTTAGACTTCTTCTGCAGCACACTGTACATCTGCAGAGGTGCAGAGGAGGCTTCCAACAGGTGTCAGGAACACAGTAGGATGATCAGTGCTTATCAGTTATTCTCAGGTAGCCCTATAGGATACCTATAGGAGATTTGACAGCATTTTACTGTGTGATTTTTTTTTTCACAGTATACAAGACTTTGAAAATTACTTATGGTAGGTTTAGTGTATTTAATGTTCATAAACATCTATTCTGTTGGGGTGGAAATTTATTAAAGAATTTTCTTTGACCGTTTTCTAAAAGAGAGCTGCAGTGTAACTGGGAGGATCTCATAAAGAGCACATTCAAGTAAAACAGAGAGGAAGTGGACATACACACTGCAAACCACTCAGTTTATGAGTGCATGCTCAGCCTCCATCAGATGGTCTCAATGGGTAAGCACCCTGTTATGCTTTCCTTTTTTCTCTAAATTTACAAGCTAAATTTAGCCTGGTGTCCTTGGTGGTGTTTCTGCAGGAGATTCGCGGGGTGGTGTTTGGGGGGACTGAAAGAATTCTGTTATTTCTGTGTGCTTGTGTCAAGTGCGATGCCCGAAAGAGAAAGTATGCTGGCCTAGCATTACTCAGCTGGGGATTTTAAAGGATGTGGACCAGGATTAGCTTTTCTGCCCAACTGAAACATGAAAGTGAGAGTAGTGTCATTGCCTGGACACTACTGGATGCACCTGATGGCAAACCTTTCAGTCCTGGGTGTATCTCCCAAACCCTTTGCATTCTGATTTATCAAAGTGTGTTTGCTTATTATCAGTTTATTATTAGGTTCGTGCTCAGTTCACAGGATTGTAAAGGTTTTGATATGTCTATCGCCTGGGCCGTGTTCTCCACACAGCCTCTCCACTCAGAGATTGAGCTTTGTTGTCTAGTCAGCTGTACTTGGCTGCTCCTTATGGAATGGGAAGTGAGAGAAGCAGTTCAGGCCACTTTGGTTTACCTGTAGGGAAGTACCCTCTTGAATTGGAAAGTCCAGGAAATTTACCATATTTGGGCTATTGGAATCAGAATCAGAAAACTTTATTGATCCCAGAGGAAATTGCTTATGCAATGACTGCAATAGCACAGAGACACAGTCACAAAACAGTATAAAATATAAAAATAATGCATGATGGTGTATGTGACAAATAAATTCTAAATCTGAATCTGTCTAAATAAAATCTAAATAAAAATAAAACAAAAAAACCCCCAAAAAACTAAGCTCAATATGAATACACTATAATATATATAGAAATGCTGGGTATAAATACTATATATAAGTAATACAGTTGAGTAAAATCTACTAACATGAATGGTAGTCATATTAAGTAATAAAAAAATAATATTGACATAAGTAGCAATATTGCACATATGCTGATATTGTCGTTATTCCAAAGGTTTGAAGGAACAGTTTACTTAAAAATACTTAAGAATATGCAGACACCTTCCTTTTTAGACCAAATGCATCATTTGGCCAAGTCATGGTTGGTGTATGAAGGTTGTCTTTAGTTTTTGCACCAGAAACTAATGTAGCTAGTAATATATTAGCCTATATTGCAAAACTAAAACAGCAAACATGTCGCTAAACGTGTTTTGGGTTATGGAATATGTTCAGGCATATTTGGTAAACCTTTCTTATAAAGTGGGGCATTCAGTCAAACTCTGTAAAAGTCAGCAGTATGTGGCCTCACAACCTAAATTCATTTTGATTTGAAAGCTCATCAACAGATATTGCCAATAGTTTCTCCTGAAGAGGTGTAATGGCCTATAGGCGGCACAGACACACATCTGGACATCAGTTGCATGCCACCATGTCTGCTGTAAAAGCCAATGGCGGTAGGGTGGAAAGTCCCTATTCCTTATAATAAGCGTAAGTAGTGAGCATGAGATCCAGCCTATCAGCTTGGCCTCCGCAGCAGCCAACAGGAAGTCACACTCTGACACAGACAGTCCGTGTTGTGGCTAGGGGTAGGAAGTGACTTGTCATTGTATGCAAGCTTCAGATCATAGGCTGTCTCTGTCAAGATCTGTCCCCAAAGCTGGCTTAATTTTGCTTATGGTTATGCGTTCAGCGTCAGCCAGGTAACATGGTGACAGGCCTGGACATATGGCTCTGTCAGTGAAGAAAAAGTGGTCGTCTGTATACCCGCAACAGTCTGTGAAAATGTGTCTGACAGGTCGGAAAGCATCGTAAGTACCTTTTTGTTCTTTGCTGTCTGGGCCCTTTTCCCACATGTAACCTGATATAACCTTTAATATAAACTTTACCACATTTTAATGTTGTTTGTGGGCCTACACATCCATGAAAATGTGTCAGCAAGTGTCTGACAGCTACATACAACTGCCTGGATTGCAGGTGGAAGTTAAACTGAATGGGTGTGAAGTTGCAAAGCCTTGCACTGCAAACCACTGCCTTAAACTGCGGCCTGACAACATTTTGTGGTCTAAATAACATGTAAATGTAATAATTTCGGTCTCTTATGCTTACACGTCTTGACTCCCCAAGTTTCAGATTGTGACTGATCATTTTACTTTATGGTTTGTGATGTAAAATATTTGAAATAACTGATAACAAATAATGAACACGTATTGATTCAGAGCTGCATGCAGATGGTGGATGTGTAAAGAAGTGGGAGATCATCCCACAGCATGTGAAACAGCACCCCATGGAATCTCAACAGCTTGTTAAGTCGGTTTTCTCAAGTTGACTCATTTGCTCATGTTGTAGCTCGGTAAAATGTTGACCTGTATCATGTAGAGTATTTCGCGTGTTTGCCTCATCTTGTAACTTGTCTGTAACTGTGAAAAGAGCTGTCTGTTATGAGCAACATACCCATATTTGGAGACAGGAAATGATGTGGGGGGAAATCCATGGACCGCTTAAGTGAAATGACTGCATACTGTCTCTTGGAGGCTCACAGTTTGTCCATTCAGAATTTGGACATGGAAACATATTGTTTCTATTAGAGCGAAACTTGGTATCTTTGAATCTTTTGACATTTCAAAAGGGCAGAAATGCCCTAAAAGAAAAACACTGAATTACATTAAAAGTAAAGAGTGTGAAGTTACTTTTCTTCCTCCTGTGAAGTTACTATTATTGAAGTTTTGTTCCAAAGATTTAAAATGCGCCTGACACGCTCATTCCAGCAACCCACACCCTAAAATGCCATTGCTGTGTTTAGAATGGTGTATTGCCTAAATGACACCAACTGCGGACAGAAACTGACTAACAATAAAGAGATTCCTGAAATTTATATGGTGACTCAATGGTCATATGTTCAGCCTGTCCATCTGCCTCAGAGGCCTTCAACTCTAGAACGCAGATTCAGTTTTGGGATCACAGCCAACTATCAGTGATTACGTTTTTATTTTATATACTGTATATATCCTGTAGGAAATTGGTTGAGTTTAACCCATTCACCTGAATGAAGCAGTGGCCTGCCGACAATGGCACCTAGGGAGCAGACCCCATCTTGCTCAAGAGTACCTTAGTGAGGCTACTGGCAGTCCTGTGATTCAAACCCATAACCTCCCTAACCACGAGACCACCAGCTGCCTACCAAATCCCGGATGGGAAACTGGATTGATGATCTGGAGTTGAAGACCTGGTCTGTCTGATGGTGTTGTCGGCTGGTGGAGCTGATTTCATCAAAGCATTAGATTGATATTGCATTGGTCAAAATCTAGTAGTGTCAACTGAGAATTATTTATTTAGCCTACTGATCATTCATCAGTTTTCGGACAGTCCAGGTTTCTGCTCCAACCCAGCATGAGAAAATGACAAATATATGGATCATATACAGGTCCTCCAGGACTGCTTTAAGAACCACAGATACAAATCCTCAGCATAAAAAACGTTAGACCACTGAAGAAAGTGTGTAAAATGAGGTTTGACAACATGTTGCTTCATTCCCATGAAGCCTCACACTGTCATGCACAGATCTGTGTGACTAGAGATTTTAATCAGTTCTTGATGTTAGAGCGTGGTGCACCACTTTTTCTTCGCATGCTGTTGAGGAACTCAAGAGAGTTGGCCCATGTTGGCCAAACCGATGGGTTATCTTGAGGGAAGCCGCATCAGGAAGTTAGCTGAATGAAGC
Organism: Hydrocynus forskahlii; assembly: GCA_037974365.1. Taxonomy (NCBI): domain Eukaryota; kingdom Metazoa; phylum Chordata; class Actinopteri; order Characiformes; family Alestidae; genus Hydrocynus; species Hydrocynus forskahlii. The sequence continues at coordinate 2,360,340 of JBBPCX010000035.1, read as the reverse complement.
TGGCATGTTCGTCAGACCCCCGGTTTAAACTGGTTTCAGTGCACCCTCCTCCCCTGATTAACTTCTTGGCTTCCGTTTGCTGGGAGATCTGGGGCTCAGATGGAATTGTTTGTCTAAACCAATTTCTGACTTCGCATTTTACATGTGAAATTATTTACTTTACCAGTTGCAGCAAGCAAATGATTAAATACATGACTTCCTCAAAAGACAAACATAAACCACTGCCAGTATTAGGGCTTCAGAACTGCTCTTTTATATTCTTGAAAGCAGTGAGAGGTGCTTAATAATTTTTACTCGTATTATGGAAAACCATTTTGTTTGAAATAGTATGTAAACAGTGTTTGCAAACTCTCTACTTTCTGTATAGAAACTAAGGAAATTGGGTCATGTATTTAAATATCACATAGCAAAGACAGCCTGCTTTGTTCTGAAGACATTTGTGCACCAATTTCTATTTATTCATCCAATTTATTTATTTATGTCAAGAATTGCTTTACAATATTACATATTTGTGTATATTCACATTACGTTCAATGTGTTTTGGTCATGAGGGATAAAATGGCAGGAAAGTATTTGTAAATTTAAATATGACTGTTTTTGGTACATAAAACCACAGAAATACTGAAACTGGAAATGCAGAAAATTAGCCCTTTAAGATTTATAGCTGAAAATTGCTGAAGTTTCTGGTCCAGTAGTGTGAAAATGTATTGTCGCAGACTTCTAAATTCTACATTTTGACCGGGCAGCCAGTCATGCTGACTGTGCCATATAATATCATATTAATGAATTCATGCCATCGAATAAGCAGACAAATATCAAAATCCTCTATTGCTGACACTAAGGTTATATTTTATTTGCTGCCACTAATGTTAATTTTCTTACTCATTGATATCAATCCCTGAACCTGACCATGTAGACTAAGAAAGAAAAATCAAATAAGTTCCAGTCTTTTGAGTGGATTGACACAATGAATTGTGGTGAAAATTATTTCTGTAACTGCCAGTCACCGTGGGTGATCTATTTACCTTCCACTCCTACACAACTTTTCATTTCGTAGGTGGGATGTCTTATTTTAACCTTCTTTCTTTTTTACCTACACAACACTCATGGGGAGAGGAAGGCAGCTACTGATGCAAATTATGAGGCCAAGTGTGTGTTTTCCACTCTGTTCACCGGTCCCTCGTGGAAACTAACTTCAACTTCAAAAGAGTCCAGAGAGATAAAGACCTCTTGTTTGTCCTTTCAAGTGCCTTGAAGTCAAGGCCACCAGAAGGTCAGCAGAGGATTTGTTACTGTGCTGCAACCACACCAGCCTGCACCAATTTTAACGGCTAAAGATAGCATCGGCGAGTGCTGTGCTGGGTTAAACTTGGTGGAGTTTTCAGAAATTCTCCAGCCGTGTATCCACAATTCAGCCAGCATTCCTGCATTCTTGAAGATATTCCTTCTTCTGCCCCATTTGTCAAATTATCCCTCGACTTCTGGGTAATGTTGTGTATCTGTCATGCTACATTTCTGAGCTCCTTTCTTTGGGCTGAGCCCTCAGTTTCTGCTGTCCCGTGGCACTAGATAATCTCTCAGCTCCACCCAGCTACAGGCTTCCAAGGCAATTTGGGTGAAATCAGATTCAGACACCAGACTCGTTTATTTTTTCCCATCCTTTACTGCTTCATATACCCGATGTGCATCTGCAGACTACCATTTGGGCACCGGGCATCACATAGTGCACTTGAAACAGCAAAGCTCAGCTGGAAACCTGCGATCAAGAGCTCAGGAGGGGATCGAACATTCCATGGGAAACGTGCTGTTTCCTGCCTTTCCTGTCTTGGCTTTGTCCGGTCCAGGGTCAAGGTTTGGCCTGAGGGCTTGGGCTAGTTTGACTGGCTTTATTAGGACTGTGGCGAGAGGCTCCTCAGTCTCGTATGGATCTCCTGTCAGATCTAAGGTCCGCTGCCAGCATGCTCAGTCAAAGTACGGCAGTGAAGAGCATAAGAAGGCAAATGAGTAAGAGGTAAGCACAGCTTTTAAGAGAGAGAGAGAGAGAGAGAGAGAGAGAGAGAGAGAGAGAGAGGGGACTCATTTGGAAAGAGCTGAGTTGTGGGAGCTGAAAGAGAACATTAGGCGAGCTGACTATATGGTGGCGGTTCAGCATTTTGATTCTAACTAAGAGGTGTTGCTTGGTCTGCTTTCAGAAAAGTTAATGTGTCTTGTTAGGGTCTATTTCTATGTCATTAATGCTGTTGCAGTGATATGACAGATAAGATAAACCTAAATTAGTCCCACAAGTGGGAAATTTGCAATTTGAAAACGTCATAGCTCAATTTTTGCACCATTTAAAACCACAAACCTTTATTCCTACAATGTTCAATATTTCATGATACATGAACCAATGGAAATGGTCACATCAGGTGAATATTGCTGGTTTATTCTTGATGTTATTACAAGTACAGGAATTTTTGCTGAACATTTTGATCTGCTAATAACACTTTATTTGTATGCAATTGCATAATTTTGAGTCTAGCCATTAGATGACCCTCCAAAGAAAGAACTGTTGTAATACATAACCTTACTGAAAGTGACTGCAGTGTCACTGTGCCCTGTTATTACTACATTTCTGTAGTCTTTAATCTGGCATAAATACAGCTGTTAGTAATCTGTTAGTAATGTTTTCTGTGAAATTTTGCAGAATCCAGTTAGGAATGAAGATGTAAAGCATCATGAAAGTAAATATTCTAGGGGCTGAGAGTTTTGGTTTTGAATGTGAAGAAAAGCTGATTCTGAGAAAAACAACTTTAAGAATGGGCCTCCGAACTGCATTAGAGCTTTTAGGAAACACACAGCATGCGTGTGAATATTGTTGTTAGTTCAAAGTTAGTAGACGTATTTGAATGTTCTATTTAGGTTCTATAGGAAACTTTTCAGTGATATGTCATGACATAACTGAAACAAGGGTAGGAGAGCTAATAAGAAATCTTTCTAAACTTTCCTTCTGAAGAATAACATAGTTTTTCCTATGCGAGTTTTTCTTTTATTATTGTTCCTACTGTTTCCTGCTTCTGTTCTTTGAATTTGGACCCAAGTTATTTCTTTCAAAAGTGTTGTTAAATGCAAAATACACATAAACTTATAGCATTATGCTTCAGACCATATTAAAATTATCAAAAGTTTAGTGCAATTTTCAGTTCGGCACTCTGAGAAACAATTGGATACACTTTATTTTAACTTCTAGTACTTTGAATTCTCCTTCAAATAAACTAGCACCAGGTGGATACTGTATTTCACCTGCACTGGAAGCACATTAAGTGAGGATTACAATGAGACTGAATAGAAAAAAAACATGTTATTGAAACTGGAAGATACTTTTCTTTTTCACAAAGCAACTTTCAGTGTTTTGCCATTGTATCATTAGCACATTGTTAAGCTACACTGTGTATCAGTATCAAAATTAAAGTTTGTGGTATCATGACAATTTAAGGGATCACAGTTTGGAATACATTTGTCTTAACATTTTTTGTTAAAAAGGAACTTTTCTTCTCTGCTGTAGAAGTATGGCCACTCCACAGATCTCCTGGCCCGTCCCCATGAGGGCTATCGGAGCCCAGAATCTTCTGACAATGCCCGGAGGGGTCACCTTGGCTGGTTATCTACACAAGAAAGGGGGGAGTCAATTCAGCTTAATGAAATGTGAGTATCAGTGTTTCATGGGTTTTCGTCGTTCCTTTTGGCTTCAAAAAGTGTGGTTCTGAAAATTCTGGAATATTTTCTTTCCCATGCCAATCCCACAGGGCCTCTGCGCTACATTATAATCCACAAAGGCTGCGTCTACTATTTCAAGACAAGTACTTCGCCCACACCTCAAGGGGCATTCTCCCTCAATGGCTACAACAGGCAAGTTTATTTACTCTGCTTTACTTGCTCACAGAAAGGGAAAAAAGTGTGGCTGCACCTAGGCACCCTGCTACCAGGTGACACCAATGTTCATTTTTGTATCTAGGGTGATAAATGTTGAGCTTCCGAGGTTAAAATGGTCTGAGTGCTCTGAGAAGAGTCGCAGCTCATACATGGGCTCAAAAAGGACACTTAGTAGTCGTGCGTGCCTTTTTATGCACCACATCCTGTCCCCAATTGAGCACAATGAATGCAAGTAAAAAGCTAACAAGGGTTTCAATTGCACCCACAACTGCACCCAAAAGTGGCTTCTGCATGAAGGTCAGGTCAGTGGAGATGCTGCATGTGTCTCACATGTTCTCTTCCATTTTCCATACTCAAATATATGAGGGAGATGCAGAGGAGCCTGCAATAATCCTTTCAGTTCCTCCCTGTGTGGGCCCGACATGACGTGGGCGGTGTGTGTATAATTATTGTCTGTAGTTACCAGTCTCTCCTGTGGCCTGGTAAAAATAGTTCTTTAATACAGCCACAAGAAGGCACTGATCTCCTCTCTGCCAGCCCTGTATGTGAGGCATCAGCGCTGAGAGCCCCTCAAGGCCCAGCACTACAGACTAAGGCTACTGTAAATATTCCTTGAATTTTTAACAGCTGGTGTTCACAGTAATGTGAGAATCTACAGAAAGCAGAACTGAAACACTGGTGCTTGAAAACTGTGAGACATTCCAGTGATGAAATCTTTACTTTTTTCATAGTGGTTTTACAGTGAAATATTTAGGACGGTGATTACCTAACCGAGGCCTGGGAACCCACTTTCCTGCATTGTTTCAAGTATTCTATGCCTTCAAAAAGCTTGATCCACCTCATGAAGAGCTTGATACACAGTAAATAAGTTGGATCAGGTGTTGAGGCAGGGAACAGTTGGGGAAAGGCAGTGGATCTCCAGGACTGGGTTTGGGAACCACTAATTCAATTCAAAGCCTCTGGAGGGGCTGTGTAGCCTTGCTGATCAGCCTAGATTAAGTCAAGAAATAAAGTCATCAGCCCCTCAGTTTAAATTTGCATGCTTACTTCATGTATAAGAAGTCAGAGATTTACGTCCCTTATTTTTGTACATGCTAATAATGTTCTGTATGAGACAGTGTGATAGTATAGCAGATGTCCTATTTCTATAAGCTACTGCACACGGCTACAAGTAGGTTATGTTTGGTTGGCAGGGTCATGCGGGCAGCAGAGGAGACCACATCCAGTAACGTTTTCCCCTTCAAGATCGTGCATTTCAGTAAGAGGCACCGCACGTGGTATTTCTCAGCAGCCAGTGAGGATGAGAGAAGGGTGAGATTTATACTATATATTATCCACGCACCATTCAATCTGTCTACACTGGGGAGGACTTTCTGGTTGGCCTGTCGTGGGATGTATATGTAGAGTAATATTGCAAATCCTTTTTCAAAGCAAAGCCTCATAAACCCCAATGTTTTTCAACACTTTAATTAAGTGTTAAAAGATTTTATTCCAACGGTAACCTATGTAATTAATGGATTTTTGACATTTTGAAATGAAAATATCTTTACAGTCATCCTAAAAATTACTGTACTGAAAAACTTCGGAAATTGATGTATTGGATTCCAAAAATTAGTTAAAGACAGGTTCTTTGCCTGTAATGTCCCATCACATTCCAAACTCTGGCATTTCTTATCTTCTACAGAGATGGATGCGCCAACTGAGGAGAGAGATAGACCACTATAATGACAGGAAAGATTTTATTGACGGAAGGTAACTCGACCTTTTTATTTTTGTTACTTGTAAAGATCATTTTAAATGAACTTACTTTAAAGGTGAAATTCTGGTCTGACAAGCTGAGAGCTTCTGTTTTTACTTCTATAAAATTACTAATTTGGAGGTTTGATCAGCAACTGCAACTGTGTGTGTGTGTTATTCCTGGGACTTTTCCATTCTAGCTAAATATATATATATAATAAAAACTTGCTTTTAAATACTGTGTTTACAGAAGTACAGCTATAGTCAGTTTTTGCCCTTGGAGTTCCTCACACCATCAGATATAACCACTTCCCTTTTCTGATAAATTGGCCCTGAGCTTGTTAGTGAGCCTTGAGTATTGCAGTTGTGGATATAGTCATTAATGGCTTAATGATGCATTTCTTCCTTTTTTATTCTAGTGAATCTGACTCTGATGCTGAGAGCTTCTATGGCCCAATAGAGAGCCCTCTGGAAATCACCAATGTCTCAGATCACCCTGAGGCAGGTAGGGTGTGACTTTTCTGATTTGATGTGTGCTGTACATAGTGTAAATGGATGACAATGACCTCTATGGGCCTTATGCTCTTTTTTCCCCACATAGAATATATGTTACAAGATGAAGACAGTGATGAGGAGGACTATATTAAGCCTGATGAGTCTCCAGGTAGCTGTTAAATATCACTTACATACTTTAATCTTTTAAGTTTTATGTATATGTTATCAAATTAAATTGCTCAACATAATTCATCTCATCTATGGCTCTTCCAGGTCAACCAATAGTACCACCTCCATCTTACCCTCCACCCCCTGTCCCACAACTGGACAGAGACGCCTTCACTCCCCCTCATCCTAAAGGACCTCCACCTCCCGTACCCCACAAGACCCCACCATGCCCAAATCGCAAGCAGTCCTCAAACTCTGTTCCATGCCCTCCTACACTTAAAGACTCAATAAACAAAGGTCCTCCCCCACTTCCACCATGCCCATCTTACCCTCCCAGACCAGTCCTGAATCGGGTCTCTGGAGGCTCGGTGAGTCCCTCTCCGCCACCTCCCTTAAAAGCAGGCCTGAAAAAGTCTGTAGCTGGGAGCACGTCCATGGCAACCCTTCCCGCAGTTGAAAAAAAATCACCTTGTTCTGTGGTCATTAAGAGTCCATCCACTCTGCCCATCTGTGATGGCCTGGAGAAGAAAGTGGTTTTGAGCACTGGTGACAAGCCAAGGTTGCTCAATGTGCCCAACCACTACCCGGTGACCAAAGCAGCAGAGGAAAGGAAGCCCAACGCTTCCATACCGAAGGTCAACATGTCTCCTCTCTTGATGCCCAAGCCTCCACCACCTGGGCTCAAGCCCAAACCCGGTCGTCCGTCTCTCCAGTAGGTGTCCTCTTTCATTGTTTTTCTGATGCTTTCTTAGAGTTTTAGTGTGGCTTACAGTGCGTCCATATCATGGCAAACCTTTATTTTGTTTTTTTTTTTTTGCTTTGTAGTAAAGGAACCCTGGCCTATGCAGTCCATATATGAAATATTACTTTTTAAGTTAAAGTGTGGCTTAGAAGGCAAAACATTGGCCTACTTACCCGGTTAATTTACGAAATATAATTAAACTTTAGAAAATGTATGTATTTGACTTCTTTTTGTGCAAAATTAACAAAGGCTTTATGTTTTAGATTGTGTTTTTAAAAAAAACATTGTTTTCCTTGCTTTCCTTGATTTTTAACAGAGCCTTAGTCAATGCAAGCCATGTTTGGAAACCCGTTTCCATAGTCAGTTTTGAATTCATCATGATTGTGAGGTCACAACCATGACCACAGTCACACATTACCATCCGTTCAGCAATATATAGCAACAGAGTGATGACGAGTGTTGTTATTACAAACAGTCTGTAGCTGGCCTATTGGAGAAAACAGTCAAATGTCATGCTGTTTCTGGCTATTAGAAATCAAATGGATTATTGCTGCCTTCTAAAGGACTCACAGATCTAAAATGAGTGACTGAGATTTTTCAGGCAGAAGTATTTTTTCTGTTGTAGGAGCCAATAGGAACAGATGTCATTTACATATATCAGTAAAAGCAAAAACTTTGATATATTTTGATTGCTCTGGTAAATAGAAACATTTGAATGGAAGTTAGGAATGGACTACAAAAATAAAGAAGTGAAGTACCAAACATGGGCCCTTTAAATCCTCCATCACAGATGAGCAGATGCTCTGATATACTGTTTGAATTCTGTATGGAAAAGTGCAATCTATATTTCATTTTCTTATAACTACTGTATTGAGCTGTTGCATCCTTTTAATCCTTTTGTGCTGAGTGATTTGTTCATGAGAAAGCTTAAAGCTGAGTACAAACACATGAAAGTGCACATTTTGACATCACTGTCCTCTTAGAAGAGCGTCCCCTGATGGCCAGAGTTTTCGATCCTCTGTGGAAGAGAACCCCTTGAAAAGGAGAGTTAAAGCGGAGAACTACGATGAAGACAGCGATGATGACTATGAAAATGTGAGTGACCGCATCCATACCACCCACTGCTTATGGGGTCACAAGTTACAATAAGGCTGGGACCATGAGTCACTTCCTCCATAACACTTACATCGAAAATAGATCCAGCTTTGTGTGAGGATTTACATCATCCTCTCTTAATAGCTCTGTTATTCGTTTCTGCTGCCACTGCAGTTAACAAACTCCTGTTGGGCTTGTTCATTTTCTGGGCCAATTTTGTTGAACTTAGTTAAACGATGATGATGTTTGCATTCTTCAGTATGAACATTAGCATAATGGACACAGATATGTATAAAAATATCACTTTCTGCCTTACATTTTCAGGTGCCGTTGCCCGACTCTGTCTTTGTGGACACAACCGAAACCAGCACTGTGGAAAAGTGAGACAGGTTTTAATGACTTGTTCCTGGTTGCCACATGTGACTGTAGCAGCTACAATCATATACAGCACATCTACACATGAATCATTCTTAAACACTGTGTACTCATACCCAGTCAAAATGATATATTTAACAAAAATAACTCAGACATCAGAGTTTAGGATAAAAGTACATTTCGGATTAAAAACTGGCATGTTCAAACATCACCAGATTTCACTGTAAAGAAATGAGGTTTTAAGTCACTTTTGACTGATCCTATTGGTCTATACATTATAAAATCTCCACATAATGTAAAAGGTATTTTCAAATTACGTAATAAAAGGACAATTTTTTTACTAAACAAACAAGATTTAGTTCTGACAATGTCCTTGACTGTTAAAGGAAGAAATCTTTTCCCATTGCCTGCAGGGTTAGAAATGTTGAAGTGTGTTCTGTGGTAGTCTACATTATGATAGAAAACAATTTGGTCCTTTGAATTAGTTTGGTCCTTTGAATTAGTTTTTATCAGTATTATGGGTCAGGCCTGGCTCCAGGATTTCATACCCAACACTAGAGATGACATAACATGACATATCTTGAAAATGTCTTGATGCATCATACTATTTTATTATGGCGTTATCACCCAGCTCCACCTAACACACAGAAGCAAAACCTGAATTCACTTGTTCCATCTCTTGGTCTCAGTCTTGCGACTGATCAGGTCCCTCAGATAACCAGGCAGAGAAGTAACACTGAGACAAAGAGATAGTGACTGACCTGTAAGCACAACTTTATCATCCACCAGGTCCAGTGTCAGTCTGGTGCATTTTTCAGTAATGTCCAAACACAATCAGTAATCTTCATCTAGATCTATCAGAACTAAATCTATTAAATACTGACCTCTAGTGGCTAAGAGTGGCAATTAGATAGTGAAGTGCGTTTCTTTCTCTCTCTGCGTCCTCACTAACCATTGCTTATCCTTTCTTTCTCTCCAGATTGTTTAAAGAGTTATCCAGCTCCCCACAGGATGGCCTCTACTGCATCCGAAACTCAGGAACAAAGACATCAAAGGTGCCGCACAGCATGATGTATATGCAGAGGTGTAGGATGTTCTGCAGTCGTGAAATGATTGGATGTGTCTTGTTTGTCTGTTTAAATTTACTCAGCTCTTCTTCTGACACGTAGGTGCTTGTGGTGTGGGACGTGAGTCTGAACAAAGCCAGAAACTACCGGATCTTTGAGGAGGTACCTGTCATGAGCATCATGTGTAAAATTAAGACACACACAAAACCGAACAGATTAAATCCACCCTGATGGCCTTGAAGAGAAATTACATTATTCAGTCACTGAAATATAAACAAAAACGTTCGGGTTTATATGCAGTGATGTGCCGTGATTTCTTTACAATGGGTGTCAGTGGCACCAGATATCACGATGTCCACAACACAAATATAGTCATTTTATGTTTTATGGCAAAATCTTCTCAAACTATTTTTTAAAACACGCATACCAACCTTTTGCAAAAATGGATTGATTATAAAACTACAATCTTTTGAAACAGTGGAGTAGGTTATGCATATAAAATACAGAAAGCTGCTTGTGTATAATAACAACGTAGATACTGCTTTGCACTGCCAGTAATATCTGTCATGTGTCTGTCTGTATCCATGGGATAATAATCACTTCAATGCAGGTGTTTTTATTGTAGCATTGAGATTTTTACGCCGAACGCTTATGGAGTAAATACCTGAGAAAGAAGGAAGAAAGAGTAATGACATAGTTGACTTAGAAACCCAAACAGATTTTCAGACTCAGCCAAAACATCATTATCCACACTTATGGTTTTGTGGTTTCTCTCTCTGTCTCTCTCTCTCTGTCTCTCCCTCCCTCTCTCCCTCGTCATCCCGGATCCGGATCTGTAGGACTCAGCAGTGTCTCTGGAGACAGACGTGACGTTCCCGTCTTTGGTAGCTTTGGTGGAGCACTATTACTGCCACCCGCTGCCCAACCATGGCTCCCTGTGCTTACAGCTGCCTTACGGTTACGCACCGCCCAGGTGACACCATGCTCCCATCTGATTCCGCACCACACTGCAGCTCAGAGACAACTGCTCCACCTGCTGGCTGTAAAAAACTCACTACAACTTACCAGGCACATTAGCACCATGGACAAACTGAGTGGACATGGATGCACCTGAACCTGGTGGAGATCAAACTGGATTCGGAAAGTAGAGCCAGCCTGCTGACATTCCTTCTTTTTGCTGAAATGTATGCATATTGGCCTGTTGTCGGATGAAACACGAATTAAAATGACCACAGGCCTACTGTGTATGGCAAGAAATACTTCAGGCTGTGACGATATCAGAAAAAATGGCCCCAAGTGGTGTAACTGCTTTGCCCATCAGGAGACTGCATGACTATGCCAGGGATACCAGAGTCCAGGAGCATGATTAAGCCCTATTTAATGTGATGTAGTTCTATACAGTATGGGAAATGTTGAAGAACAATAATTATACTCTTTTGGGTTTACTTAAATATCTTGATACATCTTGTTGTCAAGTATCATGATGGTTGCTCACCTCAGGTAAAACACAGGGTTCAGGGTAGCTCAAGATAAAACACATGATCATTTCTCATAGGACACCTTTATTAGGCCCCTGAGGGTCTAAACTGAGGATGTGTTTGATTTACATTTCTGATCAAAAGTTTGGGATCATGTGTTATTAATAATGGGTGTTGTTTTTAATCAGTAGTACAGGGCTGGGATTAAGCCTAGTCATGGATTGTATTTTCCTTCCAAAGGAAAATCACTATCCAAAATCCCACATCCAGACTAGGGGCTCAATCCATATCTGGGAAACCAGCTGACCCACACGGTCTAGATCAAATACCAGAAGCAAGACAGCCAAAGATTTTTTAAGATGTTTTATTCAGTTTTTGTGAGGAGCTGAAAGGACAGGAATAATACGCTGTAATTACCTATTTATCAAGATCTTGATGAGATTTTGATCTGAGATTTGATCACATTTCAAATACAAGGCATTATTGATGTTTGTTGTATGATAACATTCATCTTTAATGTTGCATATTTCTCAGTCAATATGGAATAATTGGCAGCCCTCATTTTCTACAGCCGCCTTCAAAATAGTTGAAACCTGTAAAGAATTCTGTAGAATTCTACGTACATATATATCATCCACAAGCAGGCTTTATAATACTGAAAAGTGTAAATGACCTACACGGTATGCACTTTTGTACAGATTTGAAATTCATAATGTAACTCATGATAGAGATCATTGTATTCTAAATCTAAGCTTACATTTTTTTCTTCAAGACTACATGGTAAAGTCTGACCAATGAGGCCTTTCCCACAAAATGCAAAAGCTGTCAGACACATTATTAAGTGTTACATAATCCCAAATGTTTTGTGTATATACTATATAAATGTGAATGCGTTTGTAGCTTTTTACACCACAATTGTAAAATTGCACATGTGTAAATAAAACCTCTCTTTGTACTGTTGTTAAATGATGCTGCTCTTCCTTGAGAGTGTTAGGGCTGTTTGGAAAGAGGAAAGGATTACACTGTATGATGCAAGCACACGGTTTGCTGTTTATCTAGAAAGGGGCATTTGCTCAGTTCTAGCAGTGAGTTTGCGCTCAGCAACACTTTTGACCTGCATATTAAAATAAAATCCAACTTCTGTGTTTAATTTGGTATCAGCTCACTGAAACAGACCACACGTTTTGTAGAGACCCAAGGGAACCAGCACTGAATCTGTGACGAATGCAGTGATGTTTTCATGTGTCCTCATTTCGACCCCTCTGAGATATTTCTGAACTTTTGAACCAAAAGTCCTGGGAGTATTTTCAAAGAACTGTCACATGTTTGAAAGAAAAAGAAAAAATGATTTCTGAGTGGTTCTTGGCAAAACACTGATTTTCCCCATATAGTAGAAATCTGTAATTAATATTAAAATCTGCAGGCAATATTGAGAGGTGGTGAGTGGGCGCTCCCACCCCTGCTATCAAAATGACCAAAATGCTTCCTCCTTGTGTGTGTGTGTGTGTGTGTGTGTGTGTGTTTGTTTGTGTTAAAATTTAACAAATCACCTACTGATCAAAATAATGAGTTATTAACATAGCAATCCTTTTATATTATAGCCTCATTCAAAATCCAGTGGACAAAGGTCTCCCACTATCTTGCACACTTGAGAGCTACGTGTGCCAGAATTTATTATAAATCAGTGTGCTTAAAGAATATTGCACCAAAACATAGAGGGCTTGATTTATATGTAGTATTTGTGTATATAGTATAGTGTATTTTCATATTGAGTTTTTTTTGTTTTATTTAGAGCTTATATTTTATATTGTTCTTGTCTCTTTGTCTCTGTATGTCTTTGCAGTCATTACAAAAGCATTTTCCTCTGGCATCAAGTTTTCTGTTTCTGATTCCTAGACCCAGAGTCTAGACAAAAAAAATACACTGTTGATTTACCATTTCATAACAATTTACAAGTAATGAAGCTAATGTTGCTTACAGGCACTAGAAGTCAATAGTCACCCAAATGTACTCAGTAATTGTCATGGAGACTGACCTGAATGACTGAAAGTTGTAGCGTAGTGGATGAGCCCAGTCACGGAAACACATGAAAGAGCTAGTAAACTATGCAATTAAGTTGAGAACGCTCCCACAGAGGAGTAGAGATTCCCACCAAGGAACCTGCATTCTCATGCACACACAGAAAGGGTATATAAAGAGAGTTCTTACGAACAGAGTACTCACGGTACCGAGAGATGACCTGGAGAAGTGGCTGGGCACGAGACTGCAATGTCTGTGTGCAGGATGTCACCTATTTCCTGTTTATATACCTTAGACGCGAGTTATTTCCGATGCGTAATGACGTCACGTGAGCTGGTGCGTGTGACAGTCCCGCCCCCCAGGACCGTCACCAGATGGACCCGGCTGGGAGGATACCCGATGACGGTAGTCCTGGATGAGCAATGGATCCAGGATGAAGAGGCCGAGAACCCAGGACCGTTCTTCCGGGCCGTAGCCTTCCCAATCAATGAGGTACTGGGTGCCATGACCGAGGCGTCACGAATCCAGGATCCGCCGAACCGTGTAGGCAGGACCACCGTCAATGATCCGAGGCAGAGGAGGAGCCAGAGCCTGGGGAAACAGAGGGGAGAATAAAACAGGTTTGAACTGAGACATGTGAAATATGGAATGAATCCTGAGAAAGGCAAGCAGCTGGAGCCAGAAGGTGACAGCGTTGATGCGTTTGATGATCTTGAAGGGGCCAATGAATTGAGGTGCCAGTTTTTTTTATTCAGTATGCAGGTGAATGCTCCGGGTGGAGAGGTAGACCCTGTCACCAATGTGGTACAATCGTCCCGGAGGGTGCCGACGGCGACACCTGGAGTGTAATGGTGGTTGGCACGTTGGATGGACTCCCTGGCCTGAGTCCACAGCCACCGGCACTGGCGGACCAACTGTTGGGCTGACGGTACATCAAACTCCGGTTCTTGATGTTTGAACACCGGAGGCTGGAATCCGTTGCATACCTCAAATGGGCTGAGGCCAGTGGCCGAGGAGGTGAGGAGGTTGTGTGATAGTTCTGCCCAAACGATCGGCCACGAAGCATCAAAGGAAGCACTCCAGCTGTTGGTTGGTCCGCTCCGTCTGACCATTAGTCTGGAGATGGTACCCTAAGGAAAGGCTGGTAGAGACATTGATCAGATGGCAGAAGGCCCTCCAGAACCTCTGTCCAAGACGATGTCCTTAGGGAACCCATGCAAACGGACTACGTGCTCGATGACCAATTCAGCAGTGGTCTTAGCCGTGGAGAGTCCGATCAGAGCCACCAGGTGCACAGCCTTGCAGAAGCGGTCGACAATAGTGAGAATCGTGTTCTTTCCCATGGAGTCGGGGAGGCCAGTCACAAAATCCAGGGCAATGTGTGACCATGGTCGACGAGGGAGCAGAAGAGGCTGAAGATCTCCGGCAGCCGCAGTGTTTACTGTTTTGGCTTGAGCGCAGGTATCACAGGCCTGGACAAAGGCTTTGGTGTCTGTTTTTATAGCTTCCCACCAGAAGGCTTGTTGGAGGAGAGTGAGGGTTCTGGAGATGTCCTGCCTAGGTGTCCTGCGAGAGCAAAGGAGTTGGTCCCATTCGAGGACTTCTTAGCGAAGTCCTGTGGATACGAACAGCCTCCCCAGAGGTGTCTCAGCTGGTGGTGGTTCCAAGGTGTGTCCCTGGCGCACTCTGTCTTCCAACCCCCACCGGAGAGGAGCCGTGATGAGCTGAGGTGACAGGACAGGTGCGGGGTCCGTCCGGGGACTCTTTGCCTGATGTTGCCGGGAGAGTGCATCAGATTTAGTGTTCTTGGACCCTGGGCAGTAAGACAGATGGAAGTGAAACTGTTCAAAGAACAATGCCCACCATGCCTGTCTGGGGTTTAGCTGTTTGGCCTGGCGAATGGCAATGAGGTTCTGATGGTCCGTCCAGACTGT
Source organism: Hydrocynus forskahlii (assembly GCA_037974365.1). Classification (NCBI taxonomy): domain Eukaryota; kingdom Metazoa; phylum Chordata; class Actinopteri; order Characiformes; family Alestidae; genus Hydrocynus; species Hydrocynus forskahlii. The sequence continues at coordinate 2,345,318 of JBBPCX010000035.1, read as the reverse complement.
GAACGGGTCACCACTGCCCTGGAGCCAGTGATGCCATTCTTCTAGAGCCCACTTGATGGCAACAACTCACGGTCCCCTACTCCGTGACGTTGTTGTGTGGGGTTACATTTTCTAGAAAAGAAACTGCAGGGATGAAGTTCCTGGTCTGGACCTCGCTGTGAGAGAACGGCTCCTACGCCCATATTGGAGGCGTCCACCTCAACAACAAATGGCTTGGCTGGATCTGGATGAAGAAGGATGGGAGCTGACGTGAACTGATTACATAATGCATGAAAGGCTGCGATGGCTAATGGGTTTAGTGCAAAGGTTCCCAGAGTAGGTCTGGTGAGAGCAGTGAGAGGTGCCACAGTAGAACTGAAGCCCCGGATAAATCGCCTATAGAAATTTGCAAACCCCAGAAAACGTTGCAGCTGTTTGAGCGTCTTGGGTAGGGGCCAAGAACGCACAGCCTCCAGCTTCTGGGGATCCATGGCCACACCCTGAGAGGAGCTTACAAAGCCTAGGTATGTGGTGGTGTGAACAACTGGTGGGCCAGCAACCTCTGTAGAACTGCTCTGACATGCTGGGTGTGCTCCTCTTCAGTCTTGGAATAGATGAGAATGTTGTCTAGATAAGCGAAACACCACCTACCCAGCATGTCACGGAGGACGTCGTTTATGAAATTTTGAAAGGCAGCTGGACTATTGCACAGGCCAAACGGCATAACTAAGGTCTCGTAGTGGCCGCTGGGGGTTATGAAAGCCGTCTTCTACTTGTCACCCTCTCTGATGCGGACCAAGTTGTAGGTGCTCCGTAGGTCCAATTTGGTGGAGATGTTGGCACCAGAGAGGGCGTCCAGGGCAGTGTTAGTGAAAGGGAGTGGATGACAGTTCTTGATGGTGATGTTATTGAGCCCCCGATAGTCAATGCAGGGACGGAGACCCCCATCTTTTTTCTTTACGAAGAAGAACCCCGTGGACGCAGGGGATGATGATGGTCGCAGGGTGGTACCGCGCCTGGTTGAAGGTTGATGGCCAGATCGTAGGGGCAATGAGGTAGAAGACAAAAAGCCCATTGTTTACTGAAGATCCCCGGCAGGTTGCGGTACTGGACAGGAATAGTCTCCAGGTCGACATCAAGGACCTCAGACTCCCCTGAGCACGTCACAGCCTTTGCCTGAGAGAGTTCCCGACAGGTCGGGCCCCACTGGAGAACTTTGTGTTGACACCAGGAGATCAGCAGGTCGTGTTTCAGAAGCCAGGGGTGCCCCAAGATGATGGGGGTGATGAGAGATGGGTGACAAAGAACTGAATCTTCTCAGAGTGGTCATCAATAGTCATCTGGATGACCTGGGTCATTCTGGTAATGGGACTGTTAGAAAGGGGCCGACCATCAACGGCGGTGATGTGAACTGGCTGAGATAACACCTCAGATTGGATTTCCAACAGGGCAGCATAAGCCTGATGGATAAAATTCCCAGCTGCCCCCGAATCAACGAAAGCAGTGGTCACGATCTGTTGGTGACCCAGTTGGAGACCTACCTGGATGGTGAGATGAGAAACGGAGGTGACAGCTAGTGGGCCAGGTGAGCTCCTCCTCCTACTCACGTGGTCTGACTGTTTCCTGGATGAAGAGGGCAGACACCTCGATGGTGATCGGGGGAGGCGCAATAGGCACAAAGACCTTCGCGGTAGCAACATTCCTTCTTCTCCGCTGACAGGAAGGTGCGTCCAAGCTGCATAGGTTCCCTGGCTCCGAGAGAGTGGGGCTCTGAAGTGGGTGGTCGAGCCGTGGAAGTGACAGCTGAGGCTGGTTCAAAGATCTTCGTCCGGGGTGCAGGCTTTGGAAGAGAGCTGAGGCGCAGATCCACCCGGATGGCAAGTTGGACCATCCCCTTGAAGGTCGACGGCAGTTCGCTTCATACGTGCTTCATACATGCTGATAATCCCTCATAGTAGGCAGTGCGTAGAGCCGCATCACTCCAGGAATTCTGGACAGTGAGGGTCCGGAACTCTGCGGTGTATTTACTTACATTTCTATCTCCTTGACGGAGATGATACAATCTAGAATCCACCACCACCTCACTCTCAGGATGCTGGAAAGCGGCCTTGAGTTGCTGGGTGAAGTTCTCATATGAGTATGCGACCACGTTGTTGGCTCTCAAGACCGCTGTAGCCCACTCTGCTGCCTGCCCAGTGAGGAGGGAGGTGAGAAGTGCGATCTGGCTGTGATCTCAGGGGTAATGGGTAGGATGGAACTCAAACAAAAGAGTTTAGGTAGAGCAGAAGATGAAGGTGGTTGGACCACCGGTTGGGGGGCTGATTCAGCAGGACGATCCTCTTGAACCTGTCGCAGAGTCGTGAGCTCCAAGCAGAGAGTCGCAAGCTCCAAGTGGAGACTCGCGACTTCCTGTTTAAGATTCATGATCTCGACCGCCTGCTGATTACTCACCTCCCAAACACGGGATAAATCCGCTGGGCTCACTTGAGACACATACTTTCTGTCACGGAAACTGACCTGAATGACTGAAACTTGCCCAGTTGTAGCATAGTGGATGAGCCCAGTCACGAAAACACACGAAAGAGCCGGTAAACTACGCAATTTAATCTGAGAGCGAGATTCCCACCTGCGTTCTCACGCACACACAGAAAGGGTATATAAAGAGAGTTCTTATGAACAGAGTACTCACGGTACCGAGAGATGACCTGGAGAAGTGGCTGGGTACGAGACTCCAAAGTCTGTGTGCAGGATGTCACCTATTTCCTGTTTATATACCCTAGACACGAGTTACTTCCGATGCCAAATGTCGTCACGTGACCTGGTGCGTGTGACAGTAAATATATCCTCAAAGCCTCTCTCCACCCATTCAAACCACATCCAGGTTTTCATTAAAGTGTTGTGGTTGTGGGTGTGGTTTAGGAACCCATACAACTTACTTTGAGCTAAGATAACAAATAATAAAACTTCACAAAGACAAGCACCCTTTCCAAACACCATCAAGCCTGGTTTTCACAAAACAGTTGTAAGCAGGACTGATCTTGGATCAGATTCCTCTGATTGTGTGATTAGATTCTAGATCAAAACTCCTAATCCTGAGACAGTTTGTGAAAATATACTTAGTTAGCAACTCTCTCCTAAACCACACTGAGAAGTCTTTGTCACCTTGGATGTGAAAAGCTGGATGTGATCTGAGTGGGTTGAGGGACATTTTGGGGATGTAGTTACGGAGAAGATTTGGGTGACTATTGACTTCAAGTGCTTGTTAGTAATATTTGCCTCGTAGCTCCAGAGCTAAAGTAAAGAACCAAAATGTGGTTTACTGATTACATCTGTGGTGAGTAGGAAATCAGGGAGTACAGTGAACGTAATCCACTGTATTGATACATTTGTCAGTCATATTTATTTTCAGTTTGAAAAGTACATCAGGAGCAAACTGGTCAAGAAAAGAGGGCTAACATACACTCCAAGGAACATCATCTGGCTCTGCCATCCCTACACACAAGGCAAGCCCAGTCCAGATTCTTCTATGTTGTGGTTCCCTGCTGGTGGAATGAGCTGCCTAAGATGACCAGAGGAGCAGAATCCCTCTCTGTCTTCAAAAACCTCTGTCTTCAAAAAAAGAGCATCTCCTCTCCAGATGTTCTTGCACTACTCTTACATAAAGTTTTTAGCACGTCATACTCTTCTCTGGTTGTCACACTGTCCTGAAACTTGAGTGTTTCCTTGTATTGCAAGTCACTTTGGGTCTGCCAAATGAATGTAATGTATTATTTGGGGAACTATTCAAACCTGGAAGTCACTTTTAAAATGAAAAAGTCCTCGCCTTGTTTTTAGGGCAAGCTAAACTAATTAAAACTTGGTTTGAATGTTGAAAGGAATGAGAATCATTCAAAATAGCACAAGTTGTTACTTTTTATATGCAAAATTATTGGATTTTCTTCCCACAAAGGGAAAAATCTGAATTAAAGGAACCTCATCTACAGCCTTTGGGATCCTGTGAATGGGGTTTCTGGATAGATTTAGTGAGATTTTAAAAAAGGCATTTTTGGAAAACTGCTAAAAAGTTGCCATTTAGTTGCAGACTCACACTGCTATTTTAAGTTGCTCGCTGTAGGACTTTCTGTCACAGCATCAAGATGTCAATAAAGCCTTAAAGTGCAGTTGAGTCAGCTTCGTAATGCTACTAAATAAGTCATTATGATGGAGGCTCAGAAATAATCAGGGACTGGACATCTAGTTTAGTGAAGGAAAAGCAGGCTTAAGACTGTGTAACATCCCACCAAGGCTGTGCAAAGGACTCAAAATATATCAGGTTTTTCATCATAGCATTAGCATTCTGGTTGAAGCCTGTGCTATCGTGCTTCTATCATAACATTAGGTGCTCAGGATATTAGCACAGAGCTCCTCAAAGCCCTAATCAAATCTGAGATGGAAAATATGAAGTACTGTAGATGAGAATATATACTAGAGGAGAGACATCAGCCTTTTGAATTAATTAACAGAGCATGCTGGGTGTCTGCAGGCTCTAGTGCCAACAGCCTCCAAAAACATATTCAGCCTTTTAGAAACTTTTGAGAAAACAATCCAACAACTTCTGTATTAAAAAGGAAAAAAAAATCAATAAAGTCAGAGATCGAATGACAATTGAAGTGCAAGTTATTTGAATCTTTTTTCTCCCTGATGTTTGCTTTCATTAATTGCTCACCTAGCTTTAATACTTTCTCTAATTTGCATTTGTTTGTTTATTGACGTCCTGTTTATTGTCCTACTAATGAAGTGATTTTGAACCTGATAAGTCTCCATCCATCTAACCATCCATTTGTTCATTCATATAATCAATCCTTCATTGAGTTTCTGGTTTAGAGCAAATTTGTGATGATTACTCAACATACCCTCTGATATTCGCAGCTGTTTTTCCAGCACAGGGCCCAGGACCTATTGCTGCCAAGGCTGTGGACTGCAGATTGACCTACAATTACAGTGTGTCCTGGACACTGCAGGCCTCACCTATAAGTCTGTGCACACCTCTGCCCACTGCTACTCTCTAATTTCAGTCATTGCAGTGCTCTTCCCTTCCTGTCTCTGCTCACTGCTTGTTTTATTTATCCACCTTTATTTTAATTACTTTGAGGCCCATTCTTTCTTTGTAACATTTGTATGGTTATGTCGGTCCCCATAAAAGAGTCATAATTTTTACATGACTATTTTACATACACTACCTGTAACTGACCTCTGTTTTGATTGCTTATCCTGTATTGTAAATATTCAAACAGCATTGGCTGAAACACTTGTCACTGCAGCACCAGTGTGCGGAGCTAAACCACTGTAGGCTGAATAAGCAGATATATGTAAATATCTTGGCTTTTGTCAAAAGTTAATTCAAAACTGCAGTTTAGGGCTTTCATTTGAAGAAAGCTTGGAGAAAGACTTTCAACATCATGAAAGCAAAGTT
>JBBPCX010000035.1:2305123-2321026 GCA_037974365.1 Hydrocynus forskahlii | reverse complement strand
TATATATATATATATATATATATATATACGTACGTACGTGCACAGGTGTGTATGTATGTATATACACTTACCTGAGAACCGAACTAATAATTGTTCGCTGAAATCCCCACACTAACACGGAAACTGCACATATCCTCCGCTTTTTCTTTCTTTCTTTCTTTTTGTTTTTTGGGGGTTTTTTTTACACTTTTGTGATGCCTCGTCCGCCATGCCCCCTCGTGTTCGTATAGTAAAATATATAATTTACTAATTTTGTAACATAAATATTATGGTAAATTCAGCTACATTTTCCATATAAATAACTATAAATGTTTTTGTACTTTTGGAGGGAAACAAAGAAAGCACGTCTTGCGGTGAAATGCCACTGTACTCAAGAGGTGGGAGGTTGGAATGTAGCAAGTCCAAGAACGCTATTTATTTCTCCTTGCTGCTGATTGGCTGCTGTCCTGTGACAGTTGCGGTTCAGAATTTCCCCCGTGGGGCGTCTCGAGTGTTCGTGTTTTTCGTTTTGTTCTTAAAGTCCTGTATTTTAATTACAGTGAATGAATTTATTACTGTATTTACCCTGCTTATGCCAAAGAAAATGTATGAATTACAGTACAGTCGATACAGGGGTAATATATTTTACATTCTAGCACTGCAGGAGTTCAGTGTAAACTGTACAGTACAGATACGAGTTTACCTTTACATTTTCTTTAAGGGCAATGAGTTTAAAATGAAATGTATCTTGGGAGCATATTTGGGGGCAAGTGAACTGGTTTAATGGAGGGGATGGATTTATAACTAGATTATGAAATTAAGGTAATATAAATTCTTTCTGGCCCTGAAGTGCTACTGGCCATGGCTGCGACAGGAGGTTACTTAATGTGGAGGAACTGGCAGCTGAAGAATAAAAAGAGCATGAACTTTGACAATCCAGTATACCTGAAAACTACAGAAGAGGACCTGAACATTGACATCAGCAGACACTCTGCCTCTGTTGGTCACACATATCCTGCTGTGAGTTTATCCTTTTATCCTCATTTGAAGTGATTGCACACAGGATGTACTGTAGCTGTCAAGTGATGGATAGCGTTGATGCTAAAACATGTTATGTCACGGTGTTATTAAAAATTGTAAATTATAATTGTTCCCATACTGCAGAAGTGTATAGTTAAACTTCACTATATGGACAAAAGTATTTACACTATAATATAGAGTTAAACACCCCCCCAACCCCACCCCTTCCTTTTTGCGGCTATAACAGCTTCCACTCTTCTTGGAAGTCTTTCCACAAGATTTTGCAGTTTCTGTGGAGAATTTGTGCCCATTCATTCTGTAGGCACTGATGTTGGATGAGAAGGCCTGCCTTGCAATCTCCATTTCAGTTCACCCCAAAGGTGTTGGATAGAGTTGAGGTCAAGGCTCTGTGTGGGGCACCTGAATTCAATAATAAAGATGCTTTTGTCCATACAACGTATCAGTACTTGTGATGCATAGCACCTCTGTACTACACGCAACAGACTAGGGTTTTGCTCCCCCATCTAGGTAATCACACCAGTACCACTGTAACACTGCATTCTTCTAACTTGATAAACATGGATCATACTGAAGTGTTGTGTTTGTTTCTTTCCAGATTTCAGTGGTAAACACAGAAGACGACTTGTCATAACCAGGCCTCTACACTGCTCCCGTACATGAACTTGGGACCTTTTTTGCCAACTGCTGCTGTTACAGCAGACTGACAGTCAGATGCCTTCCGAAGTGCATTTCGCAGTTGTATGTCTCGGGGGTGGTGTGCGTCCTTTTTGTGTGAAATACGATGATGGATTACTTTTTCATTATGGTTAAATGTGCCCAAAGCATTACAGAATCGAGGATATAGCCTTTCACTGGTTCTACCCCTGTCTTGGCCCCCCAAAAATTGTTCAACTCAACAGCTCATGCCTCTGAGGCTTTGAGAGCCTAGACAGAGACTCCAGAGAGAATCCAGGCATCATCTATTCCTTTGGCCACATTTTGAGAGTGTGGGGGTGCGTGTGACTATTTAAATGCAAATGCATATTTTTAGGCAGTTATGTCTTCAAGATGCAAGTTTTCTTTTTGGGTTTTCCTTAGGAGCATTTACCTCCAGAGGAATATTCTTAAAGCTCCTTGTTTCTGTCTGGGGGGTGGGGGGGACCCTATGCTCTATAAGAGGAGTGCTGTTAAAACATTTGTAAAACACTGTACATAACCCTATCTTAAACATTAATCAGGATTCTTCAAGCACTTTGATCAAATGGTCCTGTGTAAATAAGATTGTATACATTTGACTGAATCGATTTTGCTATGGTGGGTCATAATACCAGGGTAGAAAATGTATTGAGGAAAAAAAAATAAGTTTGTTAAACTATTTTGTATGTTTGTGTGCTGTTCCTGTGATCTTTTTTATAGCATTGTACAGGGGAACTAAATGCTCTGTATTGTGAAGAAATATTTGCTTTGACTTAAAATAAAATGAAATGTTCAATTCAATCAGATCACTATAAACGTGTTGGAAATACTGTAGACCCTAGAAAGGACTGCTGAAAGTTCCAGCCAGTAGGATGTATGGGACATGTAAGAGGGGTAGGGGTAGGGGTAGGGGGGTGACAGCCTTCACAAGCAGCAAGTTCCACTGGTGCAAGAAATCAGTGGAGCGTGATCTACATTGAATGTATAGGGAGGCAGTGAAAAGGTTAACTGGCTCAGTTTAATTGGGATTACAGGTTAGAATAATTGAATTTACATGTACGTGTGCGTGTAATGGGGTTTTGATTAGGGTAACCCTGCTTGTTTGCTTTAAAAGGTGTTAAAATAACATTTACTCTAATGCACTCTAAGGGATGCTGTAGAGGGTTTCTTTTCAGATGATAGTTGAAAAATTGTACAAAGCCTGACCAATACTATATGAATTTATGCCTGTCCTGGCTGTGTTCTCCATAGTAATGAGTTACAAGTGAACAGTAACAAACTCCTTCGGTGCAGTCACAAGATCCTGTTTATGTCGAATGGACTGCAGTTGTATGTAGCAGATGGTCAGTTCTACTTCTACTGTTCTTTACAACCATGCAAATGTTATTTGTAATCCAGAAATGCAGTTGATGAAAAGGATTTGTGGCAATGTATAATTTGAGTAAAGGAAAGCTCCCATTAGAGTTTCTGTACATCATATAGGATAATACCCAAGGTCTCCTGTGGAAGAGATTTGTAAATGTAAGGCAAATGAAAGACATTGGGGCGGGGAGAGGGAGTCTGGAAGAGAGGATAAAGGTATTTAAACCGTTAAGCACGCAGATCCACTCGGTCAGCAACATTTAGAGAGCCAGTGTTGCTTCCTGCTGGTACACTATGATCCTACTCCTGGTGGGGCATTAGACATGCATTACCCTTGCACACTTCGTACCTGTGATTCTATTTAGCTTGGAGGACGCTGACAAAATGTTCAAGTTTAGGGGAAGGAGGCGAAGCCTCTTCCCCAATTACAAACTTGGGAGCACAAACCTTTGCCCCAGTGATCCGGTGGAGGAGGATGAGCTTCCATTTGCCCAGCAAAACTGGCTGAAGCCATGGAATTCGATGCAGGAACTCAGTCGGGACATCTATGACATCTACGAAGAGTATGAGGATGAAGATGATGATCGATTGATGTCCACTCCTCTAAAGCTTTCATCTCCAACTAAGAACTACATGCTGAACATTAATGTAGGTGGTAAAGTGTACCAGATCTCTTACAGGGTGGCAGCGAAATATCCCAAGACAAGAATTGGTCGTCTTGCAACCTACACAGACCACAACAGAAAACTTGACCTCTGTGATGACTACATTGTCCAGAACAATGAGTTCTTCTTTGACCGGGATCCGGACATCTTCCACAATATCTTCAACTTCTACCGGACTGGGGTTCTCTGGATAAAAGATGAGTTGTGTCCTCGCAACTTCTTGGAGGAGATCAACTATTGGGGCGTCCGGATAAAGAACACCCATCGGTGTTGCCGTATCTCATTTGAGGAGCGGCAGGATGAGCTGAATGAGCAGCTGAAAGTGCAAAGAGAGCTGCAGGCTGAGATTGAGGTGGAGGAAAATGAGGAGCTGTTCAGAGGAATGGCTTTTGGACATGTCCGGCGCAAGATATGGAACCTCATGGAGAAACCTTTCTCCTCAATTACGGCCAAACTCATGGCCGTGGCCTCCAGCTTATTTGTGCTGGTCTCACTGGTGGCCATGACCCTCAACACGGTGGAGGAGATGCAGTACAAAAGACCAGATGGCCAGCTTAGTGGAAAGACCTATGCAGAGTATGTGGAGACCTTATGTATTGCATTCTTTACCATGGAATACCTGCTTCGACTCGTGTCCACGCCAGAACTCAAGCGTTTTGGGAAGAGTGTGCTGAACGGAGTCGACCTGATTGCCATCCTCCCACTTTACCTGCAGATGGTTCTGGAGTGCTTTGAGGACGAGGACTACCAGAGGCACCACAGTGACATTGAGACGGTGGGACGGGTGGGTAAAGTGGGACAGGTGCTGCGCATCATGCGTCTCATGAGGATCTTCCGTATCCTGAAGCTAGCCCGACACTCCACTGGCCTGCGAGCCTTTGGCTTCACACTCCGCCAGTGCTACCAGCAAGTGGGCTGTCTCTTCCTCTTCATTGCAATGGGAATTTTCACCTTCTCTGCCATGGTTTACACAGTGGAGCACGATGTCCACAAAACTAACTTCACCAGCATACCTCATGCATGGTGGTGGGCAGCTGTGAGTACCTTTTTTGTTTTTCCATCTGTATTCTTGTATGTTTGAAGTACTGAAGTAAGAATGACCAGGGACAACCAAGCTCATTCAAGTTAATTGCAGATTCCTTCAAGCATTTGACCACAAACTCTAAGATTACAGAGAAACCCTAAATTGTTCTCCTGTGATTCCATCCCCCTTTACCAAAATATATCTTGGTTTGTTATAAATTCTCAACAAGGTTTGTGGCTTACTGGGTAGAGTGTAAATAACACATTAAGAAAGGTCGTGGTGCTGCTGGAATGCAAATAAGGCTTCTTTGGCATCAGTATCACTGAAATATTTACAGTAGTGACTGTGCCAACTTGGAACTGTACCTTACAGCTGAATTGTGCCCACAGTGTCTTTATAACTGTAATGCTGTTAAACATGGCCTGGCAAAGGTATTAAGACTTAGTGCAAATAAAGCCTTTGGCATCTGTGTGTCACGTTCCTTTTTCAAAAATAATCCCCCAAAGATGTCTTCTACCTACTGGGCTGCAGGTCAGGTTTCCCGCTATACTACACCAAAATGATGAACGATTGTCCTGTTGTTTGATTGTAAATGAGATTTCATTTACACATCAATTAAATTACTGTTCATTTGTTTCCTCTGCAGGTGAGTATCTCCACTGTGGGTTATGGTGACATGTTTCCAGAGACTCACTTGGGTAGGATATTTGCCTTCGCCTGCATCTCCTTTGGGATCATTCTGAATGGCATGCCCATTTCTATTTTATACAACAAGTTCTCAGACTATTATTCCAAACTGAAATCCCACGAGTACACCTCATGTGTCAAGGCTCGTGGCAAAGTGAGGTTTGCCAAAAGAGCTGCGAAGAGGTTTGCAAAGTGCTGCGAGAATCCATATTCCACCGCTCCAGCACCCCTCCACTGTGAATAAATTTGGCGCTGGCGAGTAAAGACTGTCTCCCCCTGAAAGTGTACTCCCCTTTTTTCAAAGCATTCAACTAGGATCATATGGGGTAAAAGTAGTGAAAAGAGCACAGTTTAACAGCAAGTTAATAGAAACGTAATTTTCCATAAGGCAAAATATATATAAAGAATATCTCTGCAGTGGAAGAGATTTATAGAAATCTGCAACAAAAACTCTTGGTCAGGATCATCAGTCATTTAATGACAATTTGATTTGCACCTCATTTACTTCTCTCCATTCCAGGGAGGTCTGATATTGAGTACCTTCCTGTTTTTATATTTATTTGCTTTTTGTATACGTTTTATTTCTACAATGCTTCTCAAATATGCTCAGGTTGCTTCTGTAACTCAACTGCAACATTAATATATGCTAGATTACTAAATTAACTTTCAATAAATTCTATTTTCATAAAATTCCCTTTTTTTCCATGATTTCATCCAAGTGAAAGTGCTCTGACATTTGCGATGTCAGCGTCACAATAGAAATAATCCAGGGAGAAAATAGCAAGGTTGAAATGAGTTTAAGGTCCCAACATCTGGCTATGAATAGTTCAGTGCTTCTCTCTCTCTTTGTAGACATCTGTGTAAGAGTCAATCTGCCAAAGCTGATTTATGGTTCATATAAACAGCTTTCCTCAAGCTGTCGAACAGATTAGAAAAGCCCACCGACTCGCTGCTACTAAAGACATACTGAGCCAAACTCAAACTCCGTGCCTTTAAAGGTCAAAGGCTGTTTACGCAACTCTTACTGAGCACGGACCTGTTGAGTCTCAGATCTGCAGGTCAACAGCAGCTCATTTATTGCAAAAGCAATTTTACAAATAAAGTATCTGTAAAAGATTAATTCTTGAAGATTGTAAGTAAGCCTGCGTTGCAGTGAATAAGCCCTTTCTCAGCTCCCCAAGAGCACTTTGAGAAGACAGATGGAAGTGGAATAAGACAACAGAATTAATTTTCTAGTATACAAGCATCTGGTTCTAGGGGGCCCAGAATTTAGGAGCATGCAGGGCTAGGATAACCTAAACCTCTATGAATTGGGGCTGACGGGAACTTTTTTTCTGCTTAATGGCGCTTAAAAATGCTTTTATAGTATTGATAGTCAAAATGATTCTATGGTTTCAGGGGCAGTCCTTTCATGCACACAAAGCACTTTTACTACCTCAGGTTTCATATTGTTGGCATATTGAGGCTAAGATTACGGAACAGCTAAACATGTTTGTCATATTTGCAGAATGCATGGATATTTTTTATTATATGAAAAGGCAAGGGCTTGTGTGTAGTCATTATTTTGTATTTAAATACATACATTCATACATTAAAAAGAAAAATACAAAATCCTTTGCACAACTAGACTGTGCTTGTTTTGCATAATTACAAACTAAAGGCTGCTTAAGATGAGTCCAGCAGAAGAAAGGATTTTCTGCTGTGAATCCCCTCTGTACATTTCACAAGAAAAGGCTGTGGGAAAACAAGCCTAGGTGTTTTAAAATGAGTTACGACCTTGGACTCAGCCTCTAGCACTGACGGTGAAAACAGGAGATCAATACTTTTTTTTTTTAGCCCAATTTCTCCAGTAGAGCCTGCACTCCTTTTGAGTTCTGGATTTTTTGTAGTGCAGGAATCATGGACTGCAAGGCACCCTTTACTTCCTTCGCCACTCCTTCGTCTGCACTCTGGAGGAGGCTGTTGGGTGGAGAGAAAACAGCTGAGACAAGATTAACACTAACAACCGATTTTATGCTAACTCAGACACCCCATAGTGATTTTATTCACGCATGTTAACATAGTCATGAGAAGTTTATGGGAATTCCTATTTGTAATGAAATGGATTCCTTGTTTACTATTCACGGAACTGGCAAACAGAGACTTATTTCAATTACAATTCATAAATTACAAATTTACTATTAACATGGTACATTCAAACACATTCCGATGTCTTCAATGGAAGGCCTTGACCTATGAAAACACAAATGCATTGTCCAGGCCTGGGTGTACAGAGGGGGAAACTGACAAATCTCTCACTGCTTAAAGTCTTAGGGAGATTAGACGAGGTCAGGCACAAAGACTGGGGAGGAGAGGGGGGGGAGTGGAACGAACCAAAGACCCAGAGACGAGGGTGAGTTATGGAGGGGGTGAAGTGATCCACTGCCTGGTGCCTACTGGAGAGCTGCCTCACATGAATGGGAGAAGGGAGCCACTGTATAGGCCTTTATTAGCATACCAACATGAGGAGTGCATAATGTGACAGTGCTGCTATACGACAAGGCTTACAACAGAGCCAAACGCAGTGGAATTCGTCTTTACAATGAAACCACTTTGTGAAATAGCAGGCTTGATGGAAAAGCAAGAAATCTTCAGTGAAAGAGCCTTTTAGGTGTTCCTTTTTTACATTTAGAAATTACAGCGTTTGCGCCGCAGCCATTTGAACATGAATGAGCATTCCTTTCTCCACTTGTGTTTTTTTTAGCAGCAGCGTTTCACCAGCGCGCATACTTTACCACTACATGGTTGTTGTCTAATTTGATGTTTAGTATATAAAGTATAACAAAAGCATACATGCATAACAACAAATAAGGCTCACTCACCAGCAGAGCAGAATGGCACCACGGTTGACTGAAGTCCAGGTCTTCAGCTTTTCTAAACCCACTTTCTCCAACAAAACCCTTGAGAAACATTCTGTGGACACAGACAAGGATGATCAACATCAGTCTGAGGCATGAGGAAATGTAACCCATATTATTTCAAAAGAAATGTGCTATATTGATATTAATGAATAAACATCCAATTAATTTTATTAACACCTGTATATTCCAAAGCTGATTTAATTTTAGGGGTATCAAAATTAAATATATTAGTAAACCAATAATCTTCTGATTTTTAGTAATCCAAGTGTTTTGCTCTTGTATTGTTTATTCTTTTTCATACTGCAAAACAATCCCAAAATATTATAAAATGTTATATATTTGTGTTAATATGATACAAGTGGACACCTGAATGCTAACTCAGGAACACACGGTCTGGTTTAGTGCTTACCATCTCGTTCCGCTGCCTTCATTTTAGCGTCCTGCTCCATCAACCATTTCAGCACAAGATGTCCTGCAGGGTGCTCAGCCATGTGCAACTAAGACACAGGGGGTGGAAAAACAGGTGAGACTAGTGACCAACCGAACAAAGATGAGCATTAAATCAATTATCCAACATATGAATTTATATACATATGAAAGTATACCAATACCATGGTTTAAAAAGAGCTTTTATAACCTCCAAATTTGATTGCCCACATCCAAAAACAATTCTACAAGGGCTGGACTAGACTGATCAAAACCACACACATGGTCCACACTCTAACCTCTGCTTTCATTTTCATGAAGTAAAAAACCATGTGCTTTAATGATCCCTTTGCAGAACAAAAAATTACCTCAAGGTCATTACCATCCAGAACGCCAGAATGGTTCAAAACTATTTTACTTGTTCCAAAAAACAATTTCAACACAACTTATACAAAAGTAGAGTAATTAACAAGGGTATAAATATAAATAACAGGTAAACACCTGGCCATTCACGCCACCGGCCACAAAGTCTTCAGCTGCCAGCTCGGCCACGGCCTCCATGGCAGGTTGGACGTCTCCAAGAGCCGCTCCCAGAATGTCGCTAACCATCACACTGCAGGCGTTGTCCATCACCATGGAGCGAGCGTTCTCACACAGATATTTCAGCAGAGGAGGAGACATGGCCTCCAACAGCTCCTGCCGCCTCACAGTCACATCCTTTTTACTGCACAAGACCAAAGAACATAAGAATGCACAGTGAGCAAATGTGTAAAGGTAAATAAGGTATGCTGCTGCAAGGGATGTTTCGTGGGTCAGTGAACCAAAGACTTACTGTAGGACACGTAAGTAATGTGGTTCTTAGTGTAGTATTTCATAACTACAGTAAGAACTATATCTAATAAAAACAGAGTCTATAGAATTATAAATTAGTTGCTGATAATTGCTAATATGGCTCCAATAATTATGGAAAAAAGGTAATTTCCTTATAAATGCTCACTAATGCTCTAATGCTACTCATGGCCATTCCATTCACAAATCTGACTGTCCAACTACAATACACATCAGGAAGCACTGTTTCCCCCACTTAAGTTACACTTTGGCAGTGCACCCAGGTATATGGAGGTCTGTTTGAGCTTATTTCAATTAATAAAACATTCCTAGCAGTTTTATTGATTTGCAGTTCATTCTAATTTGGTCATTACATGAAGGCAGCTCGAGTCAGACAATCAGGAAACCAAGCAGACTCAAAAACCTCAAAGGATGAGGACAGACACTGTAACTGTCTGGCTGTATTTACTTGAGTAATTAATAATTTCCCTTGTATGTATGAGTCAACAGTTGGATCCTACTTATGTCAAAACATCACTAATAATATCTCTATATAATGTTAGTCAGATACTAATATTACACATAAGCAAAACTGTCCTGGAAATAACTGGATTTTCTCTTAGATCATCTTATTTTCTGCTTCACAGTCCTTGATCAAGTCTGCATTGAAACAGTGCGAGAAGAAACTGTTGAAATTGTGAAGTGTATTATTAGAGTCCAGCTCAGATTTTCAACATGTGTTTAATCTGTTTTTTTTCTTCAGTGATTATGGTTTTGTACACCGAGTTAATGACAAACTACAGAACCAGACAATTCAACGTTGTCTCTGCCTAAGCACACAAAAGGAGCTGCAGGTTTCATATGTCTAAATAACACAGTCTATAGTGTGGGCTCACTTTGTAGCCTGTACATATTTATAAATAACAGTCATATTTAAAAAAAAAAAAGAATAATAACATTTGATAACATCTGTAATAGCCAAGAACACCCCTGTTTATCTGCAACAGCACAACACTGTTAATAAATTTATTAGTTATAGAAACTGTTAAGTATTTATGCAATAAATACATAAATAAGGGGAGCAGATACTGCTTGTATTGTAAGAAACTGCTGGTGACAAAGATGGAACCACAATGGAACAGTCAGAGTACCACCCAGTGGTTTGCTGATTCAGTGAGAAAGTTGATATATTGATGTAATAAAAGGCCTGTTAAAGTGTGTAACTGAGACTAACCTGTGGGCATTGCCATCACCCTTCTCCAGCACGTGAATGATCTCTGGTAACATGTGGGCTGGGTCCCGAGGGCTGAGAAGATAGAGCAGCACCTTCTTGCCATGTTTATTACTGATGACCTCTGGGAGCGAAGTCAACAGCTCCTGCGAATGAATTGTCCTGGGGTGAATTTCTCAAAATGCAATACATTATTACAAGATAAAACACTTCTCCAAAAGTAAAAATATAAAAGTAAAAACTGTGTAAATCACACAGTTCACACCCTAATACAATACATCTAATCAATCTAAACATCATTATAAACATCAGTATTATGAACAGTACAAAATGTTGCTCACTCCTTTCTCATTTTTTTAATATTACACTATTATGTTGTATTGTTTTTATTCTATTGGTTATGCTGCTTCTACTTTTTTGTACTGTTCACTTTGCTGCTTTAACAATGCAAATTTCACACCTGTGGGACTAATAATTATCTCACAACTATGGTGCATTTTAAACTAGACAATGGCGAGATGGTGAATGAATAAGGTCAGAGTACAATCATAAGCATGAGAAAACAAACCACTTACAGATAAAACCGCTTGTTTGACCAGTTTGGTGTCATCAATACAGTCAAAGGCTGCAAGCAGAACTAGGTGTCCATACTCTCCCTGTGAATGTAATAAAATTCTTAACTTTTGTGCAGGATTAAGTAAACGTTAAAACGTATGAATTTCCTCCCAATATTGGTACATTAAAAAGGATCAACTTACCATTGCAAACTTTGAAATGTAGGTCTTCATGGTTTTGATGATAACCTTCCTGTCCTGAAATACAAATCCCCATTTAGAAGCAAGCAGAATTCGAGGTATAGGTTAAATCTCCCAGCAGCAACTTCAGCAGGGCTTCAGAAAGCTGAGCTCACCTTGGCGGTGCCGTGCCACAGGCAGTGCATGGCCACACGAGCGCCGTCATGTGTGTGCGCCATGTATACAACCGATTCCCTAATCGACTCAATCATCTCCTGCAGAGACAGGGTGGGCCGTGATCAGATGATGGGAGATCATTTACAGAACACAAAAACAATTACATCTGGTAAATTCTGCATGTGATTTATATGTAGCTACACATGAGTGGTTTTCAATAAACAGTTCACTTACTGTTCTCTGTTTGTCTGGAGCGTGGAGGAAGAAGTCTAGGAACACTTTGTGGACAAGTGAATGTTTGATGACAGCTTCCCTGTTCACAAGAAACCAAAATATTTATTGAATGCAGTTTTACACTAGGAGCAGCCATTATCCCAGTAAGTGGGGGAATTTTAAAAATAAATGAAGCCAAATGAATGTTTTGCTGATTTTTTGTGTGAAATTAAGTACATATCCACTGCATATTGTGTGTGCGTATATATGTTTACATGCACAGTACATATGTTATGCACATGGGTTTGTTTAAATGTGCTTTTCATTCAAACTGCCAATTAACCATTTGTAGGTTAATGGAGAATGTAAAATCAATTTTCTTATTGCTTTTTACTAAATATTTATGACAGGCCTAACAAGGTCATTATAATTATTCCCACAAACTCTCATTTTCAGTTCAGAAATTCCACTTCAGTGCATCCCTATTTTAGTGCATGACCGTAGTCTGCTTCAGAAAAAAAAACTTACTTCTGGGCCATTGGTGTGAGGATCTCTTTCATTTCGTCCATGATGCTCTCACGTTTTTCTGGACTGCTCTCCAAAACCATCTCTAACGTAGTACAGGCTGTGGACTGGAAACAAACCCTACTATTACTGTTTCTTTAAATTAATCTGACAGCAAATTGTTCATTCTATAATGTAACACCTAAAACCATACGGGACAAGATTTTAAATTGTTTGATCATTAAAATCTATGGATCATGCAGAATCAGAAGCTGGGAAGTATCCTTATCTACCTTGCAGACTCGAAACGTGTTGCCATAGAGATCCTCTGTAAGCATGAGTCTCTGGGCGAGGATGGCTTTGTCATTGTAGGCATATTCCACCACAGACGACGCCTTGGAATGTCTCAACAACTTTCTGACCTGCCCCCTGAAGGCCAGCATCACCTCTGCGACCTGCTGTTTGTTCCTGATGGAGCACAGACGGCTTACGTTATGTAAATTCATTTAATACATTATTAATTCATCATTCATTGGCTGAGATGGAATCAGTCATTCAGAGTGGTTTGATGTGAAATGAACAATTTTAAAGAAACCAAGTCAGTGGCAATAAGAACTAGAAATCCAGACTCAGAAAACTACATCACAGACAGATGCAGTATGAAATGGTTGTGAATACAATTCTAAAACATCTTTTAAAATATCTGTTCATGATAGAGGGGTGCATTCAGAGCATTGAAAAGTCAAAAGGTGTCAGATTTCCCACCATTTTACCAAGATTAACATTACATATACAATCCAGAAGGCAGGCGTAGATTCCCTGGTGGTTTTGGATAGTAAACAGAATGTTTGCAGTGTAGACACAACCCCTGGTTGCTATCACTTAATACTGTTTATCAATACTGACACTTATGGATACTTTCATGGATGCTGTTCTCCATAATTTGGTGCAAAACATAAAATCATCACATGAAAGGATATGAAAAAGGTTAAACAGATATTTTATTACAAGCTACCTCTTCTCAAAGGTCACAGACATACATCAACACTTTTCTCAGCTTTGGCAACAAACTTTCCCCGACCATCAGAACTGCTGAGACCTTTGTTGTCTTCAAATGGTAACCAAAGACCTAGCTCCTCAATGAGCACTTAGGAGAACAACTACATGTTCATGTCATAAACTAACTTGAGTAACATAAACTTCAGAAATAACTTTAAACTGTCTTCTGTGTATGCGATCAGATAGTTTCCTGATGGACTAACTGATCTCTATCTTAGACTAATAGCAGCTCTAAATTTTAAGTCTAGTGTGTGTGGGGTATTTTCATTTTCTACAAAACACCCATGTAACTACAAATAAAGCTGTTTTCAAAGTTTCCTGTATATATTGTGAGGGAGGAGTGATTGCTACAAACATCTGTTGGTGATGTGCAAAGCGTCGCTCCCGCCCCTCTGACTGACCCAATCCAGCATCAACCATTTGAAAATGTGCCCATGTTAGAAAGCTATAAACCCTGATAGCACCACTGCTCATCCAGGAGATTCTCCATATCTGAATACCGAGCAGTCAGGAACTGATACCAGTTTACCACTGGTTTTTGATTCCAATCTCTAATTCTCACCATAAAGAAATGCACCATTTCACTTCAAATCTGAAAGCCGTTGTTTACATCTTAACTTTGAAATATTTGAGAAATTTGCATTTAAAGCTGCAGTTCTTTTGTTTTAAAATTGTTGCTAGGTGAGCCTTTTCCCACGAGTGGCACCTGGCATCTCCGGCTTTAAGCAATTGCCCCAACCTCAGTAGAATCCCATTCAGGTCTTTCAAAATAGCGTTGAGCAAGGCTGGAGTTACGGAGCGCGAACCGTAAATTCACGAGAAACATTCATCACTATCTAATAAATGTTCTCTTGATTGATGAACACAGCACAGAGAGCCAAGGCCTATCAAGCCAATGAGGAAATTTGAAAGATGGAAAGTTAGATAGGCACTGTTGCAGATTGCCATGTGCTCTGAGAAAGCAGCGCTATGCTCAAGGGCACGTCGAACACTTTAATTTGCAGAGATTATTTTTTATTAGTTTGCCCATCATATATAAGGATTAAGTCACACAGCCTACATTAGTGAAAAGTTCTAAGCTTCTCATTCTTATACACAACAGCCGTGTTAATATGAGAACATATACGCCAGCACAATATCATCTGTGATGTAACACACAATAAGTACAAATCCTCATCACTAAACTTCCATACAACCCAATCAATGGTCTTCACCATAGAGAAGCACGACGGCAACTTACCCATACATTAAAAACTTCTTTACAATGTTTCTGGCATATTTGGATTTACTCAGCTCCACTATGTGTTCTGAAAAAAGAATGGCACATTTTTAAATTTGTATTCTGATTTCACATAACCAGAGTTAAAATACTGAAGAAGTGCGCACTTACCTTTGAGTTCATCAAAGATTTCTTGTTTTTGTTTGTCGCTTCCGAACTGTATGAAGCACTGAAGTACTCGAGTGGTGTCATGAGCAAACGCAATCTAAAAGAAAAAGACAAAATACAACTAACTGCCAAGGACACATTTGTAAAACAGGGTCTAATTCAAAATAAACTGTACAGCCCTGTTCTAATACAGTTCAGGGGTTGCACTCTAGTCTTAGCACGCTTTTATACCAGAGCTTTTTTCCCTGGGATATTTGCTCGGCTCAGAACCTGGTGTTATAGCAGTTTTTGAGCCCTGAAGGAGCCTACAGTTTTATCCATGAAACCAGTAATACGTGACAACGGCTCTTCATGTGCAGCTTCCTACATGAGGATGTGCTGCAGATTCCAATAACTGCTGCTATTCACTGTTTGAGTGTCGACAGGCCACCCGAGGAATAAAAGTGGTCTTACTGTTAACCGCTGTCCTCTACTGACAAAAATACAGCAAATGGATAAACCAATTATTTTTTTTTTCAGAAACAGCATGGACAGATTTCCACAAACTCCACTGCATCAAAAAAAACCTGCAGTGATGATGCCCTCCCCCAAACAGTGCTGGTGCAGACTCAAGTATTCAGGATAAGAGTGAAAACCCTTAGGACTCTTAGGTCTATGCCACATGACCTTAAACTCAATGTCATAAAAATACATAATCACAGCCTGTTTCTCATATTTCCCACGGATAACACAATCCAGAAACAGCACTTACTGTCTTAACTTTTCCTTGCACAAGGTCATGAAGCTCTTTCAACAACTTTGCTCTTTTTTCTTTGCTACAGTCCTTCCTGCATCAAAAAACACACAAACAGGTCACATTAGTCAGTAATGACATGCAAAAAAAGAATGGAACCATGTTCATCACTTCAGAAGCATCTCGGGCACAACATACACATTTGCATGCATATATATATATATATATATATATATATATATATATATACACACACACACCCATATGTGTTTTTTTTT
>JBBPCX010000035.1:2289187-2300782 GCA_037974365.1 Hydrocynus forskahlii | reverse complement strand
ACACACATAGAGAGAGAGAGAGAGAGAGAGAGAGAGAGAGAGAGAGAGAGAGAGAGAGAGAGAGAGAGAGAGAGAGATGTATGTATGTATGGACATATAACATTTTGTTATATGTATAAATGAAGACTGAGTGAAATGCAAATAACAAAGTAATAATAAATTAATAATACAGCCACCAACTGAACTGGTTATCAATGTGCTTTATTTGCTTTTAATTTACAGAAAGCTGTGTTGTTATTTTCTGGTGAGAAGGTGTTTGTTGTTCACTATTTCAGGTTATATGAGGCTGTTTCAGGCGGGTGTCTGACTGAGTGTCCAGAACAGGGGGAGTCAGACTCTTCGGGGCTGCAGTGTCTCAGGCGTACCTGAGAAAGAGGAACCACGCAAAACAGCTTTTAATGGGATTCATGATCACCAGAGAACTAGTTGATGGAACAGCACTGACCGTGGATTAATTAATTATATGTGATCGATTTCCTATCTTTATTTTCACTTTAATTTGAATATCTGAATATCGAATACTATTGCTAAACAACATAAACGGAAAAACACAAACAAACAAGTGAGGGGATAAAACAGTTTTCGGTTTCATTTATGTAGATCAAAGTACTGTTTCCTCAACATATGCATAAAGAGCTTCTGTGTTTTAGCTGCCTGCAGGACTGTACAGCCTGTATTTGATCCTCCCACCTCCCTCTTCACACACATTTATTTATTTACAGCATTCTACAGTTGATTTAAAATATGCATCTTTATAAAGAGCAAATAGAGCAACTCTGCCAACTCAATTATGAGTAAAAATCTCCTGTATTATTATTTTTTACTGCTACTGAGGCTTAACATGGGTTTACTTTACCCAGCCTAGTCCAAGGATGCCGCCTTCCCAGCCACTGTGGCACTGACTACTCTGTCATGCTTCACTGATGATTCTTTACCTCTGCAGTCACCCTGGCATCCTAAACAGGCAGACACACACAAGTAAGACCAGAGTGCAAGGGTCAGGTTGAATCTATCAGATTCTGACTACCCCAATAGTACGACCTATCTACCAATATTATCTCACTATTAAGATTGAGGTGTTGTTTGGTCATAAGACTAGGTGCACTTACACTGACCAATAAGAATGAATGGTTGCACATATACATTGTTCTTTGGTGTTAAATAACAGATTTCCTTCTTTGTTGGTTTCCTTCAGGACATGGATTGAGTACATCTTGGATGGATTGACATTTTAGATGAACAAATGTAGTCATTAAAGAAGTCTGTGATACTTTTCAGAACCACCAGATGGCGGCAAAACGTCATTTGCTAATAATAGTTTGGCCAAAAATCTAATTGCCACACTTTTCTGACATGGTACACCAAGGATGCTTGTTTCTCACTCACAGAAGGCTGGTGTCCAGCACCATTTGGTGATTTGCTGGTTCAGACACATACACACACATACACACACTTGCTGTAGCAAAAAAACTAAGAAAAAAAGGGTTCTATGAAGTACAAAAAAGGTCAATTGACTTGAAACTGTAGTGGAATCATTTTTTGATGCAAAGGAAAGATTTTTAAAGAGCCATGCACAACAGTTTATACATCATAGAGAATCAGTTTGGTTAATTTAACCCGGAATTGAACAATTACAACTTTCAAATTGTTATTTTTGTTGTCATGCGTCCACATATAATTGTGGTTTCTACTGCAAAACCCTTGAAGAACCGTGTGTAACAAACAGTGGCAAAAGTTCGAACAAAATTCAGGCTTTAACCCGAACAATTTTTTTAGGTACAATTTTTAAAAATATTAAAAAATGGCACTCCAGCATAGCAGAAACACTTTTGCTTCCCAATTAACCTTTTAACGCAGAGGTCTCCAATCACCGGGCCGCGGACTGGTATTGGTCCGTGTGTCATTTGGTACTGGGCCGCACAGAAAGCAAGATTAAAAATATTCTATTTATTATCAGAGTCTGAAAGATCTTTTATTTTGGGAAAAATACGGTACATCAAAAATTTAGCCCACAAAGCTAGCAAAAATGAGTATAAAACCTCTTTGTTTTCAGTTGTATCTAAACCGGTCTGTGAAAATACTGTTTTACATGAAACTGGTCTGTGGTGCAAAAAAGGTTGGGGGCCGCTGTTTTAAAGGA
The DNA here is from genome assembly GCA_037974365.1 of Hydrocynus forskahlii. Lineage (NCBI taxonomy): Eukaryota > Metazoa > Chordata > Actinopteri > Characiformes > Alestidae > Hydrocynus > Hydrocynus forskahlii. The sequence continues at coordinate 2,298,642 of JBBPCX010000035.1, read as the reverse complement.
TGGTCCTTTAGTGAATGACTTCCATGGATATGAGCGTAGCAAATCTTTAGAAAGCTAAAAGAACCTCCACACAAAGTTAAGGTTCACCGAAGAACCCTGAAACTGGTATAGCTAGAAAGCGTGCTTTGAGTGATGGACTATATTTGGTGAAAAGAAAAAGTCTGGAGAGAATTTTCCACCAAACTATTCCTTCAAAGCAGTTGAATAATTAATGAATGTTTTGGTGATTAATTAATAGAACAACTTCTTTAATACCTACCGGAAGAAAGGATTTTTGAGATCCAACGTGTTGCCAGATTTAAAGCCAGACTCGTCCACAACAGCTGTAATGTGAATGTCATAACTCTGCCTGTCCAATATGAGAGACATTAAACACCAAATCTGTCAGAGTGATTAAACACCTGAGCCGCCATAAAAAAGAGACTTTATTTGTCGTTCTAGATAATACCTCTTGTTGGCAATCAGTAGAACCTGTCCGGACAGCGTCTGCCCCATTTTGGCAAACAGGGGAGTCTGAAGGAGACAACGGACCTGGTACCAGTGAGACAGGGGCTCATGGGGGGCAGTTGAGAGCCATACAGTCATCCTTTGGAAGACAGTTTAATGATTAGGACATTAAATCATATGTAGTCAGATGGCACATATTTAACAAACACCTGGCTCCTTTGACTAGACAGTACAAATCACAGAAGTAAGATAATGCTATAATATCAATATTGATAATATGATTTTGACTCTTTGAAAATAAATAAATAAAAAAATTTGTCTGAGCTTTTAAAAAAAATTTAATAGAATCATGTTTGCTTGTTAAACTCAACAAATACAGAAGCACTATTTGCATTTCATTAGTAAGTTTAGGTAGTGAATAAAAGCCTTAAATTCTTAACCCTTCAGGCACTGTATTATTGTGGGACATATTATGCAAAATTCACTGTAGTTATAATAGGTCTATGGGCTATACAAAACATGTTCATTAAGTTCTTTGCACAAAATCACTCTAACATAAAGAGATATCACCAGCTTTGTTCTTCACAGTTTCAGGGCCTTTCAAAATGAGCCGTTTGGATGGAGGGCCCAGTATGACGTCCCACTGGGCCAATTTGCATAGAACTGCCCCTCATCTGTTGAGACCCCACCCACTAGATTAGTTTTTTCTGCTGGCTTTACAAGCACGGATAAGCCGAGCGCTATGGCTACAGGCAAAGGCAAATCACACATGAAGTGTTGTGTTGTTGGCTGTAAAGAACTGCACAAATCCCTGCACTTCCTCCCTGACAAAGAAAACCAAAGGACTGTGTGGCTCCATTTCATTTTCGATGGCCATGTCTCAGCATCAATCGGCTTCGTTCCACCTTAAAAAGTTCCACCTAAAGTATTTAAGGTGGAACGGAAAAATTGAATAAGGAGCTGTGAATAAGGAGCTAACTTCAACGTGTGGAGGGATCTGTACTTATTGTCCATGACAAGTCAGCAGATGAGGGTGACTTAAGTACTTTAAAATAATGATTTTTGTGTTTCTATCACAGTTAAGTATGAACTAGCTTGTTCGTTTTGTTTTGTTTCGTAAGCATGGGTTGGGTGGGGCGTGGCCAGCAATGGCTCGTTTTGAAAGGGACAAAATCTGTGAAGAATAAAGCTGATGATATCTCTTTATGTGGGAGTGATTTTGTGCAAAGAACTTCATGAACTTGTTTTGTATAGGCCATAGACCTATTATAACTTGTTTTTAATAAAAAGCGAGTTTTGCATAATATGTCCCCTTTAAAGGCCTGGTTTGTCAGACAAACCATCAACACGAGCCCCAAAATGCATTATATCACCATAATGATGAACTGTATTTTTAGCGCACGGTTCCACCCCTGTTTAGGCCCTTACTCTTACTTTGATCCTACAAACGCCACATCAAACCAGAACGCCAGGCCGTGAATCAATCCTGACTGCAGCAGCTTGAAGACAAAGGGGATTTCCATCCTGCAGATCCAAACAACCACACTATATCAACATTCTGAACCGTGAAGAAATTACAAGCATACTTGAAATATTACCATCTCAGTAAATCTACACTGACCTATGCAGGTCTTCCTCTTTTGCTTCAAGGAAGTTAATGGTGTATTTCACAGACCTGGCCATCAGAATCTGCATATCAAACGTGTCCTGGAGAACACGGTACATACAAAGAATAAAACAGAAAGAATGATAAACAAACGAATGCAATAATAGTAAAGCATGGAATATAAGCATATGAGACGCACCACTATTGGCTGCCTGTAGAACTCATCCACTGCCACAGGATGAAGTCCGCTCAGGTTTACCCCATAGAAACACGTCTGGAGCCTGTGGAAACACACAAATCCCTTCTGACTGACAGTCTGATCCCAGTGGCATACACACATACAGTCATATTTAGACGTTTGAACACCCCTGGTCAAACTGCATGTTTTGTTGATTTTAAATGATTTTTAAACATACCCAGTTTGGTACTTACTGACTTTAATATATTCAGAAAAATAACACATAAAGTACTGTAACATGCTGTAACATTTGCTCAGGTCACATTTTCTTTTCTTTAATTTATTACATTTTCAGTTATATTCATGGCCAACACATACAACAAATAGCTTCATGCTTTATGTTATACACTTTTTTCATTATTTTGGACTTATATACAGCTCTGTTCGTCATTCCTGACATGTCTAAAAGTTTACAGCTCACTAGAAATACTATACATTATTTGCAACCTATATACAGTATATGCAGTACCAACAGCACTATGTCATATCCACCCACACACCAACATATATCACTGTTCCATGAATGGTGATGAAAGTGCACCTCAGAATTCAAGAGAAAGAGAAAGACGAGAAGCTATGAATGTGAACGAAAAAGCTGATAAAGAAAGTGGTAAAGAAAATATGATTTCCCCAGTCCCTGAGTATTTACATCAACCTATAACATTCCATAAGAAAAGAATAGTGTGAAAATCCTTTTTACACAATTTCACCTTTAGCACAAATGTAATTGATCGTACATGGCCAGTGGCCAAAGTTTGCTTCTTTGCACTGAAGCTACAACGCTAATAAAGCTAACAGATCTAATGAAGCTTACACCCACTGCATTCCTAAATCATCCCAAACTTCACACACACAATCAGTGCAATGACAAAAATGAACACTATAATGTTACCTAATAGCCCACCAATTGTTAAAATACTTTGTAAAGCCCTGAAAGGTGAGTAAGGTCACCTCCTTTCTTTTTTCCATATAGTTTCACGGTTCTTTTGATGAGGACTAGTGTGCTTGCGCAGATCAGACTTGCCCTGAGTGGGTCTCTGGTTACGGCTTGAGAGCAGCTGTCATCGCAAGAGTGGAGATGCAGGCAGATACCGGCTAACAAGCTCCTCAGAGGAGCTTTCACTACATCGGCATGCCAGCATTCCAAGGTGGAATTACTGACACAACACCATATATCTTCTGCTAAACAGGATAAAACAGCTTCAAACTGTTATAGATACGAGCAGATTCGATTTTACAGAATGATGGTGGGGAGAGGCTTATGGATGAACACAAAGTGGGGTTGCTATAACCATGTGGTTCAGTTGAGGGTAAAACTGCTTCCCATTGGATGAAAAAGTGATCCAGATGACTGGAACCATCTTCCCGGCACTCTGCTTGGTTAACACCACTGGAGAGCAGAGAGAAAGTGAAAAAAGAGAGAGGGAGATAGAGGTGATGTGAGCAATATGTGACTCTGCTATGAGTCAGGTTTGGACAGCACTGGAGCGTTTTACAGTGCTGGAAGCTTGGCCCGGGTCACAGCACCAACCCAGCGGGCCACAAGCTGTGGGTGGTGGGCCTACTGCCCCGTCTCTGTGACAGCCAACCACAGGGTCCCGCAGGAGACGTCAAATAAACCCTCATGGATTAGACTGTAAACATTTGGAGGGAAGCATGAAGCACCACTGAAGCCTCAGAAAGGGGGACTGCGGCAGGGAAATGTGTCTTAAAGTGGTAATACATCACATTTACACTAACTGACCAAGACATGTGGTGTTTTGCATTATGGCCAAGTTTGAATGCTCCCATGTTCTGTTGATTTTCTAAGTAAAAATAAACACACATCCTCTCCAGAGAACACACTTTAATAGGGCACACATTTTAGTTCATTTTATTTATATTTTATTTGTCCAAACGTTTAACATTTTGGACAAATAATACATAATACCATAATAACTTATGATACACATATTATTATTAATTTTTCCTCCAATATGTTAAAAAAGTTGTGGTGCATTAAAATGTGCCTCTGTGGAGAAAGTGACAAATTTACACTTAGAAAATCAATAAAACGTGCCATTTGACCAGGGGCGCCTACATTTTTCCATACAACTGTAATCGAGTGATCATCCAAACTGCATGCCTAAATCATCACACACTTCAAACCACACATAGTTGTCAAGTAACGTGGAATATGTGGTTTCTGACAATAAATTACATGAAATAAATTAAAATGTAGACTTAATTCAGGGTTCGATGTATCTGCTACTGTTTTCAGCTTTGCAATGTACCTTATTTCCTTGTTTTAGAGATAACAGTATGTAGCAAAATCTCAGAAATCATAAAAGCAAGATATTAGGTATTACTATACATTGCCTTTTAGCTACATTAGCCTTATAGCACCAGTGCAAAACATAAGAATCAAACTTCAGACCAGGGAGACCTGGGATGGAACACCACTGGCAATGGATGTTTAATCTCCATGATTAGTGTTACCAGAAGCTGGAACGTGCATGGTGCTCCAAGTAAAGCTGCTCATCAGTAAAGGGAGCCAGGTGGATGTCACTGAAGGTGGGGAACATCATACCTAATCAAAAAAAAGAATAACAGTCCTTATTTCTCCCCAACAGGCAAATTACAACATAATCAGTGCAACAGTGTAATAGAAACAGGAGTGTACTCATTAACATGTGGTCATTTTGTTTAACAGAACTGGTCACTTTCCCCAACCTTTGGGCTTCAGCCAAACTTTGGAGTGTAAGTAGCTTTCCAGCATCCTCTCATTGAGGAGCATGTAGCCGATGGGTTCAGAGATGATGACGTCCACTTTCTCTGGGCAGGACACCTCCTCAATCTTCCCAGCAATCACGATTATTCTGTCAGACATGCCGTTACTCCTCACTAATACCTAAACAAAAAATACACCATCATCAGTCAAATCACATCTCTATTGCCAACAAATTTTATCTCTGAAGTTATATTGTTTTTACGCAATTTTCCAACCTTCCTTTTATGTTTTTGTTACCGTGCTATGTATTGTGCTTCCTTCATAAAGCATTCTGAACAAAAACACTTCATGACTTCAATGTGAGTTTATGTAAACTTGTTGCTTTTTGTGATGGGCTATTTTTGCGGCCTAGTCAGTATTCATTGCTTGTTTTAATTTTTTAAATGTTTGTTTTTCATGAGACGGGCCCTTTAACCCTTTAAAGACTAACCAGATTTATTTTGAAGAGAATCATATCACACACACACATTTTGGTTGTTTCTCCAAACTGAAAATGTTTTAATCTTCGTTCACATGACGAGCCTACAAATCAGTTGTCCAAATATTAACAGTAATCAGGAACTATGGCAGTAAACAAGACAGCATCAGAGGAAAAAAAATCCTCAGAAGATGCTGGAGATGGACCTTTTGGCAAACCTGCATCCTGTATCCATAAAGGGAAAAGGAATAAAGGCAGACCAAAGAACACTTGGTGTGACCTGGAGGCAAACACGAAAAGGACTTAGCTAACATGAAGAGAAACTGACCCAGGAATGGGACGTCTGGAAAACTGTTGTTGGTGGCCCAAGCCCAAAGTGGAGCCAAAGGCATAGACACACAGAGACAGAGTGTGGCAAGATCTTACTATATTTTTTGCAAGTGATTTGGGAGCACTCAAACCTTTCGGTACTCAAACCCTGTAAAGCCTTTACTACATACCGAAATGAGTACAAGACTCTTTGATGAACAGAAAGCTGCAAAAACATTTTCCTCTGAAGTTTCTTCTTACAAATTGGGAGGTGATAAGTTCATTCATTCATTCATTCATCCCCACTGTCATAAGGCGAAAGGAAGAGAAACACCCTGGATAGGTCACCAGTCCATCACAGGACAGAAACTCAGACTCAGGACCTTCTCATTGTTAGGTGCTACCCCAAGGCCTTCCATTCAACATGATGAATGGGATTTTGGTCAGAAAAATACCAGTAAGCAGTAACATTCAGTCATTTTGGTCCATTTCTATTGGTCTGGTCATCATGAACTTTTTACACGATGTAAACACATTCCTGCTGTTTTCAAAGTATGCAAAAAAAGTGAAAAATGAAAAGATACAGGGTTTTATTCCAACAGCAACGATATCTACGATTTAAGACTGCAGTGCTCAACTATACTACAACTATCAGCAGCTGCTTTATGAGATCCTCTCCTCCAACCAGGCTTTTTTAGGGCGCATGCAGTGACACGGGCAAAAATGTGGGCCATGCTGATAATAATCACTCAGCATAGCGTGTGTGCCTAAACTGCCATTTCTAAACAAAGAGGGAAAGTAAGGTTAGGGTTAGACATTGGATTTGGCAGATCTGTTGCGACGTGCTTGGAAATGAGAAGAAACACATCTGGTAGTGGTCTAAAAACGAACAAATGAGTGAAAATCGAGCAGCTTAAACCATGCCTGACTGTGGAGCAAGCATCCATCCAGCCATGAAAATATGCTTCCTTTACTCCCCCTGCTGCCTGAATACACAGGCTCAGACACACACATTCAAACACACAGTGGTTCCATAGGCAAATGCCAGATCTGTCCATAAGCCATTAAGCAGCCAGAATGTCGTGCAGTCACACAGAACCCATTAGCCCAAGCTTCACACAGGTAACACAGGTAACACAGGTTACATTCACACACGCACGCACACACACACACACACACACACACACACACATATATATATATGATGGATGATTAAAACAAAGCATTGACGTTCTAGTCAAGTGGTGCAATGAGAAAAAAGTGAAATTATTAACAATAATCGTGTGAATTGGATGGTGTAGTGTAAGTACTTCAGCATGTTTGGCCACTGAGCTGGCCTCCACTGCGTACACTTTCTTTGCTCCAGCCTGAACAGCAAAAAAGGAGAGTATTCCTGTTCCACAGCCTACATCGAGCACTACCTGCAGATGAAGACAAAAACAGTAGTTACTCCACACTAGTACAAAAACAGCGACACCAGTATTAAAAAAAAATTACGTTTTTGTTATTTTGTACATTTGTAAATGAGCCCAGTAGTTGAGCATTGTTCCTCATTCATAAAACAGTCTGGACAGAAACTCTAATATTCAAAACTTCCAAGAAACCAACCAACAAACAAAAACCTTACTATCCAACAGCCACGGTAAATACCCTTCATTTTGTTTTCTGCATATTCTTTATCCTGCTGCTGCTATTGTTTGCACAATTACTTATCTATCTATCTATTGTTGCATTTTTATTGGAGACTTTAATGACTGTTAGGCCTGAGTATCTGTCATCATACAGTATTCATCCACACTAGTACTGTAGCTGCTAGTGGTGACCGCACTGTATGTTGTCTTCTCTTGTAATACTGTATCTGTATGATACTGTCTCTCCTGCTCTAATTATACTCTGTGTACACGTGCCCTGCCTGCACTTATGTAGTCTTGTGCTGTTTGAGTTTATGTTCTTGTGTTGCACCTTAGTGGAACGTTTCATTGCGTATGGTCAGCTGGTCACCTAGTGGTTAGAGCGTATGCTCTGCAATCAGGAAGTCATGGGTTCGAATCCCAAGACTGCTAAGCACCTCTGAGGTACCCTGAGGTACCGTCCCCATACACTGCTCCCCGGGCGCTGTGTTCCTTCCTACCCGCTGCTTCACTTGGTGAATTAGTTAAATGCAGCGGAAGAATTTCCTGCTGTTCACACTGTGTGCTGTAGTGTGTTCACATATGACAGGATGGTCACTTTCACTTAAAGTAAAAAAAAAAAAAGAAAACATGCCCAGGGTCCAAATTTTGAGCCATTCACTTTGTATTTTTGTCTTTCATTCTGGCCTATTTCTGACTGAGTTTTAATTGGGATTTGTAAGCATAACCCATTCTTTCCATTCCATAATGTTTCTCTGTATCCAGATCTAGTAGTTGCAGACTTGTTGTTATTGTTAATTAAATAATATCTGAAAATCATTATTATATTTGATTTGCATTTTTAACCAACATAAATACACTTGAAATGACAGTAAATTAAACAGCTAACAGACATACCTTATCTCTGAAGTCGATGTCATTCAGTAAAATGGCTTTTTGGTACGTTGCTGTCCTCAGGTAATCTTGAAGCATGTTCTGCTGCTGAGAAAGACAGCCATAAAACTGCAAAAAAATATGGTGTATGATATTCTGTATATGGTGCCATGATATTTTACAGAGATAATTATTTCCTTGTCAGCTTCAGAAACTTTTGTGATTTCCTGAATGCAGAAATATTTGTAAAATCATTTGTGCTTTCAGAAAGACAGCTTTACCTGAAAGTACTGGAGAGCAGATGAGTTGTCTGTCCTCTGATCAAATGCCGACATCTCTCGACTGGAGTCCATCTGTGATCTTAGCAGACTGTGAAAAGTCTGGAAGTCTGGGTGTAAGGGAATAATTCAGTTTTTTACTAAAACAAGAACAAATCACTCATGAGTCATAATGTATGAAAACTGCATAGAGCTTTTGAAGCCATCATGCACTCAGGGAGGCTACATCTCCATACTTCAGAACAGATCCATGAATTCTCAAGTTTATCCAGTCTGAACAGAGTCAGATCAACCACAGATGCCAAACCACATGGACTGCAATGATTTCACCTACACTTAACAGAAAGAGACGGACACGTGTACTCCCTTCAATCCTGTAATCTAAATACAGCGTGTGCAAAATACAAGAAAAAGGTGCTTAAATGAAGAAGAGACGTAACTATTTGTCATACATGAACACACCACAGCACACAGTGTGAACAGCATGAAATTCTTCTCTGTATTTAACCCATTCAACAAGAGAAGCAGCAGGCACCTAGGAACACAGCGCCCGAGGAGCAGTGTGTTGGGGCAGTACCTTGTTCAAGAGAACCTCAGATGTGCCACTAGCAGACCTGGGATTTGAACCTACAACCTTCTGATTGCAGGAGCAACACTGAAATCATGTAGAACATCAGATCACTTTGGATCCTCTGGGAGGCTAGAGTAATCTGTTTGCTTCCCAAACTTGTCTAACATTGTCGGCAACACTCCTCATCACTTCAGAGGGTGAAGTTAAACTGCTGTAGGCTCAATGGGTGGTCATATGTAGATGTGGTAACGGTCACAACCAGGAATATAACAAGCTGTTTTTACAGCTTAGAATCCATGTGTGTACAATAAGGA
>JBBPCX010000035.1:2262482-2289087 GCA_037974365.1 Hydrocynus forskahlii | reverse complement strand
GCTGAATCGGGTGGCAAATGTGGTTGAGTCAGAATTCTAGATTGAATTTCTTGTCTAATTATTTCTATTTTATTATTTAAAAAATCAATAAAAACGCCACTAGAAAGATTAGCAGGAACCTGTGTATTCATAAATACAATATGGATCAACAGACAAGTTTTCGATATGTAACGAGCTATTAATTGACAGCTAATGGGATGAAACATTTAACTATTGCATTTCAAGTTAAAGGTCAGTTCAGGATTTGACTCTGCACTTCATGAAATCAATGTATAAGTGGTAAAATGGTAAACACGTGGTATAGTATGTATATATTTACTGTAAACCCTCATTTATTCAGTCTTTTTTTTTTCTTAGAACCCAACTAATAATTGTTTGCAGAAACTCCCGCAAATTCATGGAAACCGCAGATATCCTCTGCATGTTTTTTTTTTTTTTTTTTTGCATTTCAGTGCTAAATTATTAAGAAAATATAATTTACTAAATTTGTAACATAATTATTAATGTAAATTCAGCTAAATTTCCATATAAAATATAACTGTATAAATGTTATGGTTACTGTGGAGAGAAACACAAAGAAAGCACATCTTGGAATGGTGAAATACTGCTGTACTCAATCCGAAACATTTATTTCTTCTTGCTGCTGATTGGCCGCTGTCCTGTGACGCATCTTGTGTGGAGCTATCTCGAGTGTTTTCTGAGAGTTCTATTGTTTTTCGTTTTGTTCTTCTTAAAGCCCTGTATTTTTATTACCGTAAATAAAATTCATTTATTATTGTATTTTCCCCTGCTAATACCAAAGATAATGACAGCGCATACAAAAAAAACACGCTTGCATTAATTACAGTACAGTTTAAATAGGGATAACATCTGTAATTTACATTCTAGCACTGCGGGAGACAGCAGTTCAGTGTAAACTGTGTAGTATGGAAACAGGTTTACCTTTACATTTTCTTTAAGGGTAATGTATTAAGCTAAGTTTAAAATAAAATTAAAGTGTTTTGGGAGCATATTTGGGGGCATAATTAGGGTTTACACTAATAAAATAGCCATTTTTAGGCATGTTTTTTAACCACATCACAATTTCGCAGTTTTTCACTATTCGCGAGTACTCTTGGAACATAACCCTGTGAATGCCGGGGGTTTACTACATATGTGAATATACACCCATTATATGAACACCCACACTTATATGCATAATAATTTGATATGATGTATAAAACAACCCATCAGAACCCTGTTCTCTATAGAAATGCCGATCAACAACGAGAAGAGAAGAGGCGTGTCTCATAGAAACTGGTCATAAATCTCTCACTGACCTCACATTAACACACAGACTCATAACTGGATTTTACGGGAACCATACAGTCACCAAACCGGGTGAACACACAGCCTTCACCTTCACCACACTTACCGTCCACTTCTACTTCTCCTGTCGCATCACCCGTGTGCGTGTGTGTGTGTGTGTGTGGAGGATCTGGTCACAATGAGGGCAGCCAGTGACCTCAACCCCATCCAACACCTTCAGAATGAACTGGAATGGAGATTGCAAGCCAGGCCTTCTCATCCAACATCAGTGTCTGACCATATAAACGCTCTAAAGAATGAATGGGCACAAATGCCCACAGAAACTCCAAAATCTCGTGGAAAGCCTTCCAAGAAGAGTGGAAGCTGTTATAGCTGCAAAGGGGAGACCAAATCCATTTTAAAGTCTATGTGAGTGCAATGTCATTAAATTAATTGTTGATCAAGCGTCCTCATACTTCTGTCCATTTAGTGTATATAAACCCACTGAGATAAACACAAACACTAAACTTTACAGTGCTCACTGCAGCACCCCTCAAGTGGTCCAGCCTGTTTCAGAATGGGTATATTAGCTGATTCTGTGTGATTTTAGAAAAAGCTGAAAGCTAGACTAATTTAAACAGTGGTTAATTTAACCTAGTTAGCTGAATGCTTCTCTCTTTTTTGGAATAAGGTGTGTGTGTGTGTGTGTGTGTGTCATTGTGTGAAACAGAAAAAAACACTGGACTCTGGAACGGATGCATCTGGCAGTCTGATGGACAGTATAGTGGAGGAGGAATAATGGGCAGACATTTCAGGAAATGGGCTCCTTAGTTCCACTGAAGGTAACTTTTAATGCTACAGCAGACAATGCCATTCTAGAGACTGCTTTTGGCCCTGGTGGAGGGGGAGGGGAGATCACCAGCCTGCTAAAGTATTTGAAAAACATTGCACAGTGATTCTGCATGGCAAATTCTGCAGTGAATGGCAGTGCTCTGATCCAGTGGGGCAGCTGGGTGGCCTAGTGGTTAAGGTGTTCACCCTGCGATCAGAAAGCGGTACTGCTGAGGTACCCTTGAGTAAGGTACCGTCCCCGCACACCGCTCCCCGTGCACTGTGTTCCTGGCTGCCTGCTGCTTCACTTAGCGGATGGGTTAAATGCAGAGGAAGAATTTCGTGCTGTTCATGCTGTGTTCACGTATGACAGAATGGTTACTTTACAATGGTGTCAGCATTGTCAGTTTGACAGTGCAATAGCCCAGTGGTGTGGCAGGGCATCTTTTTCCTGGCAGGTTGAACGTTTTGCCACCCTTCCTCCAATGCCACACTTGCCAAGTGCCTAGTTTGCCTATATGGACTCCCTGTTAGGAGAGTTTTGGAATGAAATTTTTAACATGCGGACAAGATGTTTGAGTGTCCACAAACTACATGCTCACATAGTATATGTGCCTCATGAATTAGGGTTAGTCATTTTAGTGACTGAGAACTACTTCTTTCTTTGTCTTATTTAAAAAAAGATTGTGTATGACATATCGCGTTTCCACACTGCTCCCTATACTGGGCCACCCTCTAAGTTACAGGGAGCACAGCCCAACCTCGTTGCTTGTCAGTCACAGGATCATTATCGGCATTACAAACAGAAAGCAGAAACCTACGTCATACTCTAACCAGAAAAAGTCGTCCAACCAGGCGCAATTAAAAGCTCTCCTTTGTGCCGAAGCTGATGTGGATTTGGAGTTTTATTTGCTTTGGACAAGTGCCTTTGTCTCCCAAGCCTCCTCACTGCACTACTTATGCTTTCATTTTAAAAAGACTGACACACACGCACGTGAAATTAGAGGTTATTACTGGTACAATGTCCCTTTTATATGAAAATGAAATAGAACATTAGTAGAAGTAATTTCTTTCAAGTATGCATTTTTGGTTGGCTTTAAGTGGTTAGTCCTGAACACGCAGTAACGCAGTATTCTGGCTGCTCCATGGCTTCACTTGCTGTAAAACATAGCCAAGTCTTTAACAGCATAGAGAGACAAGCGTTTCCATGCTGTTAAATACTTGTTTATGTCCATGTTCACCTACCACTGGCTCTGTATTGGGAACAGCTGTCACACAGCCTTACTATGGAAACTTAAAGCATTCAAAAGAGAGACGATGGCACGTTATGGGAAATAAGATGTCTGTATTGAATTTGTAAAGTCTTGTGTGTGGTGTAGTGTAGCATACCATCCTTCAATCAAGGTTATAATATGAAACATTATACCCCATGCTTTGACTGTATGCATATGTGATTCTCTGTATGATTTTAATGGATTTTTTTTTTCTGACACATGCTTTACTTTTTCTCAAACTGCTTAAGGAAAATAGATCAGTGGGAATCCAGTGGCCTTTGGCGGTGATGCACTTGTGCACGCCCCAGGTAGTACACCAGTATTTTCCAAAGAGAAAGAGAAAACACAAAACAAAAAACAAGTCAGTGGTATATATGCAGTATTTTCGGCTTTAATGAACCATAGAAGTACAAGGCCAGGGTGAATATTCATCATACTGTGTGTTTCTGCTTATTGTAGAAAGTGTGTGTGTTTTTAGGAGATGTTAGGCTGGTCTTGGGGCCAGGCTCCTGTTCCTGCTGAACTGAGCCAGTGTTTCAGTACAACTGATGTCAGCTCAGAAGGCACTGGAGACAAGGTCCTGACAATAACGCCACGGGATGCATCAAACTTCAGCCTTGCATTTCTGTAGGAGTAAGAGCATTTAATAAAAGAAGATTTTACACTTTTTTAAAGATTTCATACACTCAACACTTTATAGTATATTCTGAAGAGTACATCAGTGGCAAATGTGAACTACAATCACAATATTTTTCATTTTTTATTTATTTTAGCAGCTGCCTCATACTCATTTCCCACAGAAGGTTAACAAGGGTCAACAAATTTTACTTAGAAATAGTAACCTGTGAATTTGAAAACGATTGTGCATTTCAGCACATTTTCACACATGGAACCATTTATGACTGGCAGGCGTCCCTGTGTTCGAGAGGCAAACATCTATCGTCAGCCAGATGTCACAAGCTTTGTGTTATGAAATCCATGCATCTGTTTTTCTCCCTTCCAAAAGGAGGTTGTTGCTTCATGAGATTGGGGTGGATTCAGTCATCCCACCGTGGAAACTTTATTTAAAGCAGCACCAGAGGGATGTGTGGTTTTGTGCCCTCTCTGGTGGGAATATGTCATTTCAGACAGCTTCTGCAGGGGCATTTTAGAATCATCAGTTTTGCTGCTCTTCCATGCAGTTTACTGCCATTTCGAAATCAGTAACATACAATGGTGGTTGAATCTATTGTTCAGAACAGTTGTATTCGTCTTATTGAGAGCAGTCAAGACGTCTTAGAGTTTTAGTAGCGTTCAATTGCGTTAAGGCTTATTCACATCAACCACAAGTTTTAACGCATAGGAACCGTCCTAGGCACTTAACAGTCTTAGGAAGAAGCAGGAGCTATGATTTCCCCACGTTTTCAGCTATAGAATGGTCCTGATGACATTAGCCTGGACCATAACCACGACAACAGAGCTCTGATTGGTCAGTATAATTTTCATTGCTTCTATACAACACAGTGCGCCCATGATTTTGAAAGATGGCAATAACATGCATGTGTTTGTTGGTCAAACCCGCGTCTTCTTTTTTCCATAAAATTTGGTGTGAGTAGGCCTTTAGTTTGCGACTTCAATCTAAAAAAAACAACATCTGACCTTACAGCCCTTAATATTTTAGATTTTGCGAGGCTACTCTGCACAAGGACACGTTTCAGCATTTTCCTCACCCAGCAAAGCTTGCATGAAAAGGCCTGCATGCTACATTTTACACTTCAGAACAGTGGTCTTCAGCATATCCAAGGTAAGGGTCCACAAAAGGAAGAAGCTGCACCTTCTCTCATTTTCTATCCAGGTGAAGAACTTAGCCACTGTGAACAAAGGAGAAACCAACAGCTGTTCACCAATCAGCTAAGCTCTGCACCCGCTCAGAAAGACAGATTTAAAAAGTGTCGTTCATTCGTTCAGTTTTCAGGAAGACTTTCAGTAGGTTAGGCAGTGGTAGTGTGGTAATCCCTGGCAATGTGATTTTTCTCTTAGGTCACAAATCAGAATGCCAGGAACCCACACAGCCACAACATGTGAGCAAGGCAGAACGTGTGCCGACACACACACACAGACACGTTCACCACCCCCCACCCACAGCTCCTGTTTCTCCCATGCTTGGCTTAACTCTGGCTATTTCCCTAATTATCCACTACACCCAAATCAGGAACTTGCTGCACATTTTCTCCTCCTCAAAATACAAGAGAGATAAGGCCATGAAATGAAGAGGGAGAGAAACTCATTTCCTCCTAAGTAGATTACCATACATTTTCATAGCAGGCAGGTGCCAGGGTTGTTGCAGAAGGCGAGAAAGTGATTCTTCAAAGATTACAACCAGAGGGTGGTCTAAAAAAACCCTTAAAATCTTCATAAAATATCACCACTATTTTATAATAATGCCCAAGAAAAAAATTCAATGATGACAAGAGTCCCTTTACATTATTATTTTTTTGTCATTTCAGCAATCTAAGCATAAAGCATGGTCTCTTTGGTCAATCTGAGATCTGGTAGGCTGAATCTGAGAGAGAACTGCGCAAAAGTCTTAGGCACCTGCAAATATAATATTTAAAAACTATTTAGATGACCCATGAGTGCTTTTTTCTCGTCAATATTACTTAATATACTAAATAAAACTAAAATGAATAAATACAAATAACATTATACAGCAATTTGTGATTTTATGTACAGTATGTCAATGTATTCCTTATGAAAGCCCAGTATTACTTGTAGTTTCCATCAGAAACGTGGTTAAACCAAATAAGTGCATCAGTAAATTAAATCAAGAGCTGCCTGATGGAATTTCACAAATCCAAACTATGTCTGGAGGCATCAAGAAGAAATCTGGAACCAAACCTGTGTTCTCCTCACCAGGTCACAAAATATCAACTACTTTGATATCCTGAGAAATATGGCTTTCAACAATTTGTATTGGTGCCTTAGACTTTTTTACAGTACCGCACATTTTACTGAGGTTCTACATTTTTTCTGCATTACATTTTCTCTAACACATTATTTGTGTTTTGTTTTGGGTTTTTTTTTCAGAAAAAAGTCATCAGTCAAATCATGGCCATTATGACCTGCAGGGCTAAGTGGCCGTTTCAGTGAAGATCACTTAAAGATCAATTGTTCAACTTAAAAAATGTCAGTTTTGTCAGACATTTAAGAAAACTGGACTATCTGGGAGATTTACTCAGTGAAAAGAGTTTTGACCACTTCAACAGTTTGCTTAAGCCCTGCGTTCGGCATGTCGGTATTTCTAAATGACATACTTGGCATTTTCTAAATGTTAGAAGTGAGATGGGGTGACCAGGCTAGAGATCGTATACTGTCACAGTCAAAAAGAAAGCTTACATGTTATCTTAGCACCTACCACTACTGCAAATTAAGTTCAATTAAGTTATTTTAAATAATAAGAAGATAGTAACACTTCTTGTTGCCAACATGATGCTTCAGTAATCTCTTTTCTGCTTCCTTGAAAAGCATCCAAAGTTCTTATAGATCCTTTCTGTGGTCTGAAGATCCGCAGGTGTCCTGTAATGATCTATAATGCAAAGAATACAAAGGTTAGATATCTATAAGTCACCAAAGCTTATTACTCACAAACACATGACATGTAGAACCATATGCTAACAATTGCAACTCCCTTCCCAGCTAAATCAAAGCCCTACCGTAAAAGCCTCCTGGGAGAAATTAGCGTAGGACTGTGTTGACACACGTGTCCGTGTTATTGTGAGCGTAGTCTAGGCCACTTTAAGGACATGACCCAGAGGGTTTGGCCGATAAAAATCTCTAAGTCTGTAATTATGTCATTATTGTGTCTGGAGCAAACCCTGATTGCAGGGGCTAATCAAATATTGCTTCTGTTCTTCTTTCTTAAAAAAAAAGAAGAACTGGAAACAATCCAAAATACTCAGGGCACATCTGAACACGGGAGGGTAACACTCAGCATAGCTATTGAGATTATAATGTGTGTCCAAAAGTGTGCTTTTTATTTTTTTCTCCAATTTTTTTCTCCATTTTTGCAGCAGTAACAACCTCTGCTCTTCTGGAAAGGCTTTAAACTAGATAGTATAACATCACTGTGAGGATTTGACAACATTCAGGCGTGGGAGCATTAGTGGGTCAGGTACTGATGATTACTTCTGAATCGTGAACTCTAACTCATCCCAGTGGTACGGGATGGAGCCCTCAGAATGCTTGTCCACAGCACATAAAGGGCTTTTTAAGGCTCTAGCCAGTGCTTGGAACATATATATATATATTCAGTGGCTCCTTGGCCCAGTTCTCTGATGTGCAGGTGCTTTTGCTGACATGCTTTGCTTTGCATCTGCCTATACATGTGATTACCTACCTCTATAAAATTTCATTTGTTTAGCCTGTTAAAATTGATCTGAATGTTAAATATTGTCAGTATATTTAAAACTCTAAATGCTGTAATGTAATGAAAATGTATTACTTTTTTGTATGCTGCTTTTTCCCCAGAGGGATTCTTTAATACCATTTACATCAAACAATACATCGTCCACAGTGAGTCAGAGCCTAAACAAGCTGCAGCATAATGTCCTCAGCCAAAACTTCAAATCATGTTCACCTGCCAATATATGAAACAATTCCAAATCAATAACAGAAAACAATGAAACCTGTGCCCAGCGAGTTTCTTATGCAACAGCCGAAGCAGAGTCGAAGTGGTGGGAAGTAAATCACGCATAATTGGCCAGTAGTCTACAACTGCTTTTTAAAACCTGACAGTCATTGTTGATTTATGAATAAACATGGATTGCAAATCATTGCAAAGTTCAAACAGTTTTATATTCCTTTTGGAGCAGATCTGCACAGTGGAGAGGGCCTGCATTTGTGGAGCCAGGATTGTGCTACAGTACAAGTGACCTTTGCATCAGTGGGTCACGCAGCAGGTGTGTGAAAATGTGTGTCATGTGATGGCACTGTAGTCAATCTACTGACTGGATTCATTCGCTTCAATGGTGAGAGGAAGAGCCTGAAGCACTGGGCCTCCACTCAAGTCCCCTCATGACCTCTGCATGTGATTATTCTTTTTCTTTCACCCACTGCTTCTCTCTCTCTCTCTCTCCCCTTTTCTCTGTCTATCTTCTCAGTCTATAAAAGGTATTCTCTCATGGTATCAGCATTAGTGCAGCATTGTTAAAGGGCCCATATCACTTATTTTTGCTGTTATCAATAGAAGAGCTTGACATAAACTGAAATTCAAAAGCATTCACCCCCTTGTTCATACAGTCCATTAAAGGAAACTAAGCACCCCATTTTGAATGTATTGTGACGTTATGTTACATACACCAGTATTTTCACAGACATCTGCATATTCAGCCTACAGCTGTGACTCTGCTGTTTAAATTCTGCCCATATAAAGTTAGAAGGAGTGTTTCGGTCCTGACTGTTTTTTGAGCTTTGTACAGTACAGGGCAGCCAACAAGAACAGAGTTCATTTACATATAAGAAAATAGTTTCATTTTAAGGGATAAAGAGAGGTTCAAAAATGAAATGTAACTATTTTTGATCCATAAATTCACACAAGCACCCTAATTGCTAATACACTAAAGGAACTGATGTTTTAAAATCACTCATGCACATTGAACTCAATGTATTGATAGACTTTTAATTTAATTTATTGAATGTTTTTTTTTACTATAACAGTTTAGATAAATATAAACTTATCACCACTCTATTATTTACCTAATATTTTATAACTGTTTAAATATGTGTTGGCCTGGAGCCTGGAGCCAAGAGTGTAGGAGTGGCTGTTCATTTCATAGTCATTTGGACCATAATCATACAGTAATAAAATCAGTAATAAAATATGAAACAGTGTGATTATCATTGGGATTTAGACCACAGTCTATCATTAAAACCTGCAACTGCCCCACCCTTAGTCTATGAGCATGCAATTAGGCAGTCAAAGCTACTTTTAAGGCTCAGAATTCATGGATGTGAATGAACACCCGAGCCAAAGCCAAGTGCAATAAAACAACTATAGACATAATAACATAGAACGACTCTATAATACCTGCTTCAAGACCCCAATACCCCCTCTCCATCCACTCCAAAACACACACACACTCCCTTTCCCCCCACTCTAATTCCCATCCTCCATTCACAACCTGAATCATTAACACCATTGGTGCCTCACTTGACCCAGGGTTGACCCGATCATGTGAGATGACTGTGATTAGCACAATTGGCCTCTCTGATCCCTCAACACTCTCCCCTCCGAAGATGCAGAAAAATAACACTGCCTTGACTGCTCTGTGTTAAGCCTAAAGTTAAAGGAGTACTCCAGTGTTTTTCAACCTAATCGCTATCTGCCGCTTCTCTATTGTATATTAAAATACCACAGAGAGCAATTATGATGTGCTTCCCTGTAGCAGAAGTACCAAAAACTCATTTATTCAAAACACACAACAGAAGCTGCCTATTGACTTCTATTGTAAGTGTGTTTCAAATTAATTGGTGTTCTTTTTTAAGTACAGGGAAAAGCCACAAAATCCTTGCGCATAGTAACAGATTACGCATAACTGATAGTAATTGATTATGCGCATTTCTTAAAACTCAATCAGATTTTTCCCTCACATGTAAAGCATAACTTCATAAACCATCAGACCAAAGGTCAAACTAAAGGTCAGACTATGCAGACGTTTTGGCGAATCACTGTTGTTGCAAGGCTCTATCCTTTTGTAGGAAACTGGCCAAGACGAAGCCTCACCGAAAACACCCTAGCACGTCCTTCCTTGGTAACCTGAGATGCATAGGGGTTCTTTACTACACACTCGGTATTCGGTCACTCCTGAAATGTGCTCTGAATAACAGTAGCTTAGGAATCTCCTCAGATAAGTGTGGTGACCTCAGCAGCAGTTGTTCTTCACACGGGACAAAGATAAGGGAACTGAAGTCATTACAGTGCATTACAGTGACTTAATAGTGGGCGAGTTCCCACCCAAGCAGGACCGAGACGGTGTCTCATGGGGTGCGGCCGGGCTGGGAAGGCCTGCTCACCATCTGCGCTGAAATTACCCTTAAACAGCAGGCAGCTGAGGGAAATGGGCTTCCGAGCCCACCAAAGCTGTCCCTGCTGAGTGTTAAGAGTGGAGACAAACTCACGGCTGGCTGCTAAATACAGGGAGCAGAAATGTAGTTACGAGGTGTTGATGGACCTGTGAGGTTGTTCACATACACACACACACACACACACAGACATACACACACTGAGTTACCTCAAATGACCCTTTGGGTCCAACATGAAAAGTCTCTTATGTCAATTCTGGAAATGTAACTAAAGGTCTGTATCATGTCATGTACATGATACATCATCATGTGTGTGTGCGTGTGTGTGCGTGTGTGTGTATTATATATCCTGTGGCATCTGCTCTATATTGTAGGATAGTATATACTTAGTGTACATACTGTGAAAATGTATATTTGAAGATGTTTAGGCATTTAAATACATGTGAATAGGTATATGGTGACTAATGTCTAATCATTACATCCAACAAGATAAACTGGTCTGATATGATTAAATTCAGTTAAGTTTATTGGTTCAGTAGTTCAACTGAATTCAGTTCTGTTCAGTTTGGTTCTCTTCAGTTTAGTTCGTTTTTCTGTCATTCAGTTCAATTGAATTCAGCTCTATTCAGTTCATTTTCGTTCAGTTAATTTCAGTTCATTTGAATTCAGTGTAGTTCAGTAGTTCAATTCATTTCAGTTCATTTCAGTTCAGTTCAACTTAATTCAGTGCAGTGCAACTTAATTTAGTTCAGTTCAATGGGTGGTTGCTTCTATTATAAGTTTATTTCAAGTCAATAAGTTGTTTGTTCCTCTTTTAAGTACTGGGGAATGCCCTGAAATTATTGTCTGTGATAATCGACGACACTGTTTCGAACAGACATTAGGTTGACAAATGCTGGAGTATTCCTTAAAACAATAATAAGGAAGTTAATGTACAGGGCTATATGGAGATACAGTATTGACAAAACTTCATTGAAATAAGTACTAACCATTTAGGGCAGTCTTCCCAGACCCAGATTCAGTCTAAGCCTAGACTGAAAAGAATTTCTTGTTGTGATTCACCACTGGCAATGCAATTTAATCCATATCTATGTTTGGAAATCCGGCCTTTAGTTGTTTAAAAAGTTTTGAAGGCAAAAAGATCAAGCTGTTTTGAGAACTTTGAGAACAGCAGCAAATTCTGCATGCATAAATACAAATCTAAAGGTCTTACCTCATTTCTCAGATCAAAAAGCAGCTCAGAGTGGTTTTGTCCAGCAGGGAGCAGAGACGGCCGGCATTCAGAGAGCGTCTGGAGGAGACTCCCTACTGCCCTGCCGCGCAAACCAGCCCAAACAACACATCATCCTCCATACCGCTCATTACAGCCTTCCCCTGCTCCGCTTTCACACAGAGCATGCAGCATCCAGCATGTGTGTGTGTGTATGTGTGTGAGAGAGAGTGAGAGAGAGAGAGAGAGAGAGACAGAGAGAGAGAGACAGAGAGAGAGAGACAGAGAGAGAGAAAAAAAAGAGAGGAAGAACTCCTAGCACTCTGCAATCCAGTAACTGTGGAATTCTTAACCTCAGAATGTCTTAAACACATTTGGTAGAAAGTGGAATCCTGCTAATGTAGACACACACACACACACACAGTGGAGAATGAGCTTTACTCATCACCGGTTTCCCTGCCAGTCCCACCCTTTTGTCTGCTGGATGCCAAGCATTGCTGCTCCTTCAAACAGCCCTGTACTGCTGCATTTCTTCCTCACTTTCTCTTTACCTTTCCCTCTCTCTTTTCTCTCTCTCTTTCTCTATTCTCGCTCTCTCCCCCTTTCTCCTTCTCCTACCCTCTTTTCTTCTGTCTTTTCTGATGCCTGTCCTCTTTTACACGTCTTTCTCTCACTCTTTCCTTTTCCTCTTTTCCTTCTTTTACCTTTTCTTTCTTGCTGTCACTTCCCTCCCTCTTGTTTCTCCCTGTCTCCCTGCTCTCTCATTGTCATTTTTCTCTCTGCTCTCCTTTCTTTTCTTTTCGTTTGTCCTGTCTCTCTAACCTTTTCTTTCTCTTTCCTTTTCTTGTTTTCTCTCTCAATTTTCCATTTCTCTTCTATTATTTCCTCCTGTCATTCTTTTCTCCTGCTTTCTTTCCTCCTGTCTTTCTTTTCTCCTCTAACTCTCTTTTTCTTTCTTTTTGTCTCTCGCTTCCTCTTTCTCTCAATCTTCTCTCTCTTTCTCTCTCCTTTCTTTCCCTGTCACTGTTCTCTGATTCTTTCTTACTATCTCTCTTTACCCCTCTCTCCCTCTCTCTCCTTTCTTTCTCTCTGTTATCTGCCCCCTTTTTCTTTCTGAATTACTCTGTTTTTCCTCTGCCCTGTCCCGCTGATGAGAATGTAATTGTGTGTATATGATGATGGCCATGTTTGGGACAGACTGACGGTGTGTAATCATCACACTCACCCCTGCCCTCTAATCCAAGCGTTTACAGTGGAAAACCTTAATCCCACACAAAGTGTAATCTGACCTTTAGACAAAGTGTCACACACACATCCAGCTCTCTCTGGCGATACTCCTGCAGGGCTTTTACACACAGCTGTGCTCACACCAACATCAAATATGCACAGTGCAATACAGAGAGAAACTTCATCACACACTAAGACGAACAACAGCTCTCAGAGCTGCAGCAGCTAATGTAACACCACATAATAGAACATACAGCATTTACAGTGACAGTGTGGTATAAATCAGTAAAACACAGCACTCACCATGGCCAGATCTGACCCACAGCTTCTGTACTGTCCAGTCAGAGTAAAGGCACGTCTGCAGTATTACTATATGAGAACACGGTCTCTTGATTTTTGTTACCTGATCACAGCAGTATGCGAGTGTGAAGGCATCCGATTATCCTGTCTTCTCCTGAAGTGCGTGAGGAGTTTACACTGTGCCGTGTGTGTGCGTTGCTGCATGTGTGTGTGTGGCACTGCAAACCACCGATGCATCAATCATGGCAAACATCAGTTCAATGAGAGGTTTGTTGTTGTGTCTAATGTGACACAATACAGCTCATTCAGCACCCACTGCCTGCGTGGGACGCCCCGTGCGCGCTCGCACTCTCTCTCTCTCTCTCTCTCTCTGCTCTGCTTTTACAGCAATTATTTGTGTGTGTGGTGTATAGCTTGGGTGGCACTGCGATTTTGAAGGGAAAAGTTTAATCTACAAACATTCTCAAATGTAGTCAATCAGCCAAAACATGTTTAATGTCTGGAGTTTGCTTTAATATTGCCCTTGAGAAGAGGTGCACAAACTTTCTGTTGGGGTGAACATGCACTGTGTGATGAGCCAAGACCCGAAAAGGCCGAGCCATATCAATATAATGAAGGGTGGTAAATTTTAAACTGAGCTTTTTAAACATGTATTTTATAGCATTATATTTTATTACTAAAACCTAAATACAACATTTGATTAAGTTAATTAAAATAACTCACAAAAACTTCCCTAGAGCCACAAGAATAAAGTGCTGCAAATATTGCGAAATATTTGCATTAAAACTATACAAACCTATACAAACCTGTGCATTTTTCCCCCAAAGTTTTGTTCGCACTGCAACAGAAACGAATAAGATGGCAGAACGTAGGACTGTTTCATTACAGAAATCTTACAGAAAGTCAAGTCTGATTCTAAGTAATAGAAAACAACTGATCCCAAGAGTCAATTTCACACATTGTGTTACACATTTGAATTTGTTTTCAGTTTTGTTTTACAGCAGGACTATGTGCATTTTTCATACTCATTGTGTAAATAAGTGCAGTGTCCAGAACGGAGTATTTCACAAATTTTGACACCACCTGCCCAGTCATACTCAAAAAGGGGCGAATAAAATAAAGGATTTTCCTCTATTATCAGTTGAATGCATCACACAAATACACTTTGTGTGTACGGGCCTTGTAATGTTGCTAAGCTTGAGGTACCACCAGGTTAGCATATCGCCAAAATCATCAAACACATACCTATAAGGTAATCTTAAGCAGATGTGCTTACGTGGTTTCTGACAGCGTATGACACATTTATCTATAAAAATAAACAAAAGTCCAGAAAAAACAATAGCAGCCACCCTGAAGCTTGAATTTAGCACACATACTTTTGTCTATTTTTAGAGATAACAGTGTGTCCTACAGTGTCAAAGACCACATAAACAAGTCCATTTAAGATCTAACTCACCATGGTTTGGCACTGCAGTTTGCACAGTGCTAACTGACTGCATATAAGCTCCCTTTAGTTGTGAGCTGCATTAGCCATGTAGCTCCAATCCAATGCTAAAGAGGCAAATTACAGACACAAACATGTCTCATTAGATCGAACACATTTCGGGTAAGGGGACAGCTGTGCATTTTATTTTTGCCCCAATCGTGGCTTTAATGTGAAGCTTGAAGTCATAGTTTATGGTAACTGTAAATCAGTTCCCAGTGTTTGCTTCATTTTATGAGTCAGGAAAGCAGATATTACTGTTGTTAGGCTAGCATGAGGCTCTCGGTTACAGGGATCCTTTGGTGATTCTCTCTACAAAGCATGTTTTAGACAAACGCAGAGTGTGCTCAGGCTGTCCCTTTAAACCGATGACTTCAAACGTCTGGTATTCTCATCCTGCACTGGAGCAGACCAGCGGGCGTCTCACAGAACGAGCTGCAGCCCACGCCAGGCCATGTAAGGCCGGCCGGCAAGCCCCAAAAATAAATGCAAAAGGCGATTGGGGAGAGGGAGAAATAGATGAAGGGAGATTCTAGGTGAGAAGGAGGGAGAAAGCATGAGGGAATGAAGGGCAAGAAGGACAAAAACACATTCCTCCTGGAGATTTTGGCAGCACTGAAATAAAAGTGACAATTCAACTCCATAAATGCTCCATAGAAATAATTCGATAATAATAATATTCAAGTTTTTTTTACGTTTCTTTAGCCAAAATACAATTGTCTGACTATTTTCAAAAATATAAATATCTATGTTATTGTCTATCGCACAAACTTGTTAATGTATCCTGGGTTTGCAGTATATGTTTAAAAGTAACTTTGAATAAATTAATCAAATTGTAGCCTAGCAGGTAGCACTGTTGCCTCGCACTTCCAGGCTGGGGGTTCGATCCAGGTCCTGGCCTTGTGTGTGTGGAGTTTGTGTGTTGGCGTGGGTGTCCTCTGGGGTCTCTGGTAACACAGTCCAAAGACATGCGCATCAGGTGAATTTGGGATTCTAAATTGACCACGTGTGTGACCGAATTGTATGCATGCACCCTGTGGTGGGCTGGCACCCCGCCCACAGTGAGACCCTGCCTCTCGCCCGTAGACCCCAGGATAGGTTCTGAGCACCTGCAACCCTAGTAAGGATTAAGTGCTTACAGAAAATGAATGAATTAATGAATCATTTCAAATTGAAATATTAAAAGGCAATCTAAGGGACCCAATAATAAGCAGTGATATTAGGGATCAAATAGTAAGTAGCATTATAAAATGCCCAGTGATAAATAGCAATACATGGGGCCCAATAATATGTAGCAATGTAAGGAGTCCAGTAATATGTAGCAATATAAGAGGCAATTAGCATTCTAGCATTCTAAAGGGCCAAATGGTTAATAGCAATATAAGGGTCCCTGTAATAAATAGCAATATAAGGGGTCCAGTAATAATTTGCAATAACTTGGAAGGGGCTCTACAAAGAGAGGCAACATGAGGGGTCCTATAATAAGTGGCAATGTATTCTAGATTCTATAATATGTGACAATAAGAGTGTCAGTAATAGGGATCAATTTAAGGGTCCCAATAAGAAGTATCGATGTAAGGGGCCCAGTATTAAGTAGCAATAAAATGGGCTCTATAATAAGTAGCAGTATAATGGGCTCTATAATAAAAAGCAATATAATGGGCTCTATAATAAGAAACAATATCAGGATCCAAATAAAGTCATTTATAGTACCCAGACACCACAGGACACCGTGATATGGGCACCAGAACAACTGCCTCATCTGTACTGCGGCTAGTTATGCAGCTGCTCCTGCTCACTGCTCCTCCAGACAGCTTTAAGCCAGGGCAAATGCTCCTCCACTCGGCCCATCAGCGTGATCCACATGATCCATCTGAAGCCCTTAGCTTAATCTGGGGGGGTCACAGTGTGTTTCTCTCCATTTACATGAAGCGGAATGCGAATGGGTTTATTATGGATGACCTCCTCACTGCTACCACACACTGCCCTGTCTGCTTTGATAAAACCCATGTGGGCCTCCTGTTCTCCTGTGCAATGAATGTAATTTCAGCATTGGGCACATTAAAGTAACAGAATCCAGATGGACGATTAACACAGACCACCACCCAACAACCCTCCCCCATCTGCCACAAAAGAAAACTCCAACTTTGAAATCAGTCACTGGAAAAACTTGAGGGGAATAATTATCTAAAGCTCCATGAGAGTGACAGCAGCATAAGACTGTCCATTAAGAGCCTAAATGTACTCTAGTTTAACGTATAATTTACAACCCAGACACCAAGAGAGAGAGAGAGAGAGAGAGAGAGAGAGAGAGATTTATACTTTTTCCTGTTTTCCATTGCAAGCTGATTAGTATTTGGAGTATCTTACTCATTTCCTGAGATCAGAATCACACTCTCTCTCTTTCTCGCTCTGCAGGTGCAGTGAGTGCTTCTTCTCCCATTGTGTTTGTAAAGCTTTCAGGAAGGAACGCCTCATTTCTTTTTGGTTTACTTAAGCCATACCCCCCTTCTAGAAGCTTTTGAACACACAGTCTTGTCACACACTTCTTAAATTACCAGCTCTTACCCACGTGCCCATCGGGCCAGGCTGGGAGTGAATGAAACAGTGTCAGGAGAGCGTTTGTGTACGCTGTTATCTCCACCTTGTGAGCATTCACTTGCAAGCTAGGCCACCTTCTTTTGTAGGTCACACAGCCAAGCCCAGTTAACTGTCAGTATCAATGATTGTTAGTGCCATCTTGTGGTCATAATAGGTAAGGCATTAGAGTTTTCTGAGGCCCAAAGCAGCAGCCCGTTCCGATTCAAACAAGCCTCTCATCCCCTTTGAAACACAGGAATATCCAGGCTCTGAAGCTGCAAACTTTCTTCATCATATTATTATGCTGATACTTGTATTTGGCTACTTGCACAACGCTTTGGTGCTCTTATAGTTTTAAGAGCCCTATAATTAACCTACAGATCTCTATAAGGGTAAACTAGTCTGAGACTAGAATTTAATATATTATTTCACATGTTATCTAATATCCTTTAGTGCAGTATTTCAGTAGCCAGCTAGTGGGAAAAAAAACAAACAGGCTGCCATCAAATACCCGCCCCCAAAGTCCTTGTATTTTTTTAATAGTTCCTTGTGCCTTCAAGATACATATTCAGAAAAGTGACTTTATAGTCTATAAACTGGACATTATTGTTCCACAGACTCTTGTGGCACCAATGTAGGAGATATACATATATATATTCACAACAGAGACATTTATATGTGTGGCCAGATTGCTGTTTCATGTAACCAGGCCTACACTCCTTTGACATCTGATGTTAGCGTACATGTTACTATTCCTCTCATACTGTGTTAATCTGCATATTAACTAATTATTTAATTCCACTTAAAGCAAATATAAAATTACACTGTGAAATTTCTGATCTGTCAATGTGGCTGTGTTGCTATAATGTGTTGTATTATTTCTATACACAGCTCTTCTAAGTAATTACTGTGATTCGTAATAACAAGTTTTTTCCAAATTCCAGTAATAACGTATTTTACACTACCAGGTCTTTTACATTAGATAAAGGATGCCTGTGTTGATTTGCACTGCACTGTGATGGGGTTGTGAAGTCAGTTATGCTTCTTTGGAGGTAAAGATGAATGTAAACTGTATCTCCACACACACAAGCACACACACCCCTGACCTTAACTTCCTCCTCCTCCTAACACAATTCATATACACGCTGATCTGTTCTGCCTTTAACAAACAATTCATACTCCAACTGCCTCTGTAAACACCCTTTATTTATTATATACTACACTTTCTTTGTCCTGCTCCTGCTATTATTTGCACAATTATATTTATTGCTGTTCTACCTCTCCTCTGCATTTTTGCACATGTAACTCTCAGCTGCCAGAATACAGTATATGTCATAATATTGCATTCATTCCAACCTCAACAGCCCTAAAAGTTATTTTATCCTGTTGTTTTGTTCCTTTTGTGTTTTTTGTGCTCTTGTCCTGTCTGCACTTACGTAGTTTTATGTGGCTTCTGTATTTGTTCTTTGTGTTGCTCTGTGGTTCTGGAGCAATGTTGTTTTGTTTCACTGTCTGTGTATATGGCTGAAATGACAACAAACCTACTTGGTTTGACTTGAATGCTCCTGATCTGCAGACAATAGTCTAGACACCCCAGTCTAGACATTTGCCTGAAGATTCAAGAACAAATAGACAAGACAGCATAGTTGACCTCAGTCTCTTGTAGTGGTCCTCAATCTTACACAGATATCTGGATTTTTATTTTTGTTAAGCACTGGAAAGTTATTGAGTGAACAACTATAAATTAAAAATATGTTAAATAAAACAAGTTTCTTTCATAACATGTAAGGAACATGTAACAGTGCATGTCTGACATCCTATTAACTGGTTGTGTGTATCACGGAGGCAGACAAGAAATTACTGATGAGTACAGCCCAGTCGTAGCGTAGTGGAAAGCCCAAACACGGACACAAACGAGTGAGCTGGTAAGCGATGCAATTTAATCTGAGAACGCTCCTAAAAGGAGTAAAGATTCCCACCAGGAAATCCACATTCTCACACGCACACAGACAGGTATATAAATGGTTCTGAAGAACCAGAGTACTCACGTGAGTTCAGATGATTGGAGGGCTGAATTTAGTTGTCATGAACTCAATGTCTGGTGCCGAGTGAAACCTACTTCCTGTTTATATACCTTACGCAAGTCAATTCCGGTGCCTGGTGACGTCCACGTAACCCGGTGCGTGTGACAGTACCCCCCCTCCAGGACCGGCACCAGACAGACCAGGCTAGGAGGATACCCGATGACAGTAGTCCTGGATGAGGGTGTTGTCCAAGATGAACCGTCCAGGGACCCAAGAACATTCTTCTGGTCTGTAGCCTTCCCAGTCGACAAGATACTTGGTTCCAGAGCCATCGGCACCTGTGGACCAACTGTTGGGTCGATGGTATGTCAGCCTCTGGCTCCTGGTGTTCAAATACTGGAGGCTGGAAACCGTAGCAAACCTCAAATGGGTCCAGCGGCTGAACCTCAAATGAGTCCAGCGGCTGAAGAGGTGAGGAGGTTATGAGACAGTTCTGCCCATATGAGGTAGCGAGCCCAGGAGCGCTGACGATCAGCCACAAAGCATCGAAGGAAGCGCTCCAGTTGTTGGTTGGTCCGTTCCGTCTGGCCATTGGTCTGAGGGTGGTAACTGGATGACAGGCTGGCTGAGACGTTGACCAAACGGCAGAAGGCCCGCCAGAACTTGGCTGTGAACTGGGCCCCTCTGTCCGAGACAATGTCCTTGGGGAACCCATGCAATCGGACCAACTCGGCAGTGGTTTTAGCTGTGGGGAGTCCGGTCAGAGCCAACAGGTGCACAGCTTTGGAGAAACGGTCGATGATGGTGAGTATGGTGTTTTTCCTGGAGGAGTGAGGGAGACCAGTGACGAAATCCAGTGCTATGTGGAACCACCGGAGGGGAGCCAAGATGATTTGTGGAGGCAGGACAGGCCCAGGGTCCATTGGGGGGTTCTCCACCCGGTGTTGTCGGGAGAGTGCGTCGGCCTTCGTGTTTTTAGACCCCGGACAGTACAAGATGTGGAAATTAAACTGCTCAAAGAAGACCGCCCACCGCGCCTGCCTGGAGTTAAATTGTTTGGCTTGCTGGATGGTAATGAGGTTCTGGTGGTCAGTCCAGACAGTGAATGGGTCACCGCCACCCTGGAGCCAGTGACGCCATTCCTGTAGAGCCCACTTGATGGCCAAAAGTTCACGGTCCCCTAATCCATATCGCTGCTGTGTGGGATTGAACTTTCTAGAGGAGAAGCCACAGGGACGCAGCTTCTGATCTGGACCGCGCTGTGAGAGGACAGCTCCTACACCCACATCGGAGGCATCCACCTCAACAATGAAGGATTTGGCTGGATCTGGATGGAGTAGTATGGGAGCAGAGGTGAATTGGTGGCAGAGAGACTTGAAGGCTTGAATGGCGGTAGGAGTGAGGTTGAAGGCTCCACAATATGGTTTGGTGAGGGCAGTGAGAGGTGCTGCAGTCGAACTGAAGCCATGGATAAATCGCCGATAGAAGTTGGCGAACCCCAGAAAACGTTGCAGCTGTTTCAGCGTTGTGGGTAGGGGCCACGAGCGCACAGCCTTCAGCTTCAGGGGATCCATGGCCACACCCTGGGAGGAGATGACAAACCCGAGGAATGTGGTGGTGTGCTGGTGGAAAGCACATTTCTCCAACTTGCAGTACAACTTATGGTCCAGCAACCTCTTGAGAACTGCCCTGACATGCTGGGTGTGCTCTTCCAAGGTCTTGGAGAAGATGAGTATATTGTCTAAGTAGGCAAAGCACCACCTACCCAGCATGTCGCATAGAACATCCTTGATCAGCCGCTGGAAGGCCGCCGGACTATTACACAGGCCAAACGGCATAACCAGGGTCTCGTAGTGGCTGGTTGGGGTTATGAAGGCCATCTGAAGGTCATCGCCCTCTCTGATGAAGGTCATTGCCCTCTCTGACGCGGACTAGATTGTAAGCACTCCATAGGTCCATATTGGTAGTTGGCACCACAGATATCATCCAGGGCAGCATTAGTGAGAGGGAGTGGATGACAGTTCTTGGTGGTGATACGATTGAGCCCCTGATAAAAGTTGCCAGCTGCACCCAAATCAACGAATGCAGAGGACACGATCTGTTGGTGGCCCAGACGGAGACATACCTGAAGGAGAAGGCAAGAAATGGTCTGAGGTAGTTGGAAGGTTCGCAGGGTGCTGAAAGGTGGCCTTTAGTTCGTTGGTGAAGTCTAGGTAGGAGAAAGCTACGTCACTATTGGACTTCAGGACCACCATAGCCCACTCTGCTGCCTGCCCCATGAGGAGAGAGGTGAGTAAGGTAATCCTGCTGATGGACATCAGTTAGATTGAAACTCGAAGATGAGAGAGAGGTTAGTTAAGAAAACATCACATTTTCCATCAGATCCATTCCATTTATCCAGCAAGGAAATCTTGGGAACTGTAGATACGGCTGGAGTTTGGACAGTGTCTCGGGAGGATGATTGTTCAGCAGTCAGATCATTGTAAGCCGTCTGCACAGATCCACACGGAGGCTCACCACCTCTGTACGGAGACTCACCACCTCCTGCTTCAGGTTTATAATTTCAACAGCCTGCTGATTAATCACTTCCCAAAGACGAGCGATGTACGCTGGGCTTACTTCGGGACCAGACATTCTGTCACGGAGGCAGACAAGAATTAACTGACAAGTATAGCCCAGTTGCAGCGTGGTGGAAAGCCCAAACGTGGACACAAACAAGTGAGCTGGTAAGCCACGCAATTTAATCTGAGAACGCTCCTAAAAGGAATAGAGATTTACCACCAGGAAATCCGCGTTCTCACACACACACAGACAGGTATTTAAACGGTTCCGAAGAACCAGAGTACTCACGTGAGTTGAGATGATTCGAGGGCCGAATTGAGCTGGCACGAACTGGTGCCGAGTGAAACCTACTTCCTGTTTATATACCTTACACGAGGCAATTCCGGTGCCTGGTGATGTCACGTGACCCAGTCCGTGTGACAGTGTGGTACTGCAGAAGCAAATTGTAGATTGTTCTTGAACTTTATATGCACTTGTTCAGTTTCATCCCATTAACTGTCACTTAACAGCTTGTTTACTATTTAACAATTGTCCTGTGACCCACATTATAATTATATTAGGTGGCTTTTTACAGGTAAGTAATGATAAATAAAAAATATGGGGTGGGGGATATAAATGCCTCTAATGCCCCAAGGTCCTATTCTTCATTTGAACACAATGATGAAGAGTATTGATCGGTTTTGATTCATTTTTGCTTGAGGTTTGATTACGTCGATATGACCAACCAGGCATCCATGTGAGATGAATCAACTGATGTTTTATGTGCTAATTAATAACTTAACAACTTGTGTTTAAAGACTTAAATGTCACATGAAGAAATCTAAAAATAAGTTTTGTTTGCTTTGGGGCTCCACTAAACACTGTCATGCGTAACAGGAAAAATGGTTAGAAGCAAAAAAAAATTGGATTTACAGTGCAGGACTTGACTCTTGGAATGATGCTTGGCTGCTGGTTAAGAGCCTGAAGCTTTAACAGGCTAGCGGATTCCAAGGCTCAGCCGATTTTGTCCAGTGAGCTACAATCAGGGTTAGAGGGGGCAGGCTGCTGTGTGAGCAACTCCCCTGAGTGTGTGTGTGTTTGTTTGTGTGTCTTTCTGTAAGCCCTCCTCACCAGTCCCCACAAGGACAGAAAAGCTGTACAGAAGACAGTCTGAGGATCAAAACACAGGGCATCAAACAGCTATGAAACTAAGTTATGAAAAACTGGGCCTCCTCTTGTTTACCATCTTCTTGTGTGGCTCATGCATTGCTGGAAGTGTCAAGAGAACCAGTGCAACTACCTCTGAGGGTCACCAGCACCCGCAGACATCCCAGCTGGAGCTTCTCTTCCTAGGCCACAAACAACTGCTGTCGGACCTCAGTGAGAGCGCTGGGCACCTGGTTAAGCAGGACAGCCTGGTGGCTCAGGAGCTGGACAGACAGAGGGCAGCTTTGGAGGAGATCCGAGGACGAGGCAGGGAGGTTGGAAGAGCAAATGCTCGGGTAAGGGCGGGTGATATGATGATTTGATATAATTGCCATGATAAATTATGCTGTTCTAAACATACCATTTATATTGTCATTGATACCTTGACTGAATACACTAATGAGGTAACCACTGAATGCAAACTGCAACCTGTTACCATCGTGAAATACATTTAAATCAGAATCAGAAAACTTTATAGATCCCAGAGGTAATTGTTTATACTATAAGTACACAAACACAGAGACATAAAGACAGGAACAATACAAAATATATAATATAAAGTCAAACTAAAACTCTCCAGTAGATACTCTGAAAACAAAATGCTTTGGTTGATAAAAGTGATGGAAATAAATACGATAGGTAAATAAATAAAACAGTTCGCTAGATAACACAAATATTGGTTGGATTTGTTCTCTATACAGAGTCTGTTATAGCACATAATAGTGGCTTACAAATAAATTACACTGAAATGCATGTTTACATTTAGTGAGGTGTTGATTTTAGTTTATTTTTGTTTGGTATGCGGTTATTGTTTAGTATTCAAGATGACATTAGCAATTTGTTGTTTCCAAACTGCCTAGTTCTGATTAGCCTTAAAATAGACAGCTAACAAGGGTTCTCAAGTGCTCCAAATCTGAAAACAGCTGGAGAACTATCTTTATGAGACCAACCGAAACCACACCACCAAATTTGGAGTCTGAAGCCAACCCAAGTCCAACAAAATTTTGCCAGACCTCAGAAACACGGCAGCATCATAATCACAGCAACACTGAGATACAGCATCTCAGTATGAGCTTTCTCTCTGTCACTATGTAGTAACAAGAAACACTGCACTGGTGAAATTGGACATAAAACCACATAAAACATAGTAAATATTATAAAAACATATCTAATGTGTCCAAACCTAGTCCTTATTGTCCTTATAGTACTGTGTTATAATTATTTTTTACATGTATATTGTTTCATTATCTGAATGATTTTTTGGCTACTAAAATCATATCCTAGAAGTGATTAAATTTTGTATAAGCAGTCAGCCCAGTCAGGTTTTGACAAATATTTCAAGCACTAAAGCCATGGCTGTATAAGATTTCACCATCTAGTCAGGAGATCATGGATTGGAATCCCAACTGTGCCTTGAGTTCATGACAGCACAAATGGCTCCATTTATGAAGATGTGATGTTACATGAACCATAAATGATAAGAGTAAAAGTTGAAATAAAAGAAAGTCAGTAAAATGATTGTCCTCATAATTTTTTATTGTATTTAATAATCTGGTCTTTGGCTGGTATATTGTGTGTTTTGATGCACTTAGGTGAGGCCGGTCCTCCAGATGCTGACCGCCAGAGGGGAGAAGCTGCAGACGGCTGCCCGGAGGCTCAGTGATGAACTGGGGGCTCTACACGCCATCCAGGATGGAGCAGCTCAGCGGATCAAAAAAGCACTCGCTGTAGTTCTTCTGCTGAGTGGAACAGCCTCACAAACACACTCTCCAGTAAACATGACCCAGCTCAAGGTTACTTCATGGGTTTATCTCATGTTGACATGCATTTATAGCTGCAAGGACATCTCCAACTCAAGCTTATCAAAAATATTTTTGTTTGTCTCCCATTAGGAGATGGTGGACTCTCAGTCCAGAAGGCTCTCCAACTTATCCACAGAGTTGACAAGGCAAGATGAGCTCATGATGGAACATCAGAATGACATCGCTGACCTTGAACATCAGGTCTTATAAGCACAACAAAACACATGCAAATGGTCGTTGTTGTAACAAAATTTCAATGGATCAGACTTGGAAAAATGTAAGAGTAATTCTGGACTGTTCACACAATGTAAAGAAAAACTGGATTTGCTTGATCAGATGGAAAAATGTAATTTTGAACCATTTCTGTTCAAAGTTCACAGAATGTGTAGAAACACTGAATTTTGCAAAGAAAATAACATCATAATAGCATTGTAGTTGAGAAATATGGGCAGTGTGGGAGCAGACCCATACCTGAAGCCTCCCCCCCCTTTCAATCAAATGCATTATAAAATTCCATCTCCTTTCTAATACCTTTCATTTCATGTGATGTACCTACCTCATGTCCTCCTTGTGTTTACGTCCTGCCCCTGTTCATTGACAATAGGGTGGTGGGGTCCTTAAAGAATCACCTAAAGAACTAATATGGTGAAAAATCTTACTTGCCCAATTCACAATTGTCCACTCATCCCAAATGTAGTCGATCAGCCAAGGCATGTTTGGTGTCCAAAGTTTGCTTCTTCAGCTTAGAACTGGATCCATGAGGCTAATGTTTCTAACAAACACTACAAGACAATTGTTACCCAAATGTGACTCTTAGAGTGTTGATCCAGTAGAGTGCTGATCCAGAATCCTTCATGGCATCATAAATATGGAAAAATCTGATCCAAGATCAGTCCCCTTTGCAACTATTTTGTGAAAACCAGCACTGGTGTTCACAGTGCATGATGCTGCATTCGTGTCCTAGACCACACTGAGAAATCTGCACCACCCAGACGTCTGTATGTGGTTTGAGTAGGATGATTGAAACTTTAGTGATGTATCTTATATTGAAATAATTATTGTGACTATTGATTTCTAGTATTTGTTATCTACATTAACCCCATATCAAAACTGAAGAAACAAATTTGGACGTCAAAAATGTATTGGGCAAACAACTGAGGGATAAATGTGTAAATTACATTTTCCGCTGTACTGTTTCTTTAAACTAGAAGTCATTCCGAACTCCAGCTGCAGTTCTTCCCAGTCCTGCAGTCATCCAGTCTGTCCTCATACTATAACTACATTCTGAAGGGGTTTCTGAATCAGCAAAACAAGATTTAGATCAATAATAGGTGTCACTGTTTTTTTTTGAGCAACAATAAAAATTTTAGTTTATTCCAGGGTTTCCATGTTCTCCATGTTCAGACTGACTCATGTATTCTGAGATAGGTGATATGAAAATAGACTCTTGTAAAAGTACAAATAGCCCACCTAACCTTTTAAGCAAACATGGACTAGATATTGTAACATGCCAAGAAGGAGCATCCTATAGAAGCAGCATGGTGAGTAGAGGTGTTTCTCTTATGTCCAGCGGTTGTTTCCAGCAGAGACAGCTGTGTTTGTGCAAAGAAAAGGAAATGAAGAATTGAGGTCATTCTCTGTTTTCCACAGGTGTCTGACCAGGGGGCCAAGCATCAAGAGGCCTAGAGAAGAATGATACTTCAGAAAGCCACCATTCCTCGAGCCTTTATTTAAGTGCAAAACCAGTACTGATAGCCTCTTGAAACTCTTCAGTTCTTTAT
>JBBPCX010000035.1:2234862-2262387 GCA_037974365.1 Hydrocynus forskahlii | reverse complement strand
ACAGACTAAATTTGAGTAAAGCAAAAACTGTGTACATTTTCACTATGAACAGTGTGTAAACTGACAAAGACTTAGTGAAAAATGATAATCACATGCCCTACATGTAACACATGTAAAAATGGCATTTTCCTGCAAATTTTAGGGCAAAATTTCTATTAATGTGGTGACTTAAGTTGACTCAAATCCCACTCATAATAGAAAATAAAACAGAATGTGTCATGTGCAAAAGTTTGGACGCATTTCACATTTTCAAATATTCTTCATATGTTTTACTGAATGTAATGACATTATGCTTTAGTTTTAACTGGTGTTAGTTCAGCAAAGACTCTGTGCTATAACTGAATTATACGTTAACCCCATAAGTTCCTCTTTATTGCAGAATCTTAACCAGAACCCGAGGACACTCCTACCTAAGTTCTACGGCCTCTACTGCGTCCAGTGTGGGGGGGTCAATATTCGACTAGTGGTGATGAACAACGTCTTGCCTCGTTCTCTGACTATGCACTACAAATATGACCTAAAGGGCTCAACGTACAAACGCCGAGCTTCACGCAAAGAAAGAGCCAAATCCTCTCCCACCTTCAAAGACTTAGATTTCCAGGAGATGCACTTTGAGGGCCTGCATTTTGATGCTGACACGTACAATGCACTGATGAAGACGCTGCAGCGGGACTGTCGGGTCAGTTCACTGTTTTATCAACAATTAGTTTTAAGTTGAATTAATGCTACAAGGCTAAGCAATTCACAAAAGTCTACATTTTATTCTCCACCCAACACACCTGAAGCCATTAAGAATAACTGGTTCAGGTGTGTGGTGTACTGGGTTAGAGCAAAAACATGGACTAGCCTCTGGGGCCTGAAGACTGGGTAGAGTAATGCATCTGAAGGTGCTAATTAGGGGCTGGAATTAATGATGAAATTAATAATTGAATTAGTAATATTATTCATATGAGTTTATAATATGTAGGGGTGAAATCACACTGGATCAAGTTGTTGACTATAGGTGCAGTTGCATTACATGTCATAATGAGCAGAATGGTTTGTCTCTACAGTGCATTGGCACATCTCAACAATGCAAACTGTTACATTTTTGCATTGTTGTATCACGTCATTACACCGTAATAATTTTCAGCAATGGGCATGCTTACTTTTTGGTCAAAATATAAATGGCCAGTTTTCAAACATAAAAACCATTAAAAAGTTTGTAAAAATAGTTAAAAAACAAAACAAAAACAATTCTCTGTATTGTGCTATTCTCTGTATTGTCATTGTATACATTGTATATTCACTATATAAAAAATAATTGAATTTTATGAAAACAATGAATTGTATTGAAAAGTATAGAAGACAGTGGGCCAAACAGAGGCAGATGTAGCCTTGATATTATCATGAATCTCTGTTTCCTACCAATGCTGCAACTGCATTCAGATCGTTTAAAACACTGCTGAATTGATGTATGCCAGAGTCATGTGTTCACTCTGTTATAACATAATGAAAGCAGGACTGTTCTCATCATTTTCTGAGTCCCTCTGAATGAGCTGATTAAAATCTGGCCTGGAAGATGGGACACACTGGCCTTTTCACCCTCAGCTTATCCACCTCTGGGCAGCACAGTGCAGGGCACCTGATTCATTAAGGAGCTTAGTAAACCAGTCGCGGGCAGGAAAAAAAACAGCTTATTTCTAATCCAGACAAGAGAATTTCAACCAGTCAGTTGTATTTTCTGTTGCATGTGTATGTAACAGGACTGTGAGGTAACGTACAGCTTGTGACGTGCCTGAATAGTTGTCGTTTTCTTCCATGAAGGATTGAATTAGGTTTAGTAGCTTGATTTCTTTACTTAATTTTTTGTGTGTGGAAACGATACTGATACTGGAATAAAACAGTTTGAAAAGAGCTGAAATGATGGTAATCTGAAATGCAATATTGACAGATAATGAGTTGAAAAACAAGACTTTGACACATGAAGTAAATTCAGCTGTCATCTGAAACCGCTGACCTTTTTTGTTCTTATCGTATGTTTTTATCATTTTTAAAACGGCAGTGTTATCAGTTGCTCCTGATTCAGCTGTGCAGTGCCATTGAGGTGACCAGCTGGACTTTGGTCCAGTCCTCCAAACAACAATACTACTGATTTGGGTTCCTTTATATAGAGGTGAAATCATTAGTGTAATCAGGTGATGTGCAAGATTGAAATTAGGGGTTATGGGAACTGTGATCTAATGCAGATATCTGATATTTTTCATGTTTTTATCTGCAGATGCTAATAAACACTTTGGGAAAGCAATTTACATTACAGAGAAACATAGCATTTATTTATGTAGGGTTACATGTGCAGTAAAATTAATACAATGTAGATATTTTTGTGCTGTAATCTAGAGTTGTCTAAACTTTCTGCTCTTCTGGAATGCAGTAAGTACTTCATAAAATATTTTTGATTTTTTTTAGTATACACTAAAGGTGTCAAAAGGATTGTTTAGAGAAATACAATAGAAAAACCACCTTTGATTGTCATTTAAAAGACATTTGCTTTTTTATTACCTAATCTGCTGTGTATGTGGCGTACAAGCACAGGCAATAATTGTACTAGACAGAAAACCTGCTGACTCACATCCCACTCATAATAGAAGTCAACAAGAAGTGCATGTGTCATAACAATAACAATGGGTTTTCTGTTCTTTTCCTAAGGACAAGGCATCTAAATTATTGCCCATGATAACTGACG
The DNA here is from genome assembly GCA_037974365.1 of Hydrocynus forskahlii. NCBI lineage: Eukaryota > Metazoa > Chordata > Actinopteri > Characiformes > Alestidae > Hydrocynus > Hydrocynus forskahlii. The sequence goes on along the minus strand of JBBPCX010000035.1, from coordinate 2,259,662 downwards.
ATGCACAAGAGATCCGGCAACAGAGACTATTTTGAAAAAAGCTGAAGCAACCCTTTAAAAGGCCTATATCCTGTAGCCCATAATTTTTTCTTATATTTTATTATTTCCGCTGATGTCCACATAACTTTATGTGGTTTTGAGTCATAATTAAGTTTACATGACAATTTTATGATTTGTCCAAGGTGTTGCATCCACCCAGCCCCTTCCTCACACCCCAAACCGTGATTATGATACGTGATACAGTGAGATGAATGAAGGACCGTTTTCCAACCTCCCTTATCCCTTAGAATTAAACAAGACATTTTTGTTACTGTGGCATTAAGACATATATGTGTAAATGACTTCTGATTTTGTGCCCTGTATTGTGCATCATTTGAAAAGTAGTTTGGACTAAAACACCTCTTATAACATCATTGTGAATTGGAAGGGATTAGCTGCTGTAGGCTCAAAATATGATTATAAATATGTTGCTTTTCATCATGTCATGAGAACAGCAAAGCTGTTTTTGCAGCTTAGTCTTCTTAATAGATTGTATGGAGTGAATAGAATATTTTATAACTTTAACAGTTCTTACATACTTTAACTTTTTCATTTAAAAAAATCATTTTCCTTTAAATAGGCCCCATATAAGGCCCTTTATTAAAGACCATCTATTGAAATAGTTCTTCTACAACATCACTCCACAAAAACCTTTTTTAAGAGTGTAGCAGCTCTTAAGTAACCCTGCTGTGTGTGTGTGTGTGTGTGTGTGTGTGTGTCTGTGTGTCTGTGTGTGTGTTTACGTATATATATGTCATGATCAGGTACTGGAGAGCTTTAAGATCATGGACTACAGTCTGCTGCTGGGGATCCATGTGCTGGACAAAAAGATCAGGGAGAGAGGAGGCAGGGGAGACAGCAGGCGACAAGGAGCCCAGAAAGTTCTCTACTCCACGGCCCTGGAGTCCATTCAGGGAGGAGGCAAGCCAGCAGAGCCTCTTCCAGACACTGATGATGAAACGTGAGTGGAACTATATTTCTCATGCAATGCAACCATCACAAACCTACCCATTCAGATAATGCTTCATCCAGTAACACTCTGACAATGAGCGGTAGGTAGTGTACTAGGCTGCATAAATCCAGTTGCATAATGCTTACTGAGTGTAACAGTGCGGTGTTTGAATGTCTTACCACCACTGTAAGCAGGAAAGAGGGGCTGTTTACTTAAGTTTTTATCAATGGCTTAACTTTACTTCTGTGCAGATGTAGGTTGATATATTGTCATTTTACAATAAAATGAATCAAAAATGTCAATGTGCTACTATTACCTGGATCGTATTATTAAAACAGTAAAATGTATTAATGTATTTGTTTTTTTATTTATTAATCTGTAGTATTTATGTCCAGCATTTTGTATATACAGAATAGTGTATTGTGTACTGAGCAAAGTATTTCTGGAGAGTTTTATTTTGACATTTATTTTGACAAATTAATTATTATGTTTTATATTGTTCTTGTCTCTGTGTCTCTGTGTGTCTGCAGTCGTAGCATAAGCAATTTCCTCCAGGATCAATACAGTTTCTGATTCCGATTCTGATTCTGTGACCCAACATTTTTGATATTTAAACTAGTCCAGCTTGCTATTGGCTGTTGTGCTGTAGGAGAGCGTGTCACTCTGCGACTAGACAGTCATGACAATATTACAAATATTATATTAATAAATGTCTGGAATTCATGGAAAAAATAGTCTTCAGTCTTACTCAAGCCGCAAGCCTTAGACCACCCTGCTTTCTCAGTCCTAACTTTATACTGCTGCTCTCATGTTGTGCATTGACTCTGACTGGCGGGTGTTAGTTAGTGCATAAAGATATATTTAGATTTGTTTTAGTTTGTACGCCACAAGAACCAAACCATGCATCTTGGCTGGAACTTTCATAAAGTGTTTTAACAAAAACAAAAAACGGAAAGTGGTTACGGTGACGTGCCTCCCACGCTCGGCATGATTCTGTTTCAGTGTTGTGGTTTTACAACACCTTTACATATTATTAGCAGGCATCTGTATAGTCGCCTACAGTCTACAGAGTCAATAGTTCATGCAGTAGCTTATTCTTTGCTACATGTTCTTCCTGAGCATTACCGATGGAAAAAACATTTAGTACACCATGGGCATTTCCTCTGACTCTGCGGTGAATATGGTGACCATTCTTAGATGCTGCCGTTGAATGGTCTCATGAACTGATGAATCACAGGCATTTCTGAAGTTATTCACTAAATCAGTCAGGTTTGTCATACTCATGAATATCCTTATTCCATAGCCCGTATTGCTTAGGGGCACTCCAGCTGTGATGATGAAAACTGGAATTCTTTATTATTAACCCTGTGTTCTTCCGAGCACAGGTTAATCCTGGTTTCATGCTGCACTGTCAGATGGTGTATTGCATTGAAAATCCTTTTAGGTTAAAGAACTAGCTACATCTGAATCCAGTAATCCGACTCATATTATTAAAAAAACTAAACAACAATAACTATTGTTTGTTTCAATTAATCTTTTGAACATAATTTTTTACTTTTTTGTAGATTGGGTGGGATCCCTGCCAAGCACAAAGACGAAAAGTTGCTGATCTTTTTGGGAATTATCGACATCTTACAGTCGTACAGGTAGTTAAGCAATTAAACTATTTCCTTCCCTCACTACAGTTTTTGGTTCTGATTCTGTATGGAACATGAGAGCAGGAACAGATAAATTCAAATTTTTAAAGAACTAGAGATAAAACTTTTCCACTGTTTAATCAAAAGAAGATTTGAAGTAGGACATGCGGATATGTGTGGTTATATAATCTCTATGCAAACATGAAATGTTACATCACTGCATGTTCTGTCGTTGTCATAAAGATTCATCAAAAAGGTTGAGCACTCATGGAAAGCCCTTGTGTATGATGGCGTAAGTTTATATATTTTTTCATTAATAAATATTTTTCTCTTTTTCTCTGGTGGAGTTTACTTTTTGTCCTGCCTTAACTATCTTGAGACTGTGCTACTAAAATAAAAATGCTGATGTTATAACGATGCTACTTATTAACAATAATTTTTATGTTTGAATGTATATATAATTTGTTATTAGAGATAATTACTAGTTTTTATTGTTCCTTTCTGGATTATGTTTGTCTTGTAGGACACGGTGTCAGTCCACCGGCCAAATTTCTATGCTGACAGGTTCTTGAAGTTCATGGGTGGTACTGTATTTAAAAAGATCAATCGTAAGTGCAGCCCTCCTTTCTTTTTCATTCCAGTCTTAAATAGTCAGCATTTATTATGATGAAAGACAATGGTTTCTCCTCTTTTTCTCCTCTCCTTACCTCGTCTCTGCATCTTCTTCACTGTGTATTGGAGCAGCTCTCCGAGGAGCTTCTTCAAGGAGGAAAAGAAGCTCCATTCAGCCCATCAGGTCTGTATCACAGGAAGTACTTGCAACTGTTAAGGAGGACACAAATGAAGAGAGGAAAGCACAAAGCCTGGAAAACCTGGATGACAAAGGTATTCCTTTTACACACACACTGTTTTTCTGACATACCCAGCAGCACATGAGTGCAAGACTCAATAAGCAATTCTTGTCTGGCCTCAATCATAGTTCCAATCCCACAGACTCAACCTGATAGTGATTAACCTCAGGGATCATATGAGGTTTTCATTCAGTTTGCTCTTCTAATCACATTTGAAAGGGTCAAATGTCAATTCCATACCAATGGTCAGTGGCAGTGTTTCTTTCTATATTTATATGTATATGCCTCAATGTAGGAGAGTCCTTATATCAAGCACTGGTATAGAAATACTCTTTTTGGGGCTTGTTCATGCACGAACACAGTCCACAATTCATCATATGACTGTACTTGATAAGAAGGTCCTACCATGGCTGCATACTTAGCTTTTAGACTTCCAGTACTTCTTAGCTAAATTCACCTTATAGCTCACGTTTAAAACTGAACACATAAACTCTAGGCACTAAACACACTTTAGCCAGTTGCCTACATTTTTGTGATGAGTTTAATTTAAATAACAGAATTTAAATAGTTTTCATGTTAAATGTTGGCCATGAAAATTTCATTTTATGTTATGAAAAAGTCATTGGAAGTCCAGGTGTATGAACGCCACACAAGATTTAGCCGACACTAACATTTCGAAACAAGATCATAGATCATATTTGATTTGTTCTTTTGACAGGTTTGGACTCCTGTCAGAAACCTGATGTTATTCCAAGATCTACCAATATGAATGAGACTGCTTCAGCTGCTGCCATGTCCTCCGTTTCCTCTTTAGATGACATTAAGCTTGAGTCAGAGGAGGATGTAGACAGCAGGTGTTTATCAATGGCCTCTTTCTCACTATTGCATTTAATTACATGACAAAGTAACAGTGACTTGTCTACGTTTGTTTTCTCACATTACGATTCTTCACAATAAACTTAATCAGTTTCCCCAGATCTGATACTCTCACTAACATAACCCTATCAATGTGATTTTTTTTTGTTCCAAACAAACCTGCGGCCTGATAGAGGTCATCGCCGGACTTCTAGCTCAACCCTGGCCCTCGAAGACAGCACCCACTTGTGCGCATCCGCCCAGAGCAGCACAGCTGATTCAGAGCTTGATGTTTACTTGGTGAGCGCATGCTGTTGAAATAAATGAAGCTTAAAGGAAAAGGTTGGCAAAAAGTTTGGCCAAGACATGAATTGGTTTGGTTGTTTAGTTTCGCACTGTAACGCAGAGGCTAACAAGAAGGTAATGTGGTTAAGTAAGCGAAGCACCAAGTAGACCAAGGAATTAGCGTCGTGCAGAATGCATCACACAAGGCAAGCTGGTAAGTAAATTGAAATAGACCTGCTTATGAAGTTTGGTTGGTGAGTTCAAATGCTTTGGTTTAGTTGGTTTGGTAGAATATGAACTATGGACTCATGGAATTGGTTCAGGACTCTTTATAATTGTACATAAATTAATCCTTCCACTTTCATAAGAATTCACATAACTAATCCAAAAGGTATTTGGAGGAATTGCGCCACCATCCCCCCAAATGGAACAACTAATTCCGCCAATTACAGTTGTCAGTTTTTGATGCAAATAAATATCTCTCTAAGGGGGCACCAATTGCAATCAAACAGTTTTACCCCATAAGGGCAGCGCTTCAGCTGTGTATCATTGTTTACTTTTTGCTCTTATTGCCACAGAATTACCTGTGGATTTTTTAAAAGTCTCGTTTACCACTTTTATTGTTCTGAAATCCCTGATTCTCACCAGCTGAGTCAGTGATGTCCTGCTTAGCGGCATTTTACGTGATTTAGGATTAAACTGAGTAAAGTCCTTTTCTCTCTTTGTAAACGGCAAAAAGTTTCAAACACTGTTTAAGAAAGAATAGTTTGTATTTTTATCCGACTTTGTCTATTTTCTTTTGATGCACACATGCTAACTTAATGTTTATTCTTTCTTTTCTAGTGATACACAAAATCTGTTGACGTGGACCTGCTAGCTGAAAGATCCACCAAGTGATTAAGCAGGGGATGGACATGCAATCCATTAGCAATATTTCGTCACAGTTAGAAAGAAAGTTTACTCAGAAATGCTAATGTTGCTAATAAACAGTGAATTAGCTCACTAGAGGTCTGGTTAGCATTATGTGAATGCAATCATGCTAACTTATTTCATGAGCATATTATGTAAGGTGTTCCCTGTTGCTGGTGCACTCAGACAGTGTCAATGCTGGCTGTTGGCTGTCTCAGAAGGTCACTGAAGCACACATTGCACATTAAGTGTGATTTCCCTCGCTGTTTATTGCTGCTAATACAAAAGAGGCTGACGATGCCTCAAGTTTTAAATAGCAGAGTGATTACCACACTGTAGAGTTGTACAGCCTTCTACTTCTTTTTACATTTGTCACCTTTAGAGCATACATGTGAGATTTAAAACATGATTTACTTAGTTCTGGATTCCCTGCCAGACTGCTTTTCCTCCTGTTATTGCACACGAAACCCCTCACAAAGGTGTGTTACAGCCAAGAAAACACTGAAGTGTGAAAGTCACCCTGTTGAAGACTGTTGAAGATTTTTTTATCCATATTTCAGCATAAGTAAGTCATTGAAGTTTACATGTCAGTCAGAGTGGTTCAACATGAAATGTTTCATTCTTGGAAACAGACTCAAAATTATTCACAGTGATGGTGATGAGAACCAGACCTCCAAAGAGCATCATGCCTGTAAAAATTCCACACCAAATCTCACAAATATGTTATCTGGTGACATTGTTTGATGATAGTTTTGTGAGATTTTATACAAAAATAATTTTTATAATTTAGAATGTTCACCTTAAAATGAAGGTTGAGATGCAGAGGGCTTTTTATTCAAAACAAAAGTATAAATATTTCACAATTATCCGTATATCTTATAAAGACTGGATGAACAGGTGTGGGTTCACTGATGGTTTTGGATCACTATATATGTGTTATAGAAATTGAGACCCCTGGTTCCACCACTGTAAAGTAATTATAATGTGGGTAAGTTTTTTACAACTAACCATTTCCCATTAAAATAAAAATGACTTTTACATCTCAGTGGCAGACTTAAGCAGAAATGTGAAAAAATCGGTCAAATTTATCATTAAGATCTAAATAAGAAACTTGCAGGATTGTTTATTCTAAAAAGGCATTTGATTGATTTTGAGATATGACATGAACATTTCAGAAAGGATCATGTGGGTGCTGTCTGTCATTTCTGAGAAATTTCATAGAATTTCTTTGATAGGTACGGTTTGAGGTCTAGTAGCCTAAGTGCCAAAATCCTACAATCATCCGATAGGAATGAAATGAGGTGAAATGTGATCTGAAGGCACAAACTGAAATTTTGCTGTAGACAGTAGGTGGAATGGTATCATGAGCAGTGAGTTGCTTGCAAAATTCCCATGCGCTCTGACATGAAAGATTTAAAAAAATACTTATTTTGATTACATATTTGAGTAATATATATGTATATTTTATGAGTGTTTGTGTATTTATAGAAAACTGTATAATGGTTATTGTGCTATTAAAATCTGCATCTGTTAAGAATTTTGTCATGTATTTATTGAACAAGTTAACCAAACTGTTTTACTTTAGACTCATAAATGCTAAGCATTTTAGTTCTGGTGGGGGCTGTTATTGAAATGCCACTGGTAATTAACCTCCCCTCCATTATTAACCCAGAAACATACATATTTTCGTCCACGCAGCTGATATAACACATTAGCCTATTACCAGGATCTTAATAAGTTGAACTGGAGTGTTAAAGCATAAGAAAACGAGAACAGGGCAGAATGAGCTCTGTGTGCACTAGAAGTTCTCCACTAGAGGGCATGATGTAAATAGGCTATTTAAGTGGCTCTATCCGCTTACAGGAACTGACATGAAGGAAGGAATCGGACCAAAAAAAGGAACCAGATGAAATTAACACCAATATCTCCACTTTGGGTTCACAATTAAAAATACTCAACAGCCTAAAGAATGTAGGCTTAAAAATAAAACACACACACACGCATACACATATTTATATTTATATTTATAGGTGTGTGTTTTTTTATTGAATTTATTGAATCTAACTGGATAGTTGATTGTGTGTGTGAGTGCATATATCAATTTATACACACGTGTGTGTAACACATACACACACACACACATATATATGAAATTAAATCATTATAAATAATTATATAATATATATATCCGTCGAAACTGTAGTCACGTGACTCATTGACGACTCACCTGCAGTCCAAAGACACGCCCACACCTGGAAAATTCAGGAAATCTGGGACTGTGTACAAAACCGAGGCTTTTAATCGCTTCTGTCAAACTTCACCTTCATCTTGGATTTGTATGGTCGGGGTCAAATATAGGAGTTAGAGTTATTTCACCATCATCGAGGTAGGTCAGGTGTGTTGTCCTGTGTTAACGATTGGTTTTTCTGTACTTTGACACGGTTTCGATTGTCCATTGTTCTGGGAGGAACTGCAGGAACTGTGTCAGTGGCATTTGTGCGGTTTTTGAGTTGGAATATAGGCTGACGTTTATTGTTGGTCTTTACTTTGTCTTCCTGGCTTTGAGCTGTTGCTTTTTGGTCCGAAGCAGGCTGTGCTCGGGCCTCTTGTTTCCTTTTTCGAACTTCTGTTTTTGAACTTTTCATTCCACCTTAAATAGTGCAGCAGTAACGCACCTGTTTATGGTGCAGCCTGCATAGAGTTGCCCCACCTTTTTAAGGTGGAACGGAATTATTGGAAAAGGAAGCCAAGTTCAGCCTCGTGTTTTCTTTATGAGAGCTGCACCTAAGAGGATGTTCAGTGATTAATAACTGTAACAACCGGCCTATTAAAGAGATAACTTAATGAAGTATACCGAGGTTTTTTTATCCTGAGGTTTGTTTCTTGTTGCCACAGGCTACTTCTGAGAGCCTGAAAGGTGATCTTGCCTCACCCACCCTGAGCAAGGAACACCAGAATGTGGGCTAAATTCTAAAAGGTATAGCCTGACAGTGGGAAAAGAAGTACAAATGGGCCTTTATTTAAGGCACTTTTGTCACTTGCATAGAGGTGATTTTTAGTCTGAAGCTCTCTCCTTGCCCTAAGTAAGCTAATCCAAAGGAAAAAAAGAACTGTCAGGATAATAAATAGGTTGAATTTTGTCCTTTTTTGGCTGGGTGATGGTTTTCTTCTTCAGCCCTGGATTATACTGTTTATAAATGCTTCCACGAGAATGTTATTTATTTATGTATTTAATTGTTGCACATGTGTGTCTGTGATTTCCAGCATTGTATTCAATTCCTTTTATTGTTTTTATTGAGGGGAAAAAGTCACTTCTATTGTTCCAAAATATCTGCCAATGCAGTCATTCCCACCAGCCTTCATTTTCTTGCTGCCACAGTCATGTCTGATTCACCCCTGATGACTCAGTGATGATATGTTCACTTTGATTTTTTTTTTTTTTTTTTTTTTTTTTTGATAAACCTTTCAAGGTGGAGGACTTTTAAGAATCCATAATGTAAATGCACCTAAACCACACCCAACACACTCATTTTCCCTCCATGGATATGATCCAACAGCTTCAAAAGCAGGGTGTTGTGGCTTTATCCATTTTCAAGTCCCTGTATTTTTTCAACGAATAAGTCTTGCATTTTATGCAATTTCCATTATTTGTTTTAGATTAGTTGGTGCTGTGTTGTTGTTTAACTAAATGACAGCTGTGGGTGACAAATGGCATGTGTTTTACTGCATCTGGCATATTGGAGATAATATATGTGCATTGCATAATATACACTACAGTACTGCATGAGCCATGCACATGGTGGAGGCATCAGACTCGCAATACAATAAACCCGCTTACATAAAGGCATTAAAGGCATTTGACTGAAGACACAACACTCACATCAGGATGTTAATACACATTAACATCTCACATGCATATGATGATTAAACCCTTCTGTAGACGGTCTAAGTGGAATTATGTTAACATCTGAGGTCACTTTGCAGTTGTTCAGGCCAGTTAACATCACGTTTCGCTGTTATTTATGATGCTACAAGATTTCCGTCTCTAATCCACCGGAGTTGGATTTTCCCTACTGAATTCTCTGATGTAAGAATATGGATATTTTGGGTTCGTGTTTACCAATATGGCCAACAAAAAGCCTCTTTTGTTGAAAATTGAGTCTATTTTTTTTCAAAGACTTTCAATCTTGCATGCTCTGTTGAGTAGATGTACACACACAGTTATGTGATTACCGTAAAGGAATTTTGAAATTTGTTTTAGCACATAATCAGCAAGGGTAGGCAGTGTGGCATAAAAGAATTCGTTTTTGAGGTTTGCAAACAGGGTTTAATGGCTAAACAGTATCATAAATCTGGTCAAATGACTTTTTGGAAGAGAAATGAAAACAGAGAAATGCGCGAAAGTTTTCTTTTTTTCTAGAATGTTAAACTAAGTGAGCAAACCAAAAATGTGCAATAATGTTTACATTAAAAAAATCTAGTTTTTAAAGTGTTTTTCATGCAGAAGATGTGTATTTATTCTAACAAAATTTAATTTTACTACATGAAGTGTTCAAACTTCTGCATCTGACTGTGTGTCTGTTTTATTTACATTGACATTTATACATGGGCGTCAGGCATTTTAATGTGGGGGGCTGCAGAGCTACGTCTTGGCTGTTGCCTGGGGGGTTGGGGGTTGGGGGGTAACCAGTTGTTTTTGAAAAGTGACTATAATGGTTCTGGCGCCCATGCACTTACAGCATCCAAAGCAACCTGCAATATATATATATTTTTTTTTTCAGTATCACAGACTGAGTAAATGTAGTCTTCCCCAAGGACTCTTACTGGTGTGGGGTGGTAAGCAGCCCAGGTTAGGAATCAAACATTGCTGCCTTCCATGCACTCTCCTGCTTGGAAGGCAGCAATGTTATCCAGTACACTACCCCAGGCATGCAGGTGTTTAGGTGCTACATCGTATGCTCAGAAAACTCTATTAGGCCTCTCAGCACGCTGGTTTACTCCCTCAGGCAGATTCCACATGAGTTCAAGTCATAACAGAGTCTGTCTGGCCTGCACCTTTTCTAAACACTGCCACTAAATAGACTAACTTGAAAATATATTGGTTACTGTTAAATGTTCGTCCATGTTACAGCTATAAAAAAGTAATCACAGTCAAAACAGTTTCAATCTTTACTTATCATATTAAATTTGGTGGTTGGACATGAATGGGTTTTTGCACTCAAAACGTCGCCTTATTAAAGGTGTATTTTAGGTGTTTGTTTAATTCTTTTATTCACAGTTAGGTTTTTCTATTGTTTTGCTAAAAGTGAGTAGTTCCATTTGACAAACAGACAGATTCACTGATAAAATCTCACTATTTAACCACATGGTTTGATTGTTTAAAAAAAAAAATCAGAGAACATGTAGAATGAAGGAAAATTCCAAGTATGGACATTTATGAGTTTTTATATACAGAACTGTGTTCTCAAAGCATTCCAAAACACAGTTAATCGTAAATACAAAAAAATAGAAAAGCAAATAAATCTATTATTTCACATGAAAGCACTGAAAATGTGTGATTAAAAAGTCTGCATTGAAAAAGTTGTCCACTCTTAGATATTTTAGTCTGTGATTTCAGCCTGATTTCAAAATTGATTTGTCACTTGAGTGTTCACATTACAAAGCTGTAGATGGCGAATTGATCACATGTCCACTTTGGTGCCTATAGTAAACAAAAAAACCTTGATGCCCATATAAGACTAGGGAGAGGCAAAATGTAGTAAACCAAGGCTATTTAATTTAGATCTTGTTGATGTCGTGTGCCATTTCTTTAAAACTGCAACCAGCACAATGGTCATGCTGTGTTTCACAACAGTTGTGCCTTTTAGCTACTAGAGCATGAACACAAAGTGACATTAGAGTACAGTGACCTGGTCATCAGAATCAGAAAACTTCACCGAGGAAACTGCTTATGTTACAACTGCACAAAGACACACAAAGACATAAAGAACAATAAAAAAATTAATATAAAGTCTAAATAAATGAAAATATGTGGAAAACCATCAAAATGAAATACACCATACTGTTAAGTGAATTACTAATGGCACAAATGGTGGCTAGGAGTATGTTGCATGTACTAGAGGTCAATAGTATATAAGTGATATTGGCATAAATAGTGACACACACAAGGTAAGTCTGTTGCACATAGTAATAATTAGATGTTGTACATAATGAAATGATTTAGCACCCATTTAGAAATCTACACATAGCATTGCACATGGTAAGACAATTGCACATGATAAGATATCGCACATAATGGTAATGTTTTAGCACCTGATAAAAAACATTGCACAATATTGCACATGGTAGACTATTGCACACAATAGTAAGCTAATACTGCACATGGTGACATGCTTAATCCTAATGATTGCACAACAAAGTGCCTTCAGGTTATTGCACAGATTATTGCGTGGATGTGTGACAGAGGGAGGAGTTGTCAAGCTGTCTGTGTTTAGGCCATAAAATGAGATGCAATATTGACCCACCACCCCAAATGATAAAGAAACACATGAAATCATGCCACATGCCCAGAGATCTGAACAAAAGCCACTAACATTTGACTGAAGAAATGTTAGTGGCCTTTGTTCAGACAATTATGTCCTGTTCAAATCAAATGCTAGAAACTGAACAGGCCCTCAGAATGTAGGTAAAATACTAACATTCAACATTTGAAAATATGTATTTTTCATAATGGTACTACTGTATAGTAAGTTTAGTTCTTTTTAGGTTTAAGATATAATAACACGAAGAGCAAAATCCCTTCTACACAAGAACACAATCACTGGGTCTTACTGATGCCTTTTATTCACTCAAAATGATTAGATTTTTAAGATACTGAAATTATACTTTTTTATTGTATTGTACTGATCCCACCGACTAAGCATGCAGAAAACACTCCCCAGCACTGACAACTGATCCCTCAGATATTCACAGAGGCTTATCTCAGAGACTAAATCGGGATAAAACAGATATGCTCTAATAATATTGTAATAGCAATATTCAGTATTGAGCTTGAATGCAAATTGCTTGCCTGTGATGTGAATAGTTTTATACACATGTGTACATACATACACACACATACACAGATTGAACAGCTTGACAACAGGTAAGCCGCCTGTAGTATACTAACATTAGTTTACGTTGTAACAGCAGGGTGCAGTTACGAGCTGCTCCCCAGACAGTCACTTCTCTATATAAGAAGCATGGGAAGCTAGGCTAGGCCACCAGCAGCAGCAGAAGCCCCAAATGTATTTTGAAAACGTATGTGCGGAACAGGCAATGTTCTATTTGCATGTAAGTACAGTTATTTAATGTGTAACCCTGATCATGCAGTCATGGTATATATGATTGTTAATGGGTGTGCCACCTGCTGTGTGGAGCAGGTGGCAGTGTTGCCAGATTCTGCTGATTGTTTCCAGCCCAAAATATGCCCAAAACCTGCCAAAATGCACTCACAACGGCCCAAAATGTGAAAACTACCTTTTTGAGTGATACAGTAATTGCCGTGGCTGCCTATACCCTTGTAATATGGAGCTAAAGCTTACAAGTAATTATGCTATATGGGCTATAGAATTGTAGATCCATGCAGCAATTTCTAAATGGCAACACTGCATTCATTTACTGTTAACCGAGTTGAAGGGAAAAATCATGAGTCAGGGGGGAGCGTCAGCGAATGCAGTGGGAGGGCACTCTGTGGCGTGATGCTGCCTATCTAGATCTCTGATTGATTGGGTCAAAGAAGTATTTAATATGGATTGGATTGGATGCATTCTCACAGTGCATAGGTGTGAAGTTATATAAAAACCCACAAAACTAATGTCAAAATTGCCCAATTTTTGTTAACCCGCCCAAGCCATTTTTTACCCGCAAAGTAGAATTCAAAACCGCCCAATTGGGCGGTAAACTGTCCAATCTGGCAACACTGGCAGGTGGGTTTTCTTTTCCTTTTCTTTCCCTTGATGTATCTTCTTGTCGGCGGTCTGTGGAGTGGGGGTACCCTCCTGGAGCCTACCCTTCCAGGGCAGAACCAAAGGACAGACCACGAGGGCAGAAGGTTCCTGAGCCAGCAGGACTACAAAGCTTCACAGTAGTAAAGGACTTTGCTGGACACTATCCAGGGGTGTATATATGGACTGTGTGGGTCTGCGGGAATTGTGCATGTGTAATGTGTGTGTGTGTATGTTTGGCAAAGATATAATACACTGTGTGATTCTATCCAAGTGTTGGTGGTTTGTTCCTTACCCTATACACAGAGCTGATAACTGCCTTACCTTGGTTCTATAAGGGGGAGGTTTGTTACAATTCCATAAACGTGACTATCTTTTCCATTTTTCTCCACATTTAACATTCATGTGGTTTTACAAACCAAATTCATTTTTATGTCACACTTTTCCAACCCGAGTTTATTCCTTAGAATTAACCATACTGTTTCTGTCACTGTGCCTTCAAGGGTGAGGTTTAATGACTTCTGTTCTCATTGGCTTTCCTGTATCATACTTTGTTCAGGATATTTTGGAATAAGCTGTTAAGTTTTGACCGAAGTCTTCAAAGCTGCCAAACACATCTTTCATTCCAGTAACTGTGTTACAGAATGTCTACAGTAACAGCACTCCTTATCACTTCAGTGTGAATGGGAATAAATAAACTGCTGTGGGCCAATGGTATGATCAAATGTAAATCTTCATGGTTTCATTAGTGTACCTCCCAAGGTTGTGACTTCACAAACATGATGACTGTTATTACAGCATATTGAAAATATTTACCTAGTATATCAAACTACTTTCTAAAGGTAAACATTGGCCTATAAAGGGTAATTTCTCCAATCAAACAGTGATTGAGATTTAGATCCAGTTATTCAGAGAAATTTGATGTGAAATTGTAGCGAAAGTTTATAGACTTACATTTTTTTACAGTGGCAAAAGCAAATATAGCAATTTTCTTTACTATCCAAAACAACCAGTTAACATACACAGACCAAAACTATTTAAAAAACCTACTCAGACATCATTATATGTTTTAGCACTGGAAGCATTATACATTTTAGCGCTGTAAACTCAACTGGTTCTGTGCTTGGGCACCATACCATCATATACAGCACGAGGACTCACTATGAGCTGTACAGACAGATTATAGGCCCTTTCCACCTAAAACACAGTATACAAGAAATATACAAGGCATGTTAAGACCACCTTTAATCAATAAAACAGCATATTATTCTTTCTCTTTTAGATATTTTGAAGTGTGAATTTTAATGTTATTCTTAGTAGTCCTAACCTTTATGGTACAACTTATTACTGCTACCCCTATATTAACATTACTCATTGTAACTATTGCTATTATTATTATTATTATTACTGCTGCTACTACTACTACTGCTGCTGCTGCTGCTTCTAATGTAAATAGTACTTCTACGACAACCTTATTATTATTATTATTATTATTGTTATTTTTATTATTAATAATAATAATAATAATAATAGTGGTAGTAGTATACAACTATATATCAACTTTATTGTTACTTCTGATATTAATACTGCTTCTAGTACTACTAACTAATACTATGACTCCTAATAGTAATACTGCTACTACTACTTCTAATATTTAAATAACTTATATTACTACTTTTTTAATATTACTACTAAGATTGTGACTGTTATTATTATTATTATTATTATTATTATTATTATTATTATTATTATTGCTATTATTACTATTATTATTATTATTATTATTATATCATAATTTCAACTACTACTCCTAATGTTATTGCTACTGTTCCTACGAATTTTAGTATGCCTCATATTGCAAAGAAGTTTATGTTGATATTACTTTTTCATTGTAAAAATTTTTAGAACACCTCATATTGCAAAGTTGTTTATGTTGATATTACTTTTCGTTATTATAATTATGATGATCACAGGCAATCATTTTGCAAACGTCCTTTATTTACTTACTTAAAGAGGTGTTCTGTCTCTCCCCAGACAAATTACAGTGCATCCTGGGCATTTCCCAACAGAGATTGCATTTGTTACCTAACAGGGGTATAAATAGGGGCTGGGGGGAGGGATCGGTTTGTCATTTGTAAGGCTTTGCTTGTTTTGGGCCTGGTGTAGTACCACAGGGATTTCTGTCCCATTGCTCTTTGACAGAGCAATCTCTCGCTCTCATGGCCTTCCCTGGCCAGAGCTGTAATCCAGATGTGCAAACTGCTGGACTATAATTTCATCTGCCCGCACGCGCAGTGGCCGGACGCTCGGCCTGCTTACTCAGAGTGTCCCCCTGCCAGGGGACATAGATAGCATACATGCGTGGTGTGAACGTGGTCTGGGGGTAGGGGGTGTGAAACAGCCTGCAGGGCAGTGCAGCGATTGGTTGGCAATCTGGGTGGTCATTTTTTGGAAGGATTGACAGAATGTGTGTGCATGTGGGTTTATTTGTGTTCTGTTGTTTTTGGTTTTTTGGGTTTTTTGGGGTTTTTTTTGGGAGAGGAGGAGCATGCTAATGGTCGTCAGGCTAAGCTTACAGCGAGGGGATTACAGCAGCGTGGGGTGGGGGTGCATACATGATCTGTCAGAGCTTAGTGCCACAATTATCCCCCTCACAGCAGCGTTTTCATTAGTGTAATGTTCAGAGATCTCCAGAATTATGTAAGAGTGACGTGCCATCAGCCTGCCCAACGTGGTGCTTCTGTGTGTTTTCCCTCTCTCTCTCTCTCTCTCCCCCACTCTCTGTCTCTCTCTCTCTCTCTGTGCCACTCTTTCCCTCTCTCTGTCTCTGTATGCGTGCCTCTCTCTCCCCCTCTCTCTCTCTCTCTCTCTCTCTCTCTCTCTCTCTCTCTCTCTCTCTCTCTCTCTCTGTGTCTCTTTCTCAACCCACGAGGAGAACAAAATGGGCATCTGTCAGACTCCAGAGAGCACACGAGAGAGTGAGTGTGTCACTGAAAGAGGCTGAACTGGCGGTGTTTTGCACAGGATGGCTCCAAAAACACATCACAGTGGCAGACGGGACACAGAGTCATCTGTAACATCAGCAACATGTAGTGTAGTGTATGTATGTAATGCTCTTACTGTGGACAAGCGAGGGGTGAAGCGCAACTGAGTGCAGAACTGAGGGACTCATTAATTCGGAAATTTGAACATGAAGTACAAGAAGTTCATCACCATCATGCAGGCTGCTATCGGGATCGCACCCCTCAACAAGAGAGAGCTACTGCCTCCAGGCAGGAAACTGTGGAGGCCCTCTGGGTGAGTGATGCAGAGGAGAGTGGAGAGAGGACGAGGGAGAGGAGTTTAGCTTGAAATAGGTGTCTAATGTTATTATACTTGGTTCTGGGCTTGGATGTTTGGATAAACCTTTAATTAGCGTAGAGGTTACTTTATGTGGAGACTCTTTAAATTTAAAAAGGGTTCTTGTACATAAAATTCTTGTACATTTTATTTACAAAAATGGAACTATTCTTTAAAAGGCTCTTTAAAGAAACTTTCCCTTTTTGGTACCTTTACATTTAAGCGTGCATTTGATGCTGTTTGATAAATGTGTTCAGTGCTTCATTTTCTTTACTGGTGAAGAAAAATCAATTTTGCAAAAAGCAGGATTGTCTTAAATGCCACTATAAAACTATTAAGCATGTCTGTAGTAAACATACCTACTCCTCCCCTGAAGTGGCGTTCGAGTGAATTTTACAGTTCAAAGATTAGATTGTATTGAAGATGGGGGAAACTAAAAAAAAAAAAAATACAAAGAAACAAGTGCTTTGTGGTGGATTCTTGTGGTGGATTCTTGTGGTGGATCCTTGTGAATGGATTTAGAATTTTCAAGCTTGAGAATGTGGAAGAAAAGAAGATAGTTAACATTACAGCTAGGGAACTGAATGTCTTTTTATTAGCCCCTATATCAGTGTATTCCTAGAAGGGATTCCCAGGTTCTTCAGTGTAGTTGCACAATGAATGCTGGGTGTTGTAGTGAGTGAAAACTGATTGATGAACACACAAAAGAAATACAATATTGTGAAACTGATGAGGCTGAGAGATGCAGTGCTGCACTACAGAATATTACATAACATGACAAATAAAATATTAAAGGCTAGAATGGTAAATGTCAGTCCTGTCCAACACTATTTAGAAAATAAAGGTTCTAAAGGGTTTTCTGAACGATGCTATAGAAGCAGTTTAATTCTCAGAAGAACCGTGTTTGGAAACAAATTATTTGAGTGTGAAGAACATTTTAAATGTTTTTTAAATGTTCACCTCATGTAAAGGTTCTTCATCAATTTACAGGTTCTTCAAAGACCCATCCATGTACAGAGATTCTTTAAACTTTAAAAAGGTTCTTTACACTATTATATCTCATTTATGAACGTTTTTTTTTTAAAGAACCATCCACTGAAAGGTCCTTTAATAAATGTCTGCTGCATCATTGAGCAACCTTCAAAAACTAAAAAATATAAAATGGTCTCTGAGGTACTTCACAAGATCTGAGATCAGTCTGGTTGTTAGAGTTTGTTAGGAGGAACTTGTCTGATAGAAATGGCTTCACTTTGATGTGTGATAACAGAAAACGAATCAGCTGAGATGATTACTGCCCATTAACTACTGGCTGACAAATGCAGACAGAGTAATCAGAAGTCTTGCATCTCTGCTAAAGGCTTGGGATTTTTACGTCTACTCTGGAAAATTTCTCAGAAAAACAGCCCAGAAAAACAGTTTCATCTGCATCACTTTATTACATAACAAATAAGTAAAAGATTAGATAATTTGATAAAATGTCTGTGTTGTCTTCACAATTCACTAGTGCTGTTGCTATAAAAAGTCTCAGCAATGAGAAAAGGCCAGCTTTGCAGCTGTAATAGAAAAGACTGATAATATCAGGTCTATTAATAAGGTGTGAAAGTGTGAAGAATCTTTTTAAACTCTAAAGAATCTCCACATTATGTAAAGGTTCTTCAAAGGAGCCTTAAACTGATGATGAACCTTTGCAATATGTGAAAGGGAGCTAAAATAATAAGTAGAAGGGGACTGTGCCATGAAGAAATTAATGTGAGATTATTTTATATTTACATTTTTGGGCCTATCATAAGTAAATGGTCTTGGGGCGGTTTTGTATTGAGGAGAAAAGTAAGAAAACATACAGGTAGGCTTATCACAATTATTGCATAATTGCCTGAAAGCAATTATTAGACTGATTGGAGTCATTTTATGGTAATGTTGTGTCACAGCAAGCTGCGTGCAAACAGAGTTTATTTTTATTAGGTAGGTTAAGACAAACGAGCATAAATAAAGAAAACATTCACAGGGATATGTGAATGTCTTTAACTTGGTACCGGAACACTTTACTGTCACTCTGACCAGTCTGTGGCCACAGACTAATACACAGCAAGCTGCAATACTATGTGTGTTTTGACACCTTTCTGTCATAGCCAGCAATAACATTTTCAGCAATTTGTGCTACAGTAGCTTTCACTACCCATGCGCATCAGTGAGCCTTGGGCTCCAGTGACCCTGTCAGCAGTTAACTGGTTGTCCTTGGAAGGTAAAAATCCCTGAATTCCGGGAACCTCCCATCACAGTTTGTACCCTTGTCAAAGTCTCCCAGATCCTTATGATTGCTCTCTGCACATCAACTTCAAGAACCAACTGTTTTCTTGCTGCCTAATATACCCCACCTTTTGACAGGTGCCAAGATAATCAGTGTTATGCACTTCACCTTTCAGAGGTTTAAATATGTAATGTGGCTGATCTGTTTATGCTTATGCACCAATGTTTTTTCTCCTATTTTCACATTCAAGAGAAACATGTAAGCTTTGCTTGAGTACAGTTGTAGCCACTGGTTTGTTCACTGTTCGATTGTTCCATTTTACAGCATAGTTTGAGCTACTAAATATCGAAAGCTAGGAAGCAAGATTCCTAAGTACTCATTTAACCACTTCAGTCTTGTACTTTAATAGATTCATCAATTCAAAAGCAATTCATTGATTCAAAAGCAACTGACTCATTTGCGGTTATTTATATTGCAGTTAATGGTTGGCTGAAATGTAATGGTTGTGAGAGGAGTACAGTACTTGGGCAGTGGTCAAACCTGCCATGCAGATTTGGAATTATTCACTAATGTCATTTTTCAGAATGGTTTCTCTCTGTAGATGAACTTGAAGGCTGAGGTGAGACTTGGATTTCGAGCTGTTTTAGTAAACTTACTTGCTTTTTGATTATACTTATTGAGGGTACAATTTATGATTTGTTTATGATTTTGTTTATCATTTTGTAGTCCCTGTAACAGTTATTTCTTCTCTAATCTCTCCAACAATTAAACCTGTTGTAGAACCAATATACCTTTATCTTTATTTTCTGATGTCCTTTTTGACTGTGTAGTGTGCTTATTTGTGCAAGTAACTCTGGTTTACCTTGTGTGTTCCTTAAACACTTTGTCAGGTGACAAACATATAGCTACACTTTGTAGGTTTATAATTACTGTCTGTACTTTGTGAATTTGTGAATTCACAAAGTACCGTCATTATTGGAAAGGGACCCCATAGGAACTTGGGCTTGTGAGGACTTTGGTGTTTGAGTGGTGGACTACTGTCAGCAGTGATGGAAACATGATGTATTTTGTGTGTGGACAAGTATTGTGATGTTTTAAACACTTCAGTGTCACTGCTGGACGGAGAATAGTCCACCAACCAACCAAACATGACCGAGCAACAGTGGTGCTGTGGTCAGAAACAGTATTAATGAATGCCAAGATGATCACGGATGCAAAGTTTGCCTGTAAAAACATGAGTTGTTGTCTCCTCATTATCAAGGTACAGTGAGGGGCTTCTAATAAAGTGACCAGTATGTGTACTGTGTATAAACCCCCCCTTCCCGAGAGAATCGTAGCAACACCTTTGCGTTCACTTTGGTGCGCAAGTTTATTTTTTCAGTCGTTTTTCACGCCAAACATTCGCTTATATACTGCACAGTCTCTGTCCTGCTGCTGCTGCTTTTTTTGCACACATTTTATTTATTGCTGTCTAACTCCATTCTGCATTTTTGCACACTGATGGCTAGAATACAGAATACAGTATCTGCCACAAAACTGTATTCATTCAGACATCGACTGCATTAAATCTTGTCTTGTCCTATTGTTTTGTTGCTTTTGTGTATTGTCTTGCTCTGTTTGCATTCTGTATCTTATCCTGCCTGCACCTATGGAGTCATATGTTATTTGTTTTTATTCTTGTTTTGCTCCATGGCTCTGAAGGCACGTTGTTTTGTTTTACTGTGTATGTGGCTGAAATGACAATAAACCTACTTGACTTGACTTGACTTGACCTAATATAGTTAAATGAAATAAGAGCTGGTGAGTCTAGAATTAAAACATGAATGATTCTGCATCAGTGCAGAAAAAGAAATGTAATATTTTAATAATTCAATTAAAATTTTACATTGCCATATAGCACGGTTACTGTGTTTATTCTAAATATAAATTACACCCTTCACCGATCTCTTCTCAGACTCTATTTATTATCTGTGCCAACTGTGAGTAGAAACTTGGCCGAGGATGAGCAACATTGTCTACCTCCAGAGATTAAGAACACATGATATTTTAAAAGCAGATGTCTGGGAACATTTTGGCCTTCATGAAAATATCGACAACAAGAAGCTCAACAAAACATTTGATGTGTTTAAGACCTGCCATGGAGGACAAGACACATTGTGATGCATCAAGAATAATTTTGTATTTGAATACCAACCATTTGAAACATAACTGAATCGTAAAGATTTACACATCTGATCAAACAGTGTGTACAGTGTGCAGCCCAACTTGACTAACTAAAAAGACATCTACTTTTCTCAGCTTTGGCACCAAAGTGATGGAACGAACTGATGGTCAGAACTGCTGAAACCCTCACTGTCTTTAAACGGAGACTGAAGTCCCACCTTTTCACTCAGCACTTAGGAGAACTAACACAGACTTCACCCAAAATAAATAAATAAATAAAAATTCTCCTGTGTGTGTTAGAGCCCTGGTTGAGTTCTAACCTCTCTGGTAGAATCTTAGTCTTCAATGTCTAGACTTACTTGTGTGAGGGCCGTGTTTCTTTTGGGCTCCAAAACACAAGATGTACATCGCTCTGAATAAAGAGTGTCTGCTAAATGCGGAAAATGTAAATCTCACACACATGTATTTTTATAAGTGCGTCTGATAGGTGTACCTAATAAACCAACATTGTATTTGTTTATATTCTTTATTGTCCTTGACCAGAAATGAATATACAAATTCTTTGTGCTTTTTGATTCTGAGAGACTCAGGAATGTGCTTAATGTGCACATTGTCACAAAAGGCCTCAGATAAGGAGATTAGGGAAGACTCATGTTTCGAGTCATCAGCGAGGCAGTGAGGTGTGTTAAATGCTCTCTGAATGGGACTAGGGAAGTGATGTCACTCCTTAATCACGCCATTAAGTCCAGTTCAGTGTTCCTGGTGACTCGTTCAGTGGTCAGCTTTCACGCTATCAGATCTTTTAGAACTGTGTGTTCCCTCAGCAGAAACTAATGTGGGCTGAACATATGGTTAAAGATCACTGCAAGGTCAATCCATGCTTTTACATTCTCTGTTTTTAAGATACGTATTGTCATGTATGAGTCACCAGCGCAAGCAGCCTTCTGGTGTTGGGTAAACATCCTGATGGAGGGATGTGGGCTTTACTTATCCACACTCAGATTTTTGCTGCTTAAAGAAAATGAAATAAAAACTAAACTAGTACAGTTTTTTTCACACCACTGGCAAAAAGTTTTTAACCCCTTTGTTTTTAACACCTTTAATGCAATATGTCATTGATTGATATAAGTCCATTTCCATGGCTTTGTTGCAGTGTAAACTGATGAGTGTAATGTTTATAATTAAGAAGTAGCTGTTTAATTATATATTAACTTTATATTATGTGCAAGAAGCTTCAAAGACTGTCAGAACTACTATTCCCTCAGCTGACTGTATTAATATTCAGTACACCTTTAAATGAGCAAAGCGGATAAGCTCTGATTTTTATCCAGCTTTCCATCTTTTTTTGCTTGCTTCCTTCTATGAGACCCTAAAGGTCTGTAAAAATGTTTTTCTCAGTGATAAGCTTTTTAAACTCTTCCGATAAGCGGATGTCATTATTGGTAGCTTATTTTAAGTATCTATGAGACTGCAATTGTGAATTTATTTAGACCATACAAACCTGTGTGGTCATTGTGCGTGTGTGCGCGTGTGCATGTTGCTATACATTGTATGGCTAGTGTGTTTTGTGTATAAATTCTTGTATTTTGTCTGTCTTTCTTGGTCTGCCTATTTTATCCATCTTTGCATTTGTCTGTCTATCTATCTGTCTGTCTATCCCTGCCGGTGGCTCAAAATTTATCACAACATATACATTTGCATTTTTGTTAGTTTTTTAAATTGTTCTAATTCTCTGTTTTTTTGATTGCAGGGACCAGTCCAGCACAGACGTATTCAAGTTCTACTTGACCAAAGAAGCCCAGTATTTGTGTCTGCGTCGACTCTCAGCTCCGAACTACATATCAATTATAAAGGTACGAAAATTTCCCATATAAAAGTGCGTATAAGTGGCTTTGTCATGTGAAACATACAGTTTCCTATCTGTGATATAACATTGATAAGGGTCTCAGCATTTTGAGATTGAATCAGAGGTGGATGGAGCACTCTGAAATATTCTTATTCTTATACCCTCACGTAAAAGTGTTATTACTTCAAAGAAATGGGGACTTAAAAGTACTTTTCCAAAAAGTCAGTAAAACGTTTGAATGAACTCCTTAATCAGCTTTAAATTAGACTAATCAGGAACTGCAGTGGAGCATCTTAGAATATCCAGAATATCTTGCTCCACTGCTCTGTTCTAGTGTTTTTGGAATAATTTTGGTCTGAAATAAAAGTCTAAAGCTCCAAAATGAAATGTTTTTGACAGCAAAGCAGCCCAGAAGCTGAAACAACAGATCAGAATGTAATTAAACACAAAAGGAATTAGAAACTAAAACAAATACTACTACTACTACTACTACTACTACTACTACTAATAATAATAATAATAAACAACAGTAACACTAATAGTAATACTAATAGTAATATTTATAATATCAATATAACAATAATAACATTATTATTCTTGTTATTTTTATTATTGTTGGTGGTGGTGATGGTGGTATTATAAATGTTTATTTATACAACCAATCATCATACACAAAGGTCATGCATCGTGCTTTACTGGTATAGAATAAAAATATTAAGCATAAAAATAATAGGAAGTAAATAACACCTAGAAAATCAATAGATTAAAAGAAAATTAAAAAGATTAGAAGTGCATTACGCATTGTTGTTGTTGATGCTGGAGATATATTTAATAAGAATGATAATAATTTTATTATTATTACTATATTATTATTAGTAGCAGCAGCAGCAGCAGCTGTAGTAGTAGCAGCAAAAGCAGTAGCAGTTGTAGTATTTTTTTATTTAATCCCTGTAAAAGCACGGATATATCAGAACATCCGTTGTGTTCCTTGTTTCTTCGGGGATTAATTCTGAGTGTCTGCTACGTGGGGTTTTATCCCACGTGGAGTCGGAAAAGTTTGGAACAATCCATTTTTACTGAATTATCGAAATGAGCGAAAATGTGTTTCTATATACAGTGGACGGGTGTTTGACTATAAAGTAGCCCACAGCTGTACAGAAATGAGAGAGAAAAACACTCGTGGACACAGTTTGGAGGATATTGGTTCTGATTTTGTAGCTTTGTTCCCCCTCTGTTGAAGTGGTACGCTCGGGATTTAGACTACAGTAGAACAATAGCGTTTAGTTCAGTAGGGCTGTTTTGATTTTTTTAAAATCTCTATAGAAATGTAGTAATGAATCGTTTTATAGAAAATTGCGATTAATTTTTAAAGTTTACTCCGCATACGTTTTATATGATGCCCGTGCTGGAGGAGAAGCTGCTCCGTGTGTGCAGAAATGTAAAGTATTTCTGTGTGAGTATTGCTGAAATTTATTAATGTCTTAATTGTATTAATTGCTAAAGTTGTGTAGCACTCATAGCCTTACTTTATATGAGTTATTGTGCTCAGTTAGCTTCATTTCACCCCCATAATGATACTTTGGGTCCATCCACCTCCTAGAAGTCCCGTTACGCGTCTGTGTAACACGAGAACACTTGCAGGACAAAGACACGTGTGTGTGTGTTTGTGTCTGTGTGTGTGTTTGTGTGTG
>JBBPCX010000035.1:2189343-2211175 GCA_037974365.1 Hydrocynus forskahlii | reverse complement strand
AAGTGTCTGGGTGCTTGCACCGTGGAGCTTTGCTGCTCGGAAAGTCCGTGGGTGACAGAAGTAATGGGACACCCAGATGAGGTGAACAGTTTTTGGCTAAAAATTCCGGGGGGTATTTTGGCAAACGAGATATCGTTGGAAAGGTCTCACTGTGACGTGACGTCACATGCAGAACATCAATAGGCTCAGGTTTATAGAGTCAGGTAAAAAGGTGGGTGATGGACTGTTGTCATTTTGGATGTAAATAGGTCACCATCCATGTCATGACATTAAAAAATTACTTTAAAAAACCTCACTTTGGGCACCCTAGAAAGACAGGCATCCTTTTCTTCATTTGAACTTTGTCATGAGAAAACCGAATTAGGATTCTAATTTGTCTTACACCCCCCATTTCAATATTAGATTATTATTATTATTACTACGTCAGTATGGCTGTGTGTATAGTCTTCCTTGGTGGAAATAACTTTTTTGCCATGTATGTGTCATTCATTGGTGCTCAAACAAATAACTAATAACTAACCTTGTAACTGTGTATTTAAATGAAAAAGTGTAGCTAAAAACAGTTCTAAATTATAAGGATAATAATTTATTATTGTTTAATCAATGATAACTTAGAAATTAGAAAAACACCAAAGATGTCCTTACGTCCTCTGATTCAAAGACGTGGCAGACCATCCTGTACTGGCGCCGCTCATCCCGCGTTGGGTTTGAGTGATGCACATCCGCCGTGTCCAGATGTTCCTGAGCGCTGCGGGACCGGACCATCTTCCTGCGGGCCATCAGGACCACCATGTTACCAATGTCCGCGATGTATGAAATGGTCCTCAGAGGATGGTCCATCATGGTCTCCTGCATAGCGAATATGTTAACTGTTAACTTGCAAAGGAATACGTCAGAACCCATCAATGACTGAGGAGACAAATCAACAGGAATTAATCTGTAAGATTGCAAATTATTTGGCCCCATCTACAGGCGGGCAATATAATGATATTTTATTGTTACTGTGATCAATTCTGGTATCATGCTACAAAATATGTGCCATGTTGGACACTGTCAGTACATGAACACTTAGCAACTGCATGTTTAATTATAAAGAGAGCATAATTATTCCTGTTTAACTGTTTTAGTGCAGCATATGTATATAATATATTTGATTAAAAACCAAGAATTTGACAGTTTTCAAACTAGCACATTTTGTCAGTGTCAAAATATTATGATACAAATCTTGTATTGTAAAAACACAGGTAAGAATCACAAGTTTTTCTATTTTGCTCATCCCTGCCCATCTACTTTTTATTTATCTCAAGCTTATAGCATTTAGGATGTAAGTTCCTAGCTAATGGTTTGATGCAGTGGTAATGCATCGAACCATGAAAAACTTAAGTGATTCTATGTATAAATTGGAGTGGCATAAGGTATCATTTGTAAATCATTGTTGCGACATTGTCCTTTGCAATAATTAAACTACAGGTTTCAATATGCAAATAGGACCTCTAAGTTTTTTACTGTGCATTACAAGCATTTAGACCAATCACAGTTCCAGGAGTGTTTCTGTGCATGTTTTGATGAATGCAGTTTTTGTAATCCAGTGTCACATGATTGTAACCCATGTTATGTTATTGACCAGTGATTTGTAATAATAGCAAGGCAAGGCATATCTCAATCAGAACACATAGCAGCATAAACATGAGACTGATATTTAGCCAATACTGTGCAGCCTAAGTCTGAATGCAACTGCCTTAAGTGACAAATCAGAAAGAAAAAGGGGACAACCTGCTTCATGGATGGATAGAAAGAGAAAGAGAGAGAATGACAGCATGTCACTCACCTGTGTGTCAGCGTTGAGCACTTTAATCCTCTGAGTGGACATGAACAGGTCCACTTCAATGGCAGATGAAGCTTCGCCCTCAGCCCCCTATTGACAGCAAGAAAAAAAAAGCAACAGTCGTTTTACTGCACTAAACTATCCAACTATTCAAGCCCCACATCAACAAACATATAAAGACAGGCATGACAAAGGACTAACTGAATACAAAACATCTGGACAGGGTGATCAGCATCGAGGGGTGGGTTTTCCTTTTAATATTTTCTGTCCGTCTGCCACTGCTAATCCCATCTATTTCAATTCAAAAGTTCAGGAACATCCGACATGAAACAAAAATCATCACTCGGATCACCAAAATACAAAAGTAATCACTTCACAGTGAACACAGACAACTACTCTCTACAGAACATCTACGCGTCCGACATTAATAACATACTGTACCTTCTGTCTGTTTTGGGCCTGTTTCTGGGCTGCCTGTTTACCGAGGAACAAAAGAAAAAGAGAGTGGGTCAGAAGAAGCCCACAAAATTCAAAATGGCACGGTGGGGGGCCATGAGAGGCCCTATGTGATTGGCTAAAGAGCAACTGGTTATTCCAGATGTGATATTATGGGATAGTTGGGCTAAAGGGGGACATGGTGGGTGGGTTGTCATGGTGAGGAATCTCTCACATCGTGATAGGCTGATGCTTTGTATGAAGCACTATCAACATGCCCTCGCTTTATTGGAGTGACATCAGCAGCCCCGAGGAGCACAACTGTCTCCAAATATCAGCTGTTTGTCACTCATATTTGTTTGTTGTTCCTACTGCTCTGCTGAAGAAAAAAAAAACAACCTCTTTGCCAGTCTGTTTGAGAAACCTCAGATAACCTCCAGCACAGACCTTATGTACCATAAAATCAGAACAAGAATCAGGATCCAATGAGCTTTTCCAAGTGTGGGTGGATGAGTTCATATGTGTGTTCTGCAGGACTGATGAATGCCAGCTTGTGGTATATAGAAACCAAACTCAACATCCACTATTCATTTGTTAGTAAGAACATCCCAGTCTAAGGAAGAGTGCATTTTTTCTATGATCTTCATACCTCATGGTGCAATACCAGTAATTCTGGAAGGTTTACAACCTGCTTACACTTCACTGGGACATTGCTTATCATGCTGTTTCTGCTGTAATCTGCATGTTGCTGAATGTTGCTATCCTTGAAAATTAGCAATTCTATGTATGTATTTGACTCCTTAAAGCACTAGAAAAGTAAGGGATGCCACCACAGCCCCAGCAGCTGGCTCTCACCCGGACGCGGTTCATGGCCTCCTGGGCCTGCTGCATGCGGGCGGTCTTGGTGGGTGTTCTCTCTGACAGCAGCTGGGTGGAACCCAAGTAACTGGCAGCAAATATGATGCCATCGATTAAATCTTCTGGATCACACGGTCCTGGAACTGGAAAAATACAAAAAGACAAACTGTTTCTTACTTGAGGAGATTACTTTAAAGAAAATATGTACCCACATACACAACACAAACATCCTCTATAAAAAACATTACACTTGGCATATTTCACCACATTTTAGTGCACAATTTCTATTTATTTGATGTACTTAACATATTAGAAAAACCTACAAAATGTCCCATAACCTTTGCACAGGCCACATTTTGTTATATTTTTCCAATATGTCAAATTGGAAGATAGGAAATTGGAACTGGGAGATGAAACTTTCACATACAATAATACACATAACAGAATTGGAACAGACAGCAGTTGTTTTTATTGTTAATTGTTTACAAATTAATACATATTTTACCAATACTGCAACTACAATAATACTAAAAGAATTATAATAATACAAATAATAAAATACAGTACACTGAAAAGCTGTATTTTAAATCTATTTCTAGATTTGACCGACACTGAAACTCACCATCAACGTATGTGGGGAAGGCAGCCAAATTCCTTCTGAGCTGAATTTGTAAAACAAGGCTTTGTCACAAATCAGTATGAAAACTACTTAAAAGTATTTAAAATGGTGAAGAACCACCGTGAGCGACTCACTCACCTCCTCAGCAGGTGGTAAGCTAGGAATGACGTCTGTATCCTGGTACGGATGTGGTTTGGAAGATTCTGCTCCCAGTGGGGCTATGGGATCTGGGACTGGAGCCTGAAAAAATTGACAGCTCACAGCATTAGGGTTTGACATTTTAATTTGTCTTGCACAGTAACTTTAACTCAGTGTAACTTCTGAATGAACACTGGTAACCTAAGATGAAAATGGTACAAAGCATCAGCTTGAAAATAAATGCAGACATGTGGGCTTTCTCTCACCTTGTACTGTGGAGAAGAAGGCAGAGGGTGAGATGGTGAACAGAGCTGCGGGTGGCACTCCTCCGCAGGGCTGATGTCTCGCCTCATTACCCACACCGGCTCTTTGGGTTTGTCAGGTGTGTAGGGAGAACGTACTGTCTTAGTCTTTACTTCCTCAATGGCCTCCTTAATGTCCTTTATTGCCAATGAAATGGCATCTCCGGAAATCTTTGAGGACCCTTGAACTGGGCTTTGGGCCTTCACAGGTGGCCTGCCCTCTCCAGAGTTGTTTTTGTCTGCTAAAGGCAAGCTAGTCTCAGGCTGTTCCTTTTGAAGCTCCTGAAGTTCTTCAAAACTACTGCTCAAGCTACCTCTATCAGGGCTGCTAGCCTCGTCTCCAGACTGTTCATTATAGTGGTGCAGCCTGGAGCCTACCGAAACCAGCTGTCTGGGCTTCTCTTGTGGACTGACCTGGGGTTGAGGCCCTGTAGTGGATACATCCTGGTTGTTCTGAGAGTTACACCGTTCATCTAAGCGTTCTGTGAGGTACAATTCTTTGTTAGGTTCCTTTGGAATCATCTGGTGAGGCTTTGGGTGGGATTCAGAATTTGGTTGTGGATAAGAATAAGAGTGGGATTCTGGACTGGAGTCTAAGAGAGGTTCTTCATAGGAATGAGCTCGAGATCGATGTTCAGGCTTTGCTTCTGTGTTGACTGGAGTGCAGCTAGTTGGGCTGTAATGGGTTGAACCTGCTTTGGGTTCTGCAGAGTAACTCCTGAGAGGTTCAGCAAAAGGCTGAGGCTGGAAATGTGGCATGGCTATTGGCTGAAAAGGGACTGCAGCAAAGGGTGGCACATCCACTCTAATGGGCCCAGCCCTCCTACCATGGGAGCGAAAGCCATCTGTTGATCCACTATCAACTGCAACACAGTCTGTCTTTCCCTGCTCTTCTTCAGTTACTTCAGGAAAATAATCTTTTTCCTCAATGTGTTCTTGATTGCTCTCCACTTCATGTTCATCTCCACCTCTATTACATTCCTCTGTCTGCTCCCCCTCTCCCTGTAGGTCCTCGGTCAGCTCCAAGTGGGTGTTGAAACTGCTCTCAGTACTAGAGGAACAATGTAGGCCTGGGCTTCTTCCACGTTGCTCCTCAATAACAGGTACCTCCTGTGGAGAAGGGGTTAGCTCTTCTTGTGAAGTAGATGGCTCCTCCTGTAAAGAGGAAGTGAGCACGTCGTGTGAAAATGATGATGCTTCTTGAGAAGAAGGAGTCAATAGCTCCTGCGAAGATTCCTCAGGAGATAAAGCATCCACTGCTTGATCTGTCACTGGAATATCGAGTGGCTGTTGCACTGCTGTACCTCCATAACCCTCCCTGGGTTGCTGTTTGCTTCTGTGCTGATGGTGACCCCTCTCTCCACTCCGCCGGTACCTGGATACGCCTGGACGGGGTTGCTGAACTTGCCGTGGTTCAGCATCTCCACTCTCGTTGACTCTCCACTGGGCTTGGCCCGGGACATGTCTCCTGCGATGTCGTGGTGGCCCCCGGCTGGTCCCAGACTGGTGTTGATGTGGCTGCTGGTTGTAATGATGGTGGTGGTGATGATGGGCACTCCCTTGCCCATCCAGGTTGTTCAGCTGGCATGGCCTCCACCTCGGACGGCCTCCTCCTTCTAAGGGTGTCCCATTTGGCTGTCGGCTGCGATGAGGTGGCGCAGCATGAGACCTCGTCTCCTCCTGCTCCTCTCTGTTACTCATGGCTGCTGTGACAGGGTGGGCATGACCTGAATGCTGCTGTGCTGCCTGTTGGGAAAACTGGCTAAGGTCAGCAGGTGAAAATAAGCTAGAAGCTAACTCTGGTGCAAGATCTGTTCCAACTTCACAGGTCCCTGACAGAATAAACATTATAAACTCAGGCTGTAGGACAAGGCAGATCAAAATGCAGGAAGCAAATAGAAAGATGACTTCATTTAAATCTGCAGTCCAATATTCCATAAATCCTACAAATTGCTCAGTAACTGCTATGATACCAGCATGAAAGTTATAGTATGATCACATACAGGCCTTGGAGCACAGGATTAAAATACTGACAACAGTACGTTTCTCATTCTCTGTCCCGTTCATTTCCTTTACCTACAAATGGTCTAAACATCACACTGTCAAATAGTTCATTTTCCAGTAAACATTTAGAACAAATATCAAGCCATGCTGCAATCTAGTTCTAGAGATATTGAATATTTTTATTCCAGAACTTATCAAGTTTAATTCCCACATCTCATTTGCACTGTTTCAGCCTAGTGAGGCATCGCTATATTGCAACATAGAAAAATGTGACATGACAACTTTAATGGTCAGCAACCGTGTTACTGCAATATTGCTTGCTTAAGTTTTAAATTTGATATCAGCCCTTTAAGTTTAAATTTTGTATCAGCCCTTTTAAACCTGACCCCATTCCCTCATCTGAATCCAACCGCCATGTTTATTATTGTATGCTTTATTATACAGTGTGTTAGCGATGTACAAGAGACCCCTAGGTACTGATTGTGACTTTTGTAATATAAGGCAATGACACTGCAAGGGCTCTACAGCACTCTGGGGATAAGGGCTTGATCTCAGAGGAACGAGATGGTTAATTTCGAACATTTCCTCCGTCCCCCGAACAGCTGGCAGATGGCAGGACAGGAAACAAAGCACAGACGTCACACAGACCCGCCAGGAGGGGGTAAGAATAAGGTAAATTATTGTGTTCTCAGCATCATAAAAATGATATAAAAACAACGTTACTTCTGTGGGAGAGGGACATGGCCAAGTTGGCACTGAGATGTACTGGTGGTAAAGACAGCTGAATCTATGGGATAGGGGGTTAATAATAATAATAATAATGATCATAATATTTTTATAGGTAAATTTCGAGGAACTCAGACACCCTACAATACATAGTTAAATCAGTAGTGTGCAACAGTGTATCAAGACACAAAATGTATGCACACCAAGTGTGTACATGTATGATGGTGTGTGTTAAGGTGAGTAGATGTATGATGGTGTATGTGAAAGTGTGTAGATGTATGATGGTGTGTAGATGTACGATGGTGTGTGTGAAGTTGTGTAGATGTACGATGGTTTATGTAAAGGTGTGTGGATGCATGATGGTGTGTAGATGTATGATGGTGTGTGTGAAGGTGTGTAGATGTACAATGATGACGCCTATTGAATCGCAAACTATGACATAAACTCTGGTGATCGTGCTTCTAACATGTGTGGAGAAAAATCCAAAGAAGAGGCGGCATACTAGTGTCCCACGTCCTGGTGACCCTCTTTTGTTGCTGTTTGAATTTTGTGCGCTATGTCTCACTTATAAATACATGATTTCATGTTGTATTTTTATTTGCTGGTCAGTTGATGTAGGTCATAGCAGCACACGCACAATGAGATGGACGTCGTAAAATTTCTGAAATTGTCAGAAAATAACTGCAGACTGTCTTTGGTCGCCATGGCAACGGCCGTCTTTAAACCTCTCTCACAGTATGAAGTAGGACCGGCGTTTAAGAAAATCAACACGATTGTCTGGGATCTGTCTTCTGGGATAGCCCAAAATCATACAATGTACACCAGGCATAAAAGCACAAGTTTGTTTAAGCTGTTGAAATAAAATTTGCTGTTCATATGTTAAAGTAAAAAGGGTCAGTCAAATAAACAAGTAAATGGTTACAGCAATGATCTAGTACGCTGTACTCAGAAGGTACATATTTATGTATATCAGCCAGCTCCAGACAGGTGTCAGGGACCAGTTTCCATCTCCCATCCTCCAAGAGACTGAGGGCTAGATGATGGGCCGTGGCTCAGACACAGATGGCCTGACAGTGGGCCTCAGCCACTCTCCCACATCGCCTGGCCTGGAGCTCAGAGCGTCCATCTGTCGAGTCTCTAGTGAAAACCCGCAAGCAGGGGATTTGCTTCACCATTAACTCAGTGATCTTCAGCTAACCCCCCCTCTGGCTTCGCCACAACCCTTCTCCTCCCTGGGTGGTTTGTTTACGGCACAGACTTACAGTGTTTACACCATCAGCCAAGCCTAATTGTAGTTTTGCTCCCAAAACACACTCTTCTATACTTAACATTACTACATTACTGAAATCATTTCTAATCATTGTTAATTAGTGTGCAGTTTGGGACTCAGCCATAGAAAATTAAGAAATTATATTTTGTAGAATGTTTTGTGCCTTTTAGTCCTGTCTTAGAATTGTCGCTCAAGCTTATGAATGTAAGCTACTAAAAAGGTTGTGTAACTGGCAATGTTGACGAGATTTTTGTATGAAAACCACGCACCATGAGGACAGCTGTCAGTTAAAACCCACAATTAGAAGTCAGAATTACCAATGCTGAAAAGGTTCAAGCAAGCTGGGGTTAACATCTTATTCTAATTTTCTGTTTCACCTTAAATTCTACAGTAGTTACATTACTCTACATCTGTACAGGCACCAGTGCACTACATGGACTAAAGTACTGGGACACACCTGTTTTTCAGGGTTTGGACAAGGCCCCTTACTTCCAGCGAAGGGCAAACTTAATGCTTCTGCACACCACGAAATGCTCTACAACACCATGCTTCCAACTTTGTGGACATTGTTTGGGGAAGAACCTTTTCTATTCCAGCATGACTGTAGCTCAGTGCACAAAGCAAGGTCCATAAAGACATGGTTGGATGAGTTCGGCATTGAAGAACTTTACTGGCCCGTACAGAGCCCTGACCTCAGCCCCATCCAACAACTTTGGGATGAACTGGAACGGAGATTGCGAGCCAGGCCTTCTCATCCAACATCAGTGCCTGACCTCATAAATGCTCTATAGAATGAATGGACACATATTCCCACATAAACTTAAAAAACTTGTGGAGAGGCATCTGAGAAGAGTGGAAGCTGTTACAGCTGCAAAGGGGAACCAACTCCATATTAAAATCGATGTATTTTATTGCAGTAACCTCCCTGTTAGCGGGATGGTCAGGCGTCCCAGTACTTTTGTCCATGTAGTGCATGTGCTGCATCATTGAAGGTGGAACGGAAAATTACAATAACAAGCTGAACGAACAGAAAAGAAAATAAAGTCCTGAGCAGGAAAAACACACAATACACAAGAGGTCCAGGCTCTGGCTTTCTTACAACACCTTGCCTGAGGGGAGGGCTTTTCATGACCAACGCCATTTGGTCTTAGACAGGTAGGGCTGTGCTGGGCTTGTTATCTGCTTGGACATTTCTGCCCCTACAGTGTTGGGAGGCCGTAATTGAAGTTTACCTGAGAATGCGTCCTTGCGTACAAGAATACCTCGTTAATTCGTCGCGCCACCACTGAGACACTCTAAAACAACCAGTGAAAAAACTTTCTGATGAATTGTATATCATATCTGCTCTGAACGTATCCGAGCACAGTGGCCTGCAGTGAGGCTACGTTCCAATTTGCGCCCTTGTCTAGAGATCCTAGCTAGGGCGCATGAACGTAAACGCGTTTTTCTAGAACAAGCTAAGAATTTCAAAATACTAAACAACTCTTCTGTGAGGTTATGATCCTAGTACCACGTAAAAGCGTTATTAAACATCAGGCACCCTGGTAAGAGCACAGTGGTCACAATGATGCTTGGCGTCCTAGTTAGTGCACAGGTGCACACATTGGGACGCGCCCCATGGCTAATGCACTTATCCGGCAGGTACACACTCGTTTTCCTTCTGACACGCGTCGTTTAAGGTCACAACAACACTCTAGTCCCTCTGTTGTTTTTAATAACGCCCCACTCTAAACCCAGGAGAGATGAGAAAGTGCCCTTACCTGTTTAAGAACTGCATGGATGAAGAACTCGCCCGTTCGCCCACACCATCTTTGCCCGGACCCGTGTCCCTCTTATCAGCACAGATTAGTGCAGCCCCTCCTTCAGTAGCGTGACATCAGAGAGGATTACACACGATGCACCAAGTGCTTAGAAATACTGCTGCACACACACACACACACACTCACACACCGAGAAATACTGCACACACACACACACTCACACAACGAGAAATACTGCACACACACACACACTCACACAACGAGAAATACTGCACACACACACACACTCACACACCGAGAAATACTGCACACACACACAGAAATACTGTTGCACACAGAAACAGACAGAAATACTGCTGCACACACACTCACAGAACTACTTCTGGACACACACACGGAAAAACTGCTACGCACAGAAATCCTGTTGCACACACACACTCAGAAATATTGCTACACACACTCTGCCCCCAAGCTGTATTTTCGACAGGTGTTTATTTTTATTAATATATTTTTCATTTAATCATTTAAAAAGAGAAAGGATTTCCCTTGGATTTGATTATCGCTCTGTGAGAGATTTACTACCCGCACAGCAAAACGGGGGTGAGAGGGGAGGTGGGGGCTCATCATTTATTCACGAATTACATTGGCCATCACCTCACCAATCACATCTCACACAACGACTACCTGTGTTACCCTGACAACATTTGAGTTACCATTGAGCCCTCAGCTCTATGGGTTGGTTTACAGTTTTGTGTGTGTGTGTGTGTTCATGTATCCCTTTCTTGATGACCAAATGTTCTCATATTGGTAGAAAAACAGACAGACCATGCTGCACTGCAGAACTGGGGACATGTTGCTGGTCCTCAAAAGGGAACGTGCTGTTTTTCTACCGGAAAAAAACTAATTAAGTAGAAAGATTGCCTTTTGATTACTGAGGTTGAAGTTTAGTCGTGGTATTAGTTTTACTTAGATAAGAATTCCTCATAAATATGGCAATACCAATAGGTGTGTGTGTGTGTGTGTGTGTGTGTGTGTGTGTGTGGATGTGTGTGTGTGATGTACAAAGATTTACCTGTTACTGTGACAACATTTTAGTTACCAAAGAGCCCTCAGTGTGTAAGTGGCTTTTTAAGTTGCTTTAGTGCGTGTATGTGAGATAGTTAAAGTACAGTTTGTACTGTTATCTTCCTATTTTTGAAAGAAAGAATGTATTTTTGTACACCCTAAATGGTTCTTTTAAGGTTCGTTAGTAAATGTAAAGGTTCTGAATAAAGCCATGAACACTCAAAGAACCATTTTAATGCCTAAATGCTTCTTTACCTGGTTAAATTGTTCTTCTCCATACTGGAAAAAAGTATTTCTTTAAAGAACCTCATTAAAATATATCACCAAAAAGGGTTCCACTTTCACTACAAGACAAAGAACCTTAGGTACTACGTAGAACCACAGAACTTCTCTTTGGTCCTATATTGTGTCATTTTTGCTAGGAGTGTAGATGTGCCCTGTATGTCACTGAGAATTTCATGCCTCTGTTCTCAGGAATGTGGAATGCGTATGAATAATTCCTGGCCCTCCTAGAACCGGTGCTAACACTTCAGAGACCCTTATATTTTAGTGATAAATATTTGATCCATTTACATTTGCACTCTGTGACACTCCTGGATCACGTGTCAGACACTAAAAAACTAACAAGCACTCAGTGACTGTACGGCAGCTGTGTGTGGCCGACGACAGAAATGCTGATAAAGGATAGAAACTCGGTTTCGTTTCTCACTTTTAAAGAGATGTGGTCAATAGGAGAGGTGGATATAAATGCTATAGATAAAATTACTGCGGACATAGTTTATTAATGAACACAGATTGTGGTTTGGAGTAGCAATATTGTGTGTGATAACACTATTGCACATAATAAAACTGATTTTGCATACAACAAGAAATGTAACATCTGAGTAACAGCGGGTTATTGTGTGGGTGTGACATGAGGAGTCAGAGTCTGATGGGTGGGTGTGTGACAGGGGGCGGTGTTATAGGGTCTGATGGGTGGCAGGGGGAGGTGTTATAAAGTGATGGGTGACAGGGGGAGGAGTTACAGAGTCTGATGGGTGACGGGAGAGGAGATATAGAGTCAGATGGGTGACGGGGGAGGTGTTATAGAGTGATGGGTGACGGGGGAGGTGTTATAGAGTGATGGGTGACGGGGGAGGTGTTATAGAGTCTGATGGGTGACGGGGGGGAGGTGTTATAGAGTGATGGGTGACGGGGGAGGTGTTATAGAGTCTAATGGGTGATAGGAGAGGTGTTACAGCATCTGATGGGTGGGTTTGTGACAGAGAGAGGTGTTACAGGGTCTGATGGGTGATAGGGAGGAGATATAGAGTCGGATGGGTGGGTCTGTGACGGGGGAGGAGTTACAGCATCTGATGGGTGGGTTTGTGACAGAGAGAGGTGTTACAGGGTCTGATGGGTGATAGGGAGGAGATATAGAGTCGGATGGGAGGGTCTGTGACAGGGGGAGGAGTTACAGAGTCTGATGGGTGAGTTTGTGACAGAGAGAGGTGTTATAGAGTCTGATGGCGGCAGTGGAGCACTTTATGCTGGTGAGTGTGTGGCGAAAGGTATTCTCTGTTCGATGATCAGCGTTGCCGCTGATGGACTGAAGTCTAGATAACATTCTCCTTTCAGCTACAGTTTCCAAATTGAGCTCACTTTCCTGGACACCCACTATGTATCTACATATACTATCCATTTTATAACAGGTGCACTTTTGTATATTACCATCTGTTTCTCTGCATCATTTATTTGCCCCCCTTACCCCACACATCAATGGTCAGGATCCCACAGGACCACCAGTGAGCAGGTGTTATCTGGGCAGTAAATGGGTGGTTCATGAGCTGTACATACTGAAGTGACTTGTCTGTGTAAACAAAAACATAAAAAAATAAATATGATATCTGATTTATTAAATAAATAAATAAGTAAATAAGTACATTAACAAATCAGTAAATACATAAATAAATTAATTAATGAATACCATGTTTCTCCAAAATGCATCATTTATAGTAAATTAAGAAGGAAAAAAAGTTCATTCTGTCTATTTAAAATGGCATGGAGAGGGCATCTTCATTATTATGGACACTGTTGGGACAAAATCTTGAATGTCTAAAACACGAGAAGGAAAGAACTTCTAATGTAAATTTATGTAACCAGATGTTTTCTTTTCATTCCTGTTGGTCCATTTACCATGATTGCAATGTTAAAGGCACTAGCAATTTTACATCATGTAAAAAATTTAAAACGTGGGGGAAAAAGGATACAAGGATGTTCAGACAGCAGCATTATAGAGAAACTACATAGAAAATTGGAAAAATGGAGGGAGAAGATTTTGTCTGGCAGTGGTGATACAGTAGTGGCATGTAAAGCTTTATCATAATCTATAAAGCCTTTACAACATCACCACTATTTATTAATTCATCTACCAGAGGCAATGCACATTAAAGTATTAAAGTCAGCATCAAAGCAAATGTGCCTATATTTAGCAAATGTGCCTCTATTTAGGAAACTGGGTTATTTTCACCTAAGGGTTTTCCAAATACTCATTTAGTTGATCTGTTGGTTTGCAAATGGCCTTTTGTGTGATCTTTTTCTGGACATTTGGCAATACTTACTGACTGCCCCATCTGCTGGACAAAGCTCAGAATACTCATCAGCACACTGCAAAAGTCTTAGGCTCTTGTGTAAACTGCCATTTATCTGAGTAGGGAGTTACTTTCTGCCAGCAGACACACATGTTAACATTAGAATAAATCCAAACAATCAAGAAAGCATTAAATAATGTCAAGATTTGTTTTGTTTGTAAAAAGTACTTGAAGTTTTCTGAGCTAGTTAGAACACAGGCTCAGTTCCAGATTTCAGCTCGATGCCTCCAGCATTCTGGATTTGTGTATCGACTGGATTTGTGTATTTAATGAGAACCACAATGCAGCACTGGGCTTCCATGAAGAGAGGTCTGGGAATAATTAAGCAAATGCATAGACTTAAATAAAACCACAATTTACTGTATTAAATCATTTTTATCTAGTAATATTAGCTTTTACATTGCTTATGTTATGGCTGCAGAGACAAACAGCGACAGAACAATGTAAAATACAGTATAAAGTCAGAAAATATTCTGAAAATGCATTGTACTAAATGCATTATGCTATTTACACAATGTGGATACCAAGAAAGGTGGATATGAGTATTTTATTTATGTATATTACAGATACATGAATAAAAAGACTGCTGAAGTAGTTTACTAGTTAACAGACATAGTGGATTTGGAGATGTTCTCTATACCGATTGCACATAATAGTGACAAAAGTAGTGATATTTTTCATGATCATAATATTGCACAAGCTGTGACATATGCAGTGACATAAGTAGTGATATTGCACATGATTAGACAATTGTACACAATAAACTTTTGCACATAATAAAGACACCACAAGTAAAAATGTTATAGAATTGTCTCAGGTGTCAAACACTTTTGCATGGTACTGTAGGTCTATAATTACAGGCTGCAGCCCATCTCTTGTCAGCCCCCTTCTTTACTAAAGTTTTACAGCAGTGACACTGACATGGTAAAGTATGTGGTCGGAGTGTTTCAGGCCTTGCAGTGTTATTGGGGTTTTTACTCAATGTAATTTCTAGGTAGGGAATCAATAGCCAAAAGTGACTCTGTGGTCAGAAACTGGCCGTTAATGATGGCTAACACAAACTATGCTTGACTAAATGGCTATGAGGTGTGGGGTTTCCAATAACTTGACCCAAAAGTACATAATGTTTTTTTTTTATTTTTCTGATCTAGTCAATAACCCCTTTTCATTTGATACTCCTGCTGTTCAGAGGACCACCTGTAAACTGCCTGACTTCAGCAGACTTGGCGTTGAAATATTATAGTGTTTACATGACTAAAGCATCTGGTTTAAAGCTGATACTCATCTCCACATGCTTAAACATTAAGTCATAGATCGGCTTGTGTCCCCACCCTTTTAGTTATGTTGTCCACCCAGCTTTATATCACTCATTCATCACGTAACTCAGCGTGTTCCTCACACCCCAGAGACCCCCGTACACCACAGAACTGTTAGCTGCATTAACAAAGTGGCCAGAGATGACAGGAATCTCAAAGGCAAGTAATGGGAAGCAGATGTCCATTTTACAGCTCATTGATTGCTTGAGCAATTCAAAACATCCCGAGACCCTCCTGGGAGGAGCCTTAATCCAGATCCAGATCAGGAACAAGTTCAGTCCAGATATCTTCACCCTGCTTGCAGACCCAGGTAAGGCGAGGCTCAGGGGAACAGGGGGTTTAGATGTTTCCTCTGCAGACTTGCCTGCATATCAAATAACAGAGCTGTGCGTGAGGGTCCTGTAACCGGAATGTGAATATTTCCATACATAATCACTTCCATACACAAACACTGGCCTGGCCTTGGAACTTGTGAGAAAATTTAGAATGACATCAAATGACATTCTGCACTACACCATCAGACAAATGGTAAAATCCCAGTAAATTTTGACCCCCTAGGATACAAACAACAAAAAGTAATTTTTCATGCATATTGCAAAATTTCTTCACTTTTAGAGGAAAAATGCATCCAAACTATATAAATACTGGAAACTAAGTAAATAAAACAAGAACTACTACTAATATGTGCTATACTACAGTACTATACTACAGTATAATAACGTATGATATTTGCTTTTCAATAAACTATATACAACAATATATTGTAAAATAAATACATAAAATGCAACATTGAATGTTTGTCCCATATGTTTTAAATGGAAATTAAACTGACCTTGTTATTGACCTTAAGACTTTTCATTGGTGGATTAAAACTATTTATTTTTGAGGACAGTCACAGTAAGGCCAAGACCTCATTCCAATACAAGAAAAAATGAACCTCGACTCCCTTTTCCTATTCCTTCTTTTAGGCAAATCCAGGATCTGTGCTTAATTCAGGTCTGTATGCTCCCAATGTATGTAAAAAGTGTAAAGAAAAGTTCAGCCCTGCAGGGCAGCCGTTTTGTGCTTTATCTTCGCTGTATCACCTGATCATTTCACTATAAGCCGATTCAGGTTTGCGTGAGCACAGAAAACACTGAGGTTTTCTTTGGAACTGCCTTTTCCTGAGCTACAGGAAGCTAGAAAGTGCTTAATTTTGTCGGAGCTTGAATCCAACCCCAGCATCTGATCTTCTGCATCTGCTTCTGCCTCTTTAACCATTTTACTGCAACCTCAGAAAAGCAAAAACAGAGAGAGAGAGAGAAAGAGAGAGAGAGCGAGATGGAGAGAGACAGAGAAAGAGAGAAAGACAGAGAGAGAGAGAGAGAGACAGAGAGAGAGAGAGAGAGAGAGGGAGGAAAGGACAGAAAATATGGCAGCAAATGATGAATGTAAAATAGCATGTGTGCCCTTAAAGGACCTTGTAGTGTATAAACAGTGTTAAAACTTCAAAATCCTCTCTCTGGTCCATATATGGACACTAAGCTACAAACTCATTTAACTAAATTCATTATTGTTGTGATGTCATCAAAACAACACATTTACATACAGCAGAATATTCAGTCTTTTCAGTTTAGGTCCAACCACTCTTATGGAAAAGAAATCAGAAGAGAGGTCATTTACATATGTCTGTCTAAAAGGCACAGCAATGAAAAAAAACAGCCTGCTTTAACTCTAAGGGATAAAGAGACGTCAGGGAAAAAGATAAATGGCCGTTTTTTATACATAAACCCATACAAATGTCATAAATTAGATTTAAATCTTTAAAGCATACACAAAATTAAAAATACATAAAAAATGCAGTATGGACTTTATAAACACAGGCCCGACTCTCTCCGTGTGATACGCACTGTGGTGTTAAAGTGAAGTGGGGCCACAACAACTACTTTACTTAGCTGTCAAGTTTTAATTCCCAAGTATGTTTGTGGAAACAGAAATTTGTTTAGACCTTCAACATTTCAGCTCCAGATGTGAAAACCCTGCAGTGGGTCTGTTACACAGCTGTGAACCTGAAAAATTCAGATCTCCAGACTACAAACTACTTAGATTTCCTCCCTGTTAGGAAAGTGGATGGACTGTGTGATCTCTCTCTCTCTCTTTCTCTCTCTCTCTCTCTCTCTCTCTCTCTCTCTCTCTCATTGTGTCTCCCCCCTCTCTCTGCCTCCCTCTCATGTTTTTCCTCTGTCTGCAGTGCAGAATCAGAAAACTGCCTCTGAAATCGCTTTTGTCTTCTCCGCTGTGCTCAGAGCCATAAATTTAGGCCTTGATGATGATTGTGATAATGATGGTGTTTGTCTCGTTTGTTTCAGTGACATTTTTGTCTTTATTGCTGTTGTGGAGCTTTGACCCCTGTGTGCGAAGGTCACTGTGTCTGAAAACATAATAAGCACAGTTGGAAAAAAAAAGGAAAAAAACTTTCCTGAGAAGCCATGTCTGTATCTGGTAAACATTATCAGTCCTCCCCCTTCCATCATTCACTCCTTCCATCTCTGTCTCTCTCTCTCTCTCTCTCTCTCTCTCTCTCATAGCCAAACAGAAGGCTCTCATCTGAGCTTCAGCAAGTGAGAGAGAGAGAAAGAGAGAGGGTCACAGCAGAGCTCAGATGGGCCGGTTCTGAGTCCGGTAGGCACACTGTTTGCCATTTCTGAGGAGGACTGAACGTGACGTCCTGTTTATCTGCAGAACGAAGCCTTTTATTCCAAAAAAGAAGATGAACTATCTCCTCCTGAGCCTGCTAGGTGAGAACAAAATCTAAAATGTGTGTTGTTTTTCTGTGTGTGTGTGTGTGTGTGTATGTGTGCTGGTATGTTTGTTTATATAGGCACACAGATGAGAGAGAGAGATAGTAAAGGAGAGAGTGTGGAAAAAGTTCATGCGCTGTGTTGTGTTCATGAGGTTATTTATTCTTTCCTGTTGTAGTGGCGGTCCAGGCAGACACACTGCCAGGATCCTGCAGCTTTGAGAGCAGCACCTGTGATTACACCACTGACTCTGCCGGTCTCAGCTGGACATTCAACCCCACTGGTAACCCTGAACCGCCGGCTCATTATTTACCTATTAATCTCACATTTACATTTACAGCATTTGGCAGATGTACACTACCAGTCAAAAGTTTGGACACACCTTCTCATTGAATTTTTAGTTTTAGTTTTTATTATTTTCTATATTGCAGATTAATACTGAAAACAAACAAAATGATGAAGGAACACATGGACTTATACAGTAAACATTTTTTTTAACCAAAATTATGTTTTGTAATAAGGTAATGATGGACTGTGGTTCTTGCCGTAATGTGGAGTAGAACCGTAGTGGAATAGGATCACTAACTGTGTACCAACTCGACCATTACAAATGATGAACACATTAAGAAGGCAAGAAATTCCACTAATGAACTCTTGACAAAGAACACCTGTTAATTAAATACCATTCCAGGTCTATACCTCATAAATCTGACTGAAAAAATGCCAAGAGTGTGCAAACCTGTCATCAGAGCAATGGGTGATGTTTCCAATATTAATCTACAATGTAGCCAATAATAAAAACAAAGGAAATCGTTGAATGTGAAGGTGTGTCCAAACTTTTGACTGGTAGTGTACATCTGTGCTTTGTAGTCCACAAGAAAACACATTCCTCACACCAGTAAGCCCAAACTAAAGTTAAGAGCTGCTAGATTCCAGAAATCTAAGAAGACTTAGATTCTACCAGACAAGTGGTTTTTCTCCACCAGTACTCTATTAGTAATGATTGTGAACGGATGTGTGAGTACTTTGGAGTGAAATTCTGAAATATGAGCCCACACTTAGATACTTAAGTCGTTTTTCCACCTTTCAACTGGACTCAAAGGTTCAGTTTTCAGGCAAATCTAGTTCCTAGACCCTGGTAAAGTTTTTGTACCTACACTGTTCCAAGCCAGTTGGGCAGATACCAAAATATGATGTGAAGACATTGCAGATAGAATCATCACTACAATCCAAAGAACCAAGAACACCATCTATTCAGTACAATCCATTGCTACTGCCTTTGTCGCATTTAAGATGACGTAATGACACTTCACCGGTTACACTGAAGAGAAACCAACTGTGGTACAAACCAATGAGGTATCAAGTACCAAAATGTGAGTCAAGCTGAATGTGTACTGTGCAGTGAAAACACAACATCAGACACTGCAGTCTTAAACTTCAGGCTTAGAGTGCAGCTATTTACTTAGTAACTACCATAAATAAGGCATTATTTACTGTGAAACTAACT
Organism: Hydrocynus forskahlii; assembly: GCA_037974365.1. Taxonomy (NCBI): domain Eukaryota; kingdom Metazoa; phylum Chordata; class Actinopteri; order Characiformes; family Alestidae; genus Hydrocynus; species Hydrocynus forskahlii. The sequence continues at coordinate 2,191,940 of JBBPCX010000035.1, read as the reverse complement.
GATGAGTGAGAGCACTGAAAACATATGACATACTGGACAAAAGTACAGGTGGAATTCAGGTTTTTAGCTACGCAACATACTTCTGTTCATTTTTACCCAAAGCAGTCTGCCATAAAATGTCAGAAACCGCATTAACAAGTTTACGTAACCCTCCTACTGTGTTCATTTAGGCTTAACACTCTTTGTGTTCCTGGTCACTTTTGACCGTGAATATGTCAGCTGAATGTAAATCCATGATAATATATATATATATATACACACACACACACCACACACACACACACACACACACACACACATATATCAGGAGTTTCTAGATGGTTGCTATCGGATACAATGTTGGTTGCTAAGTAGTTTCTTGACAGTTGCTTTGGTGGATGAGGTAGTTGCTGGGGAGTTAAGTGGTTGCTAGGGTGTTGCTAGGTGCTTGCTGCGGTGTAGGATTTGGTTGCTAAGTAGTTTCTTGTGCTAAAAGAGTTTCTGGATTTTTGCTGTGGTATACAAAATGGTTGCTAGGATGTTGCTAGGTGCTTTCTGTGGTATAGGAGGTGGTTGCTAAGTAGTTTCTCGGAAGTTGCTATGGTGTTGGAGGTGGTTGCTAGGGAGTTTCCGGATGGTTGCTGTGGTATTAAAGGTAGTTGCTAGGGTGTAGCACTTGTTGGCTGATGAGTTTCTATGTGGTTGCAAAGGTTTACAAGATGGTGCTCAGGTGAAGGAGGTGGCTGCTATGGAGATTTTGGGCGATAGACCAATCTCAAAAGGTCATCAGGAATTTTGCATTTTATTTGAATGCACTGTCAACAGATCTGGCTCCAATGGAGTACAAATTTAACTGGAGTGGTTCCTGTGGGGGGAAAGGGGACATAAGTTGTGTGTGTGTGTGTGTGTGTGTGTATGTGTGTGCGTCTGTGTGTGTGTGTGTGTGTGTGTGTGTGTGTGTTTAAATGTATGTGTGCTCAAAGGCACCAGCATGGTTGGGTGTGGGAATGTTCTTAAACTCTATTTTAGACACTAATCATAGTCTTACTAATTAATTTCTAATGACTGGTCATTTTTGACCGGGAACACCATGAGTTGTTCATAAGTTCAATAAAACACAAAATATAACAAAAATTCTCAATTTTTTAAATGCATTCCAGTGCCTTATGTAAACAAAGTCATGGAACCTTACAACAAACCAATGAAATTAACTGCGTTTTTCAGAGAGAAAATGTGAAAATCGTCTCAGATTTGACCGTAACACAATAGGAGGGTTAAGATAGCTTCATTAATTAGTGTAGTTGTAGACATGTTTATGAAGGCTATTCTTGTTAGCTACATGAGTTATAGTGCCAAACTAAAGAAGCAAACTTTGCACACTAAGTATGTCTACACTGACTATTTCTGTTGTAAAGTAAAAAACTGCAAGTGTGATTTCTTGCTTCTTATGGTAGAGCTCAGTGAGTCACAACAGTTTATGTTCTTACCATAGTTAAAAGTGGTAAGAAAATTCTTAGGCGCAGTACAAACTGAAGTGATTCCACACCCACCACCCAACACCTTAAATTTCTGCCTAAGTTTGTCATCACCAATTACACCAACTAGCTAGCTAGAGTGAAGGCAAGATTGTGCTTCTCCCTAATCACATAATGCTCCACCACATCTTTTCAAACTGCCATCAGCTGATAGATACCGTCAGCTGATAGATGCCTAAGTCTCATGCCAGATGTGTGAGAACCGGCAAACCTGTATACAATACAGCCTTCAAACCTCTGTTTCCTTTAACAACATAAAATATATATATAAGTGTACAGTGACGTGAGTCCAGGATGAGCAAGGTTTGATAATTGGTTGTGTTTTTGGTTGTTTTGACAGAAAAAGCAGACAAATGGCTGTAATGATTCACATAGTGTGCTTTCACCATCTGGAGTGTGTGAAAAGCACACTTTAACATTTAAGCCTGATTTGTGAAAATGTCTGTAACCAAACATGGGCATGTTTATGTGTTGCTACTCAACCTGTCAGTTATTTTTGATTGATTATATGCAGCAGGATATGGATGGGACATGTGAGGCTGCGGCATTGTTTAGATTGTAGTGGATCTGAATGTTGCAGCAATATTAGTTTTAACCTAGCCAGACAGCATTCCAGTGTTTAGGTCCTGCTGTGGTTGAGTGTGTGAGTGTGAGTGTGTGTGTGGGTGTGTGTGTGTGTGTGTGTGTGTGGGTGGGTGGGTGCGTGTGTGTTTGTGTATATGTGGGCAGTGTCTCATTACAAATAGTCAGTCCCATATATATTCTTCTCCTGTCATCAAATCATTCTGGATAAAAATTTAAGAGCCAACATCACACAAAACAGAGTTTAAAAAAACAAAACAAAGGAGTTGTATATAAAGACTGTAGTATATAAACACACATTCAGTCCTCAGTCCAAACAGTCCATATGAGGAAATACAGCTAGTTTTTAATTTATTGTAATTGTAAAGTTATAAAGAGTTAAGTACATAGACATAGGTGGTATTTTAGTTTCTGACAGCGCATGGCACAATGTATGTATTTTGTGTGTGTGGGGTGTGTGTGTGTGTGTGTGTGTGTGTGTGTGTGTATATAAATATACAT
>JBBPCX010000035.1:2161055-2188585 GCA_037974365.1 Hydrocynus forskahlii | reverse complement strand
AAAGTCAGTGACCACTGTTTCATTTCAAAAGAACCAAGCACACTATCCATTCAGGACGATCTGTTGCAATTGCGTTTGCTGCATTTAAGATGACGGCATGGCTAAACTGCCCAGATCATGTTTTATATAGGTGTTATATTTGAAAAGATTCAATGCCCATGAGAAATCTCTAAATCCTCAAGCCTGCATTTATTTCATCACGCTTGGATTACTGAACTCGTTTATCTCGTCTTCAAACTATTCAAAATGAGAGGCTTTTAACTCACAGAAGCAGTCACACATCACTCCTGTTTTATCTGGTCTACGCTGGCTCCCGGTCGAATCCAGTTTAAAACCCTGGTACTGACCTTCAGAGCGCTGCATGAAGAGATTTCTGTACAGAGCTGTGATCGATTGAATCTGTCAACCTTTAAATCTAAGCTAAAGACGCATCTGTACAAAATGGCTTTTAAGTAACTTTTGCTGTCATCTCTGTTATATTCTGTTTTATTCTGTTTTTACTCTGCTGTTCACGAGGCCGTTACTGAGAAAAGGTAACAGATGTAAAAGAAGAACATGGGCACTGGAAGACCTAAACTAGATATCTAAGATGTGGAGTGAAGTTTAATGGACTGATGAGTGTAAATTGGATGATGAGAAGCAGCTGATGTACAAGAAGTGTGGAGAAATACCCCTGCAGATTTCTGCATAACCGAGATCAAGTCTTCTGGAAATAACAGAAGCAATAAAGAGTAGACACATTTAACACTGACAAATTTGTTCATTCATCTCCTGTAACTGCTTAATCCTTACTAGGCCCGAGCCTGTCCCAGTGAGGCAGGGACTCACTGACAAATCTGAGATTATATTACAGTTGTTGAGGCTTCTGTGTAATTGTCTTTTAAAAAGTTTTTTTTAAACTAATGCTGAAAAAATGAAAGGTGTTCTCTAATGCACAATACTGTATATGTATCTGTATAAATGCCTGTACTCCTGCTGACTAAAAGCTCTCTTTGCTCTCCTGAGGGCACTTTATCATCGTGGATGCAAGCCCCCACGATGGGCAGGGGAAGGAGAAGGCAGTTCTGGTTGGTCCAGAAGTGGAGCAGCAGTCCTGGAGCTGCCTCCGACTGGTCTATCAGTTGACGGGCAGCGCCTCCCTGCAGCTTCAGAGACGCTCAGAGGGAGAGAGTTTTGATCACATGCTGTGGTCGGCCCACAGCCCCTCTGACAGCTGGCTCATCGCAAGCATTGACCTCCAGAACTCCACAGAACCATACAGGGTGAGATACCTGAAAAAGAGCTAAAGATGAGTGGGACCTGTATCTACTGCAATTATGGTGTAGATTTCAGACTTTTAGATACTGCATTGAAACAATGTCATCTATAAAGTATTAGAAACTAGTAAGTTCTATGAAAATCTATTTCTTTTTTGTAGATTGTTATTGAGGCCAGACTTGGATCAGCAGAAGGCAGCAGTGTGTCCATCTTTGAGGTCAACATTTCGGATAAATACTGCCTGGGTTAGTGGACAATTAGTTTCTTAAAAGGAATAGTTCAGTGAAAAATCCAGTATGCACTGTTTTCCACATACACAAGATGTGGTCAATCAGACAAAACGTGCTGCCTAATTTGGCTTCATTAGTTTAGGACTGGAGTTATAAAGATAAAGCTGCCAGTCCAATGATTTCCTTTAGATTATATTGCCAAAACATCTCTCAACTTAAACTCCTTTCAGATCTTCTCTAAGGCAGAGAAGACTTGTCAATGTGGACTTAGACTTGTCAGACAAGTCTGCAGACCTGTCAGTGTGGACTCAATAGTCTAATTTATGACTGTAAATACCAATAGTCTGAAATGACTGCCCATTGTTGTGCCAGTGAACACAGGTTAGAAATGAAGCAAGTATACTACAGAACATTTGTACTGGAGTCAAGCAACCTTCACTGGACCATATGGTAAAAATGGAATTGGCAAAACCTCACCACAGCTTTCTCTGGACTAGCTCTGTTTTCTAATGAAAACCATGATGAACTCACATACCAGTCTTTTTAGTGGTGGTGGGTTGCCAATGTTGCTGTTGTTGTTGCCTCTGGTGGTACAACATTTTTAAAAACAGATATTTGAAAGGGTTTTTTTCAAACATCTAAAGAACTAAGCAGCTTTTCATTGAATTATGATGCTTTTCTATGAAAACCTCATGGCTATGATCAAATGAGCCCTTTGTTCTTATATTTTTTCCAAGAGTGTGATTTTGAGGAACCTTACCTGTGTGGCTACACTAACCAGTGGAACAGTCATGTAAACTGGTATGTGGGGAGAGGAGTTCCGAATGAGCCAAGCCGCAGTGATGGGCCAGGTGTGTTAGAGCCTTCTGAAACCTTTTTTAAACTTCTTGAATGACAATTATCAGTGATTAAACTTCTGTTCTCACATGGCACTCAAAGTTTCAGAACAACAGACCAGTTTTCCACTAGACTGTCTAGTACTTACACAGTAAATGAAGTAAACTGAGTAGCTACTCTGGTTTTAACCACACTCTGAATGAGTACTGAAGTAGAGGAGAGTTCTGATTTTTTAAACATTTTGGCATTATTCAGTGGTTGAGACATAAAAAAGGTCTTAAGAGTCATTTGAAGTGGAATAGCTTTACAGTAGTGGTGAATGGAACCAGGGGTTGAGATGTCTACAACACAGAAATACCCATTTTATTTACTGTTCAAAACGAAGTACACAATTCTTCTGAGTTTTTATACAGAAGGATATAATACTCTAGGAACTATTTTGCCTTGCAACACCCTGCATGAACCTCTCCATCATAAATAGGTTTACAACAGTATAGTAAAACAGTGTCCTGGCGCTTTTGTAAACATTTTGCACAATCAGTTTCTGCAAGGGAGGTTTTTGAGGTAATAAATGCAACATCTGGTTCCTATCACCAGTGCTGTGAACAGTTCAGACTTTAAGTTTCTCTAGAATGGAGCTTTTCACAAGAAAACATTCTAAATGGCTTCTAAATGTTTACTATTTGATTATTTAATTATGAAGATGTATTTTTCTCTTAAGGCCATTACATGTATGTGGATTCAGTCCATGGCAAGACTTTCAAAGAAGTGGCCAAGCTGGTGTCCCCCATGACGACAGTACCCATGTCGGGTTGTTTAAGTTTCCAGTTTCAGCAGGACCACGTGGAGGGTCATCTGTTCTCGGTTTACAGCAGGGACCGGGCCGGGCAGTACCAGGAGCTATGGAGGGCCGACCTGCCAGAGGTCAACCGTGTGGACTGGGGGGCAGAGACTCAGGTGTGGATTCCTGTACAAGTGGCCCTCAGAGCCCCCTATCCTGTGGAGGTAAGAATCAGAATCAGAAAACTTTATTACTGATCCCGAGGAAGCTGCTTACGCCACGACTGCACAGAGACACAAAGACAAGAGCAATATAAAGTATAGTATCAAAATAAAATTCTTCAGGAAGAGTCTGAAAAAATACGATGAAAAATTCTAGATAAGAAACATATAACATGAATTTGAAGATTATTTGTCGCATACATAGTTATGCAAGTACAACGTGCTGAAATGTACCCCTGAAACATCTTCAAGACTGGGCAATGTAGTTACAATAAATTGAACTATAGAGAACATTAAAGGCTAAAACTAAGTCATACAAATATATCAAAATATATATTCATTTAAACATTACAAGTATAAATAAGTGTGTAAATGCAATAGATTGCACTACATATGACTTATTTTGTTAAAAATGAAAGAAACAGCATAACTGAGCCTTGCATCTTGTGCAGTTTATTGTCGCTGTGTTCTTTTTAATTAAAAAAATCATGAGAGGAATGAATGAGAGAGGACAGCGAAAGAAGAAAAATACAGGAAAGGAATGAGGAAGAAGCAGATGAAAGGCAAAAAAGGATAAAAGCAAAATAGAGTTTAAAAAAAGCCATCATCTGAAAACAATCCTGGTCTGAGAGAAAACAGACGGGGCCGAATATGCATGTAAAATGGGCACTTTGTCTCCCTGTAGCAGTGCAGCACTCAACACACATGAAGTCCATCTGCAAGGCTGTCTGAGAACTGTGGATTTTTATGACAAACGTTTTCTACGTATGTGTGTGTGTGTGTGTGTGTGTGTGTGTGTGTGTGTGTGTATTAACTTTCTCTAGGTGGTGTTTGAAGTGTCCTTCAACAGTCCGAAAGGTGGCCGTGTGCTTCTGGATGAAATTTCCTTTTCTCCTGAGTTCTGCAGTGCAGGAACAGGTGCTGCTGCTCTGGAAGTTAAACCCAAATCAGAGCCCTGAGGCTCCAAAATGTTTGTTTTGAACTCTTACTTGGTGTATTTTGCAGAACCCACATTCAACCCAAAAGTGGCAAATTGTGACTTTGAGCGGGGCTTCTGTCAGTACACTCAGAGAACAGTAGATGGTGAGATGTGGAAGAGAGTATCAGTGCAAAAAAACATCTACCGAGCAGGCGACCACACCACAGGAACAGGTACAGTGATGTCTTTTAGTAAATCTGAATTTGATGATGATGCACAAGTGCATTTACTTCTGTGCTCTAGGATATATATTACGTATGCATGGTATATACAGTAGTGTGCAGAGAAAATGGTACTTATAAGCAGGTTACTGCTGGGCAGAAGTGTTAAGTTAGTGTTAGTATTAAAACACTAATATTACAATAAATACAAATCACATTAATAAAGTAAATAGTGGTTTCATATATGTGGCAAAGTGTTTGCTTTACTATATTTTCTAGACATCTTTACTCATCTAAGCCCTGTATTACTTGTAGCTCTACCTGGGTTGGCTTAATTACTTCAGTAGATTAAATGAGGTGTGTTGCTTATGGAAAGTTATTAATCTACGCAATGACTGGAGGCATCGAGGAAAAATCTGGAATCAAACCTGTGCTCTACTTACCATGCTCAGGAATATGTCTTTAAACAATTTGCCTAGGTGCCTAAGACGTTTGCACAGTACTGTACACGCAGAAACCTTTGAACTTGTTTTACTCCAGTTTAAAAACGCGTTGCGCTAATCGGTCGGCGATTGGTTGTTTTAGCTGTCTTTTAAATATAATACGGCCGTGTAGAGCAGACTAGCTATGTTTCAAAGACAGCTGATTTTGACTGGAAAGGGTTGTTTGAGTGATATTGCTTAGAACTAAGCCATTACAGGCAGAAACCACTTCTGGCCTATATGGGGATAGAACGCATGACCCTGGCATTATTAACACCATGCTCTAACTAACTCAACTGACCGGCCTGGATGTTAAAAGCCATGTGTTGGCCTGGAATCAAACCAGGGTCATGTGTTTAGAAAGCAGCTGTGCTCACCACTAGTCTACGCAGCACATATTGAAAAGTTTTATTCCAAACACTTTTAGACCATTTCTGCTGGTCTATTCATCATGCAGTGTTTCCACACTGTGAAGATCACCTGGCATTTTTTGACTCCTCTATCTCTAACAAAAAGAACATATGAAAAGAGCTTAATACGAGGACATTAATCTTTCTCAAAGCAATAGTCCAGCAATGGCAAAGAAAATGGAATTGCTTAAAGCTGAGGAGAACAGGCATATAAAATTTGAGTTAGTCAACACTGGTATGCTCTGTCCAAACAGGGTCCTTCTTGTTGGCAAACTGGCACTTCACATTGCTCTCCGGCTACGTCAGCCGACTCTATGGGCCACCACTGCCGGGAGGCCAGAAATACTGCCTGAGGTTCTTCTACTCTCTCAGGGGCTTCAGCGAAACTGACCAGGCTTTGGCTGTGTATCAGTATGACACAGCTGGAGCTAAAGAAGACAAAATATGGAGCCAGAGTGAGAAGACCAAAGATGTTTGGCATTTAGTTGAACTCCCTATCCAGAATCCAAAAACTATGCAGGTAATCATTCATGTTATCCTTCTGTTCTGATTCTTCATGTTGTTCCCTTCAATAAAGACTCAACAAATGCAGTGAGATGAAGTGAATATGTGGGAATATACAGGGAAAAAATTAAATGTTTGTGCGTAGGTTTGGGCACCCTGTCAGTCAGAACTGATTCCCTTTGGCTGAAATCACCGTCTTCAAACAGCTTTTGTAGCCAATGAACAACTGTGTCTTTTTCTTCTTTTGGTTTTCGAACATTTTCTTCTATTTCACATTTCACCTTGAAGAACACTTCAAGTTCAGAAAAATAGGTCGTCAATATTTGTTCGATATTTAGCTTGAATATAGTGGAAGGATATGGCAATGCTGCTGAAATGGGCTTTGGAATAAACAGTAAATTTAACCTGATTTGATGAGACAACAATGATTCCTTTCCGTATTCTAATTATCTATTACATTATTTTATAATCTATAACCATAATTAATGAATCAAAGAGCAGCCTAAACTTGAGCACAGACGGCTCAGAACAGTCTTGATCAGAAACAGACTGGATCACTGTTGTACTTCTGTTATCCTTTACTTTTCTTTTGTGTCTGGGTCAGGCCTGAAACATCTGTCAGTATGACAGAGCTTCATAAGTTTCTCTGTGTTTTCATAGGTTTCAGGGGTGAGGCATCGGAAAAGAATCTGCACTAAATGTCTTGAGAAGATGTGTCATAATTATGCAAACACTGCCTGTCATTAAACAATACTAAGTGAATACTTGTACAAAATGATGTCATGACACTAATTGTTGGCATGCTTTGTACATTTTCTCATTTTATGACATGATACTTTTTTTTGTAATAGGTGGTCTTCATCAGTACATGTAAAAGCTTTTGGACTTGTGGCTCAGTTGGCCTTGACGACATATCCGTCAGTCTTGGGGACTGTGAGCTCCCGTTAGGTAAAGTACAGTCTATAAAGCCTTAGATAAGTCACAGGTCACACAATAAACATTCACGTAGTGTCACAGATTCTTACTTTCTTGATTTTGCACATTACAGGATCTCTATCAGTTTCATCTCACTGTAATTTTGAGACTGGGCTGTGTGAGTACACTCAAGACAAACAGGGCGACGAAGCAGATTGGGTTTGGGTCAGAGGGCCGACTCCAACATCATACACAGGACCTAAAGGAGACCACACAACAGGAGCTGGTTTGTTCCCTTCCCTTATTTCCTCTCATTGACCGGTATATACACCATTAGACAGACAAACTATTGTTTTAAATGTGTAGCTGCTGTAAGGAGTAGCTCTACTAATGAATCTACATTAAACTAATCAACACTTTCACCGTTTGCTGAACTTGCCCAACATTCCACAGCTCTTATCTGAGTTACAGGACTGTCTCGTTTTGTTATCAGAGGACATTATTCGCACATTAAGGTCTCACAGATGCTGGCAGACCACAGAGCCCCCCCCGTCTCTTGTTACACCTGGCAAGAAGTGGGTAACATTAGGCAGCAAGTATACAGTCAGGTCCTGAAGCTGATGTGTTGGAAGCAGGAAAAATGGGCATAAGGACCTGAGAGACTTTGACAAGGGCCAAATTGTGATAACTAGACAACTGAGAAACTCCAAAACGACAGGTCTTGTGGGGTGTTCCCAGGATACAGAGGTCAGTACCTAACAAAAGTGGTACAAGGAACAACAAATGGTGGGAAGGACAAAAGCTGCACAGGGAGAGCGAAGACCAACCCATCTGGTCCAGTCACAAAAAAAAGAGCGGATGTAGCACAAACAGCTGTAAATATTAATGCTGCATATGATCACACCGTACATCGCAGATTTTTGTGTATAGGACTGTGTAGCTGCTGACCGGTCAGAGTGCCCATGCTGACCCCTGTTCAATGACAATGGGCAGTGTGAGCATCAGAACTGGACCATGGAGCAAAAAAAAGAGGTAGCTTGGTCTGACCAATTACCCTTTCTTTTACATCATGTGGACAGCTTGGTGTGTGTGCCTCACTTACCTTGAAAAGATCGATGGGCCGTCCGAGTCTTTTTGCCGATAGGAGGGGTACTTGCTTAATGTTAGGCAGGTGGTTTTAATGTTTGTCATATAATGTACATCATATAGTGTCAAAAACATAAGTCTATCTGAGATTACTGAACTTTAGAGGCATGATGGTTTATGATCGTAGCAAACAGCTGTTTGCTATTGTAATGAATAACTATTGTTTTAAATGTGTAATTGCTGTGAGTAATCCCTTTGATGAATCTACATTAAACTTACCAATACTTTTACTATTTGTAATTCCTGCTGTAATTTCTTCTAGAGTTACAGTACAGTCTCATTTTCTTATCATAGGTCATTATTTGCACATTGAGGCCTCCCAGATGCTGGCAGGCCACAGAGCCCGCCTCACCTCCAGCCTGCTGCGCGGTTCTAGAGGACCTCAGTGCCTGCTGTTCTTTTACCATATGTACGGCTCTGGCACTGGAGAGCTCAGCGTTCTCCTTCGCTCCAAAACAGAGGAGAAAGACAGGCTGCTCTGGGTGCGCAGTGGAGAACAGGGCATCTCCTGGCTTAGAGCATCAGTGAGTTTCCAGCATGACCATCAACACCAAGTAAGTGAACTCCATCACCCACAATCCACCAGAGTTTGTTCTTGTTCTTCATTTTAACCTGATTTTTATCTCGATTTAGATTGTTTTTGAAGCCACCCGAGGGCCTTCAGTAAGGAGCGATATTGCATTAGATGATATTGTGTTTCAGAAAGGACCCTGCAAAGGTATTTCTCAGGCACTGGCACTAATTGTATGCCAGTTACATTATGCTTTTAACCAGTACTGAAATCAACTGATATTTTAGCCTACTTGAAACTTTCATGAAGCCATCATGAAAATTTGTTTTTCTTTTTGCTTCCACAGATGCTGATCAGCCAATTTCACATTTCAGGCTGTCTGGAAATAACATTGAATAAATAACACGATGTACAAAGAACAGAGCGCAACCATGCAATTTGATGAATGATCTGTGTAAAGTCTTTTTAAACATTTGAAAGTGAGAAACAATTTCTTTACAGTTATAATTATATGTGCATATCAGTCATTGCTGCTTCCTTTACATATAATTGAAATAAAATGAGTTTTGCTGTTTGTAGAAATATCAACGTCAGGACCAGTCTACCTATTGCGCATGTCAGTATCATGACCGTGTCATCTGATGACTTGTTTGACGAAACTTGTTTCCTGGTTTATGCATATCATCACACATCAAAAAGTAGATGTAGTGTTATAGAGAATATTTAATAAAAATAAATTTATACTGATTGGAAGTGTGGTTGTATTTTTAAGCTAATTCCTATCCATGTCTTTCAAAGCTAATATGAGTGTAATAATTCTTAATACAGTCATTAAGAAATGGCGCTACAGTAATTTCTTTGGATGGGCCTGTGGTGCCATCTACTGGTTGAATGGTGTAAAAGTGACTGCCGCCGTACGTTTCCATTTATTCTTATGAAGGATTAGCTCTCAACATTTACACATAAAACAAATAAAGCTTTGACTTTACTGCTTAAATGAATACTCAAATTTGTTTTAGATGGAAATAATATAGAATAGTCCACATTTCTCTCATGGTTCCTTCCAGTTGTCCCCCCTCTGCAGCTTTCCACAAGATTTTGGAGTGTTTCTGTGGGAATTTGTGCCTATTCATTCTCTAGAGCATTTATGAGGTGAATTGACCAGTTGCTGGCTGAGCCTGGGGTCAGGGCTCTGTGTGAGCCAGTCAAGATCTTCCACACTGAACTCATTTCTTTATGAACCTTGCTTTGTGTAGGCTCAGTCATGCTGGAATAGAAAATGTTCTTCGCCGAACTCTGTCCACAAAGTTGGAAGCACGACGTTGTCCAAAATGTCAGTATGCTGAAGTATTAAGATTGCCCTTCAACTCAATTATTAAGAGGTGTGTCCCAACACTTTTGTCCATATAGTGTAACAGCATCCACGCTCAGGTTCTCAATGGTGCCGTACATCCACAAGTATAAAAGCAGTTACAGCTACGTCTACGGTTTTTGGATTATGGTACGACTTATGAATTGTATAAATACATTTACAACATTTTATTTCATTCATTTTATTAATTATTTAATTCGTTTTATTTATTATATTCATTTTATTATAATTTATTGTGTTATATTTCATCAGCTCTGTGTATTTTCATTTTTTCTGTGCATACGCTTCATTGGTTTGTACCCCTCCGCCTGTGAGGAAGGAAAGTGAAACATAGAAACGTGACGAAAACCGCATCACTCCCCACAACATAGCTACAGCGAGCGTAGCAGTAAAGCAGTACTAGACGAATTGTCAGAAAATATGCAACTTTTTATCACTATGAGCTACCGCAAATGTACATCACCTCGTTTTAGCTCCTGAAAGCGTTTATTATTCTTATTTTGTTCGCTGTCGAAGCTTAGTGGAGTTTATTAAATGTTTGTATTTTTTGCTTTTTTACTTTTACTGTTTTGTTTTTTTTATTTATACACCCCAAAGGCAAAATGTTTTTATTTAATAAGATTAACAAAAGTGGGTTTTATTTCCAAAAAATGTTAACCATTTTAACCACGACCTGAATGTTGGGAGGCACAACACATGTGACCGGCGTTGACCAATAAGAGACGGCACTGCTCGGCCGCACCGGCGCGAAACGAAAGGAGAGCAGAGGAGGAGAAGAGAATGGCGTTACAGGGCAAAAGAAGACGAATAAGTCCTAATTTAACACACTCACAGGTTTCCATCAGCTTGTCCGCGTTCCCCTGCACCTCTCAGAACGGCACATTCTCTCAGGACGATGGCAAGAGGGGTCGTTTTGTGGAAGGGTCCATTCTTCGCATCACTATGCAAAACTTCCTGTAAGTTGCTAGCTGGCTAATCTTGTTTCAGTCTCTCCAGGTTAGTCTGCAGACTCCAGCTGTAAACAAACCCATGTTTTTGTTTATTTCAAAGATACTTCACCGGTCAGATACGTTTGCTTTGTATACTTTAACACACGTGCGTGTTGGCTGACCTGTCATGCTTTCAGTGTCCTTTGTAGGGAAACCAGTAACCAGTAATCAGAATCAGAAAACTTTACTGATTGCTTATGTTATGACTGCACAGACACACAGTGACATAGAGACAAGAACAATATAACGTCTAAATAAATCCAATAGAAAACCTGTAGGGAAAAAACCTTAATTACACTATGCTATATACACAAATGCTCGGATAGAAGTACTATAAATAAGTAACTTACAGTTAAGTGAATTACTAATAACAGATGGTAGTCAGGAGTATGTTATTACACTTAATAGAGATCAATAGACAGAATAAATAATATTGACAGAATTTGTGATATTCACGTGGTATAACTGGTACACATAAGTTATTGGGCACAATGATAATGCATTAGCACCTGATAAAGACATTGCACAGCACAGGGTAGACTGTTACAAAATAATGCACATATGATAGCACATTGTAGCACATTGTGATACACATAATGGTAGTTATTTAAACCTGGTAAGAAATGGCACAACAAAGTAGCATCAGGCTATTGCGCAGATTATTGTGTGGATGTGTGACAGAGGGAGGCGTTGTAGAGGCTATATATACATAGGAGCTCTTTGAGCTTACTGAAGGTCAGACTCTCTTTTCCAGCACATATGATCACTCAGAGGTTTATCCTGGAGCCAACTTGAACATGATCGTGGGAGCCAATGGCACTGGCAAGTCCAGCATTGTCTGTGCCATATGCCTTGGGCTAGCAGGGAAGACTGCCATTCTAGGCAGAGGGGACAAGGTAAGTGGACCCTATGGCCCAGTTAGCATGCCGTTATTGCTGTGTTTCTTAAAAGACAGAATAATTTATTTAATATAATATAAGTAAGGGGTGTATACCTATATTTCCGTGTTCAAAACCATTTTTGATTGAGTATTATGTGCTTAACCTTTTCCTCATTATCAACCTATAAATACATTTCAAAATTACAGCCCTTAAAATGACTGTTATGTTACATGGGGTATTTACATAACATAAGCCCCACCCACCCCACTCCCTTCCCGCTTTAATCTGAACGGATGCTTTTAGATGTTTTGTTTTGATCATTTAGCATTGATCATATTTCTCATGGAATGCAGTAAATGTGAGACAATTGACACACAATATACATTTTTAGCTGATAGTTTTCAGTTTAGATTTGCTGTCCTGAAAATTATTTTTCCTATTTTGCTACGCTGTTGCATTCATACTGTTTACATTTGTTGCTTAGTTAGTATACATACTGATGCAGCATTAAATGAGATGAATTCCTTTGGGTTTTGCCAGGTCAGTCTGTATGTCAAGAGAGGATGCAATAAAGGCTCGGTGGAAATTGAACTGTAAGTATCTTCTTGTAAGTTCTGTACTTAAGTTCTTCCTGTAACTAAATTCTCTGCGGCTGCTTTAAACTCCATGATTCCTCATGTTTATCCACTGTTTATACAGATACAGGGCAGAAGGAAACCTGGTTATCAACAGGGAGATCCATGTGGAAAATAATCAAAGCATATGGATGTTGAACGGTAAACACTCAAGTCAGAAGGCTGTAGAAGAAACTGTAAAGGAGCTGCAGATTCAGGTTGGAAATCTGTGTCAGTTCCTGCCTCAGGTGAGTGTATAACTTAAGCTGCAGGGAGGTTTTGACAAATGTGGGTTAAGCCTAGACTAACTTTCAGTGCCAGTGGTAAATCACTATTGGAAATTCTTTGTAGTCTTGGCTTATACAAAAGCTGGGTCTGGGAATCGAGCACTACACGCATCAAATTTCAATAGTGAATCAACACATTTGTTACTTAATAAACACTTCTCACAGGGCCGCACAGTTGACAAAATTACAAGTTTCTATTTGTGCTTAGATCAGTTTAGTGTGTTTGAGGTTTCTTTTGTATGTTGTTCTCCCTTAATGACTTTATGAGCCATTTTGAAGGTTTTCTTCTACTCAACAGGAGAAGGTTGGTGAGTTTGCTAAAATGAGTAAGATTGAGCTCCTGGAGGCTACCGAGAAGTCTGTTGGCCCACCCGAAATGTACAACTTTCACTGTGAGCTCAAGAACTGTCGCACTAAAGAAAGAGAGCTGGAGGTATGTTTATGTTCGTGTGATTAATTGATTCATACTAAGACAAATGGAGGCAGGCCCATACTGATCAAGTTCACTTAACTATTTGACATATAATTGGTATTATTAATAACAAGTACCAGTCTAAAGTGGCCAAATTGACCAATTTATTTTCTCACCTTCTAGTTGTCAAAACTTTTTTCTCTTAATTTCCTTGTTTTTTGTATAATGTGCCTCTATTGCTTGTTAGGACTAATGTGGACTATGTTGCCTTCTTAAGTTCCTTCTAACTTAAAAAAGTTAGGTCTATATCCACCGAGGGATATTAAATATGATTCATAGAAGTGTTACATAGTTTAATTATGACAAAATTAAAGCTAAAATGAAGGCAAAATCAACCAGAAAAAGGTCAAAAGTCCCATCAACATAATGTGTTGCTGGTGGACTAAAAGTCCAGTTTTGTTTTATGTTGTAGACAAATCAAAGCAGTATGTTCTGAGATTTAACTGATGTAATTGTCTTGACAGAATTTATGCAAAGAGAAGGCCAACTTTCTGGAGAAAGCCAAGCAGAGGAACGAGCGCAATAAAATGGATGTGGAACGGTACCATATGAGGAGGAGACACCTGGATAGAATCCAGATGCTGGAGAAGAAGAAGCCATGGGTGGTGAGTGTCTGCTTGTGTGTCTGCTCTCTTTTGCTTTCTCTTTCTCTTTCTCTCCCTCTCCCTTTCCCTCTCCCTCCCCCTCTCTCCCTCTCTCTCTCTCCCTCTCCTCTTAACTCTGAACACACCAGAATAGACAAAAAAAGTGTGTCTTCCTTTTATGTTCGTCTGTCATCTAAAAGGCTGACTTACTTTTCCTTCTTTCTTTAGGCTTGCCACAAAGCTGATGAATCTCACTGCCAAACACTATTAATGCTATTTGTCATAAGCAAGTACTGCTATATAGTATACTATACAAATAAGCAATAAATGAACATTAATTTGAACATGCAGCATGACACAAATGATTGACCCCATCCCACATTATGGTCCATATGTAAAGGCAGTATGAGGCAAAAGTTACAAGATTTGAATAGCGGTGACAAATGTGTCTTATATTTTGTGATTTTTAACCTTGATGTCCATATCTGTTTCTTTTGTTTAGGAGTATGAGACGGCGCGTAAAGAGCTGGAAGAAGTTAAGAAGCAGAGAGACGAAATGAAAAAGAATATAAAGTCCCTGAAGGAAGCTCAAACCCCCTTGCTGAAAAAAATCCAGACTGTTGAGAACAAGCTTCAACCTATTGAGAGTCAAATGAAGGAGAAGGTCTGGAAGATGTTCCCAGTCTATTATGACAAATCACCATAGTATACTTCTGCTGACAATCTTGCACTCATGGTCCCCTTGGTTGTTTTTGCAGACCGCTAAAATCAGAGAGGCATCACAGAGATGTAAAAATAAGCAAGATCACCTAGATCGGAAACATAAAGAGGTATGGTTGCTTTTCATGTTTCCTGTCATTATGCATACTTATGGGTACAGGTGCCTGCACTACATATAGAGGGTACACCACAGATTTAGTTTTTGTTTAGTGAGCTATGCATGTTGACTGGTTAAAGTATGTATAGAATCTGAAAGAGCTTATAGACTAAGAGTTTTTACACTTGACTCAAGAGGGGCAAAGAAACATCTCTGTGCATAATAACAGCATCATGCCAGTCTCATTTACATTTCACAAATACAATCTTATATGCATGTGTATTCTTGTACATGAGTCTTTTTTATTATTAATTGTAAAGGTGCTTTAAATTGGATTTCTGTCTTCTTTGATTGTTTGATTGTTTTCACTGCATTTGGATTCCTGATTCTTCAACTATTTGATTTTTCCTCAGATTGATGACATCAGACAGGCTTTAAGCTTGAAGCAGACAGAGGAGGTGGATCGGCAGAAGCGAATCGCAAACACACGTAGAATGATCCAGGACCTTCAGAAGGACCTGGACAACATGGGCACCCAAGAGGACGTCACACCCAAGATTGAAGCAGTTAACGCTGAGCTCAGAAGAATCCAGGAAGAGAAAGCCAGGCTGGATGGAGAGCGGCAGGACCTGCGCAGAGATAGGGATGAGGCATCTGGAGAACTAAGACGTATGAGTTACTGAATTTTTCACTAATGAATAATGATTAGTATGTGTATAGTGTGGAGCATTTCATTGTAATTTTTTTGCCCCAACACTTTCATCATCTTTGCACAGCAGCAGACATAAAAAAATTCTCTTTTTGGTTGGCTCATAGGTTTGCAGAATCGTCTGAGAAGCTTAGAAGACATGATGAACAGAAAGGAAGAAATACTTCGCAGCCGTTTCCGTGACACCCATACAGCCTTACTATGGTTGAGGAAAAACCGGCATCTGTTTGATGGAAATGTCTACGAGCCCATGATGCTGGTGGTGAGAGCATTACTGCCAGCTTAGATGCCCTCATGTGTATATTAGAGCATATACGTTATATTATATATGTATATGTTTTAGTTACTAACCAGTTTTTTTGTTCTCCAGATCAACGTACGAGATCCACAGCATGCAAAATACATTGAGAGCCACGTCCCTGTAAATGACCTGAGAGCCTTCGTCTTTCAGAAGCAGCAGGATATGGAAAAGTTCATGTCAGAGGTGCCACAAAGGCTAGATGTAGAACATTCCACATCTATGTTTTTTGGGTTTTTTATGTAGAAACCTTTTTTAGAGGTTTTTAAACCACCAGTTGTCATCTGTTTCGTCTAGGTTCGAGATGCCCAGAGGCTTAGAGTTAACAGTGTCATTGCACCTGCAGAGTCCTGTGCTAATAGGCCTCCATCGAGACCCATTGAGTCTCTAAAGTAAGGGATTTTTGGTTTTGTCTTTTATGTTGTATGTAGTAAATATCTTGCAATATCTCTGGAACATTTATGCATTCTGCCAATCTATATAAAGTGATACTTCAAAGTGATACTTCATGAAGTCTCAAATAAGAGATCCCACCATTATTCATAATAGCACATTAGGGGCCATGAGAAATAATCTTTTGCCATTCAGTGTGAGTAACAAAACAATTTCATGGATTTGAGATTCATTCAAAGTGTTTGTGGTATCCCCTGTAATAAATGTGGTAGAGAAAAAGTTGGTTCATAAACACTGTATACGTACTTTAACATGTGTTGTTACCTGCAGACGCTTTGGGTTTTTCTCCTACCTACGAGAGCTGTTTGATGCTCCTGAAGAGGTCATGAGTTACCTGTGCCATCAGTATAAAGTCAATGATGTACCTGTGGGGACAGAAAGGACCAAGACCATGATAGAGATGGTTTGTTTTCCATTTTAACATACTTTTACTATTAATGAGTGTCACTGACTGTTCCAGGTGATCAGTAATTACGCCAGAAATTAAATTGGTAAAATGATCTGATGTGTTGATGACTTCAGAATTTAGAACACATCGTTAACATTTATTTGCTAATTAAGTGTTTTCTGTCTATAAAAGCTATAATGCTAGCACTACTAACATATACACTTATCAGTCATAACAGAATAATCTGCCTAAAATTTTGTTGGTCGCCCTTGTGGTCTCAGAACAGCTCTCACCCATCTAGACATAGATTCCACAAGACCTCTGAAGGTGTTTCTGGCGCCAAGACATTAGCAGCAGATTCTTTGATGGCCTTTAAGTCCTGGTAATGGATCAGCACATCCCACAGAACCTTGATCAGATTGAGATCTTGTGATGTCAAGTCAACACCCTCAAACCAATCCTGAACATTGTTTCGAGTGTAGTAAGATGCATCATGCTGCACAAAGAGTCCACTTTAATTAGGGAATACATTTGCAATTAATGACTGAACAATGTTAGGTGGTGAACAAAGGTAGATGGTACGTGTCGAAGTAACATTCACATGAATGCTAGCTATTACTCAGAGTTTCACGCTGCCTCTGCCAGATGATCTTCAGGCAAGCAACACACATGCATCTGACCATCTATGAGATGTAAAAGGAAGCATTATTAATTAGACCAATGTTTCATTCCTCTATGGTCCAGTTGCTCTCGTGCCTTTGCTCTTGTGCCTTTTGACAGCACA
The DNA here is from genome assembly GCA_037974365.1 of Hydrocynus forskahlii. Taxonomy (NCBI): domain Eukaryota; kingdom Metazoa; phylum Chordata; class Actinopteri; order Characiformes; family Alestidae; genus Hydrocynus; species Hydrocynus forskahlii. The sequence continues at coordinate 2,171,503 of JBBPCX010000035.1, read as the reverse complement.
GACAGTCTGTTCTGTTACCTTTCTATCATAGACAGGAAGAACTTTTCACGCTTTCTCAGCTAGTGCTGAATGGACACTATATGGACAAACATATTGGGAAGCCTGACCATTACAGCAACAGGGACTTTGATGATATGGCATTCAAATACATACACTTCAATATGAAGTTGGTCCCCTCTTTGCAGCTATAACAGCTTCTAATCTTCTTGGAAGTATTTCCACAAGATTTTGGAGTTTCTGTGGGTAATTTGTGCCCTTTCATTCTGTAGAGCACTTACGAGCTCACACACTGATGTTAGGCGAGAAGGTCTGGCTGGCTGTGCTGAAGCATTAAGTTTGCCCTTCACTGAAAGTAAGGGGCCCATCTGAATTCAGTACTTAAGAGGCATATCCCAATACTTTTGTCCATATAGTGTATAATGCTGGCCACTACACACCGACTTGTTTATGCTTCTCTGTGCATAATTTTGGGGACATTTGTTTCGATATGCAAGATCAGTCACGTAAATAAAATTGTCATTTTTTGGGTTCACTGTATTTGTGTTTCTTTCAGGTGATTAAAGAATCTCAACTGAGGATGATCTACACTGCGGAGGAGAAATATACAGTGAAGAAGTCTGCTTACTCTAACAAGACCATCTCCAGTAACTCTGCACTGCGTCCCTCTCAGTTCCTCACCATGGCAATTGATGCAGAGGAGAGACGGCAGCTAGAAGAACAACTGAGTGTAAGTAAAGCTTTTTCTCACTCTCAGCACCATCCATTCTTAAGGAACTTGACTTTTGCTCAAAACCTGCAGTTAATGAAATATAGCCAGATATCAAACTTTGTACTGCAAAAAAGCTTTTCTTCTTTGCAATGAAAAATGCATGAGGTGTATTAGAAACACCTGAAGCCACTGTACTGCCCCAGCACACTCAGGTCATGTAAGGAGGAGTTTGATATTTGGCAGATGAGTTAAATTTAGATCTGTTAAGATTAACGGTAAAAAAAAGGTTTGAGGTATTGAGGTGAGGGGACCCTTTTAATCTTTACAGGCAGCACAGCAGCAAGTTCAAAATGTTGACGCCCGCATGAAGGCCATTCAGGAGCAACAGGCTAAATTGGATCGTCGTGATAACGAGCTCCGTGCTGAAAAGAAGAAACTCTCTGAGCTAAAGGGCAAGAAGAGACAGCTGGAGCAGAAAATCAGCACTAAGCAGGACAGGTACACCCCACCCCCCAACACACACACCCACACACAGCATACCCATACATACATAAAGACAAAATTATTGTACAATACCATGGAATGTACATTACAGGTGGTTTTTATTCTGCTTGATTTTTTAATGTCTTTTTGGCACTCTTTTTAGTCCCTTCTTTTGTTTCCTCCTGCAGCTTGAGGCAGATGGAGCAAGGAGGAATAAACCTGCAGGAAGCTGAGGAGGAGGCTATGGCCAAAATCTCTGGTGTGAATGACCAGAAGGTGGCCATAGTGGAGGAGATCCTGAACTCCATGAGGGTTTGTATAAAGCTGCAGTCAGACTTTTTTTGCAAAATACAAACTTTGATTTCAGTTCTTTTTTCATTGGTTCATTTTGTGTCTGTGTGTCTGTGTGTCTGTGTGTAGTCAAGGGCCAGGCTGAGCATGGATAAAGTTTATTTGGCTCTTGAATCCACTGGTCTAACAGCAGAGAAAACCAAGCTGGAGTCTGATCTCAGGGAGGGGTCTGCTGAACTCAGGAGAGCAGAGGTCTGAGGTTACGTTGTTGTGGTCTAATCACTTGTCCCAAAGCTCACACTTGCGGTTTTGTGTACTTGTGAGCATGTTTGTGTTTCTGGTCAAAGTGTGTTCCACTTCTCGAACATGTGAAAACAGTTGCACGACACGACACTAAGCATAGTCCTCCCCAGACAGCACTGAAGAACAGTTCAGTGCAACTATGATGCTCTACCATGCTGTTTTGAAAATACTGGGGAGGAACATGTGCATCATGAGAACGAAAGCATCTGCCTGTCCTGCAAAGGCACATAACTTATACAGTGCAAGTTTGCGTTCTTGCAGTTCAAAAATACATTGTTATTGTGCACTTGAGCAAAAACACAAACCGCAAGTGTGGACTTTTAGTCAAGCCAAAACATTCTCTTAGCCACTCTATAGTTTTGCTTTCACTTGCTATATGTACATTTTTGATTTGTCAGGACTTTAAAAACATTTTTTACAAGATGGGCAATTCATTTATTTTTCATTTAAATGTGTGTGTGTGTGTGTGTGTGTCTTCCCTCACCTACTTCAGCAAATGTTTACTGAACTGGACCACAGGAAGACGAGTCTTTTGGGGACATGTAAGAACTTAATGAGGAGAGCTAGTGAGATCTGCAACATGAACCCAGGAGAAACTGTAGTACCAGAGATTCTGCACACGGTCAGAACTACATCAGTTCCCCTCACTGACCCCTGAGATTTTTTGTTCATTTCTTTACATATTGATTCACCAGTCAAATGTTATGCACATTCATTGCTTTGTCTTGACTCTGCAGGCTTTTAGCGAGCTGCCGAACACTCTGGATGAGATTGACGCCATGTTGAATGAAGAGAGAGCTCGAGCAGAGTGCTTCACTGGCCTTAGTGAAACAGTAAGACGTGCAAACACACTGATACACACTTGCACACACACTACAAAAGAAGCATTACTTTACTCAGCATGGAATTTTCTAAGTTCACAGTCAGCTAATGCCTGATTCAGCTAATGACTAAACTTCAGAAGCAGGGCTTTGGGCCAAAATCAAACATACACAATTTTCACCCTAAATACAGTTGGCCAGCCAGTACATTTTGGTATGATCTATGTTGTATTACTACAATGATATCAATAGCTTCTTAGCAGTATCTTGAATCCTGAGGTTAGTCTTAACTTCTGTAGATTTTTATAGATAACAGGTAGGTTTGTTTAGAGGTTACTTAACCGCTTTTCATGTCTGTTTAGTCCACACAGTATAATATATTATGTGATTACAATCAATTCAAGAATTAAGGTTTGGTGACAAATTATGACTGGTACATCCAATCAACTGATTTTTATTGACATATAGACAGACGAAGAGCAGCGACACTAAGTAGTTTGTCTGTTTGTTTATTTGTTTGCTGTAATGTTGCCAGGTGGTGGAGGAATACAACAAGCGAGAGAAAGAAATAAAGAATATGGAGAAAGAGCTGGAAGAAAAGACCAAAGCTCTGAACGAATACAGGCAGAACATCTCTGAGGTATGGCTCTATTCCAGGAACTTTGTGTTGTGTGGAAGCACTCAGTGTAACACTAATATTTTGTGTTTATTTGTGAAACAGGCAAAGGAGCGCTGGTTGAATCCCTTGAAGTCATTGGTGGAACAGATTAATGAGAAGTTTAGCAATTTCTTTCGCTCCATGCAGTGTGCTGGAGAAGTTGACCTGCACTCAGAAAATGAGGCAAGTTGGGGTTTTTTGTTTGGTGTTTTTCTTTTCGCTGCTGCCTATGCAGATGCACTAGCACACAGTAAACACACACTCTCACACACAGTGAGAGGTTAGCGACCCACAGTTAGCCACTATCTGATATCATGTCCTGATAGGGGAAAGACATCCAGCCTTGCCGGCTCCTACTTGATTTAAATGATGTCAGACTGTTCTGTTCCTTAAACAAACAAACTGCAGCTAATGTCCAGGTTGCTGGTGATCACGCAGTTGTTTAACACATGGTAAAATTAAAAGTAGAGCTGTTTGTTCAGTCATTGTAACATGAAATTGAAGAATGAGGTAATGTGAATAAATTAAATCTCTGCCCCCACACACGTTTTAAATTTGAACTCTCTTGAGTGCTGAGGCTAATGAAGCCACTAAGCTTAATTCAAACTGCTTGTCTAAATCATAACATACTTTTTTTTCTATCCATGTTAAGTAACCTGGCTTGGTCATGTGGTTTTTGACACAGTATATTTTTACCTGAAAAATGACTGGCTAATGCTAATTGCTCTGTTAAATCACTTATTTATGTACGTATGTATTTATTGATTGATTGATTTGAACCCAACAACCCCTCTGCTTCATCTGGTATATCAGACTTGGCCTAATAAAATGGAAGTATTATAAAGTTAAAATGACTCCTGGGCATTGTTTGGTAGGAGGAGTATGATAAGTATGGGATCCGGATCCGAGTGAAGTTTCGCAGCAGCACGCAGCTGCATGAACTGACCCCACACCATCAGAGTGGCGGAGAACGCAGTGTGTCCACCATGCTCTACCTCATGGCCCTGCAGGAACTCAATCGCTGCCCCTTCAGAGTTGTTGATGAGATCAATCAGGTAATTTTCTGTTTTCAGTAATCTTTTTTTTCTGATGGACTTAAGTATTATAAAATTAATAAATTCATCAAATTATATTCACACACATTTTAAAATATTTTCCTGCGTTTAAGTTCTTCACTCTAAGAACTATATAATGCATATTAGTTTTAGAACAGAACAAATAATTAAAAGGAATTATTGAATTTCTTAACATATTGAATGTTAAATATTAAGGGATTTAATACTAAAATGGTGAATTTCTTCACTGAAGTCTTGTTTTATTGTGCAGTATGTTGCAGCATTGTAGTAGGAAATTACGTGTTTGCATTTATGCGTTCATCTTTTTGGATTTTTTGACAACATAACTCCAGGGCATGGACCCGGTGAACGAGAGGAGAGTGTTTGACATTGTGGTGAAGACGGCCTGCAGAGGAACCACGTCACAGTATTTCTTCATCACACCTAAGGTAGGCTATTATATCTGTGTAGTTTTGTTTAGCGGGAATATGCTGATTCTTACTTTGGTTTAGCCTTTCTAAATTTCTCCTTAATTTAAATTAGTCTTACTTTGGTTTAGCCTTTCTAAATTTCTCCTTAATTTAAATTATATTGTAACTCTATTGTCTTATAAGTCGACTCAGGAGCTCATATCACTCCATGTTGTATAGCTATGTATATGACAAATAATCTTGAATCCTTAGCCAGTTTGTGGCTTATAGATATGCAATAGTACACCTTTGTCTGTTTATATATATATATATATATATAATGTGTGTGTGTGTGACTGGTTATCTGTGTATCCAGCTTCTACAGAATTTGACATATGCGGATGAGATGACTGTCCTTTGTGTCCATAATGGCCCCCACATGCTCCCACCAAATAAATGGAATGACAAGGCCTTTATCAGGCGAGTCAAACGGAGGACCAACCAATAAACACATTGCTCTGGTGAACACTTCAACTATGCACTAAACTTCTGCTACCATTACTATATCACAACAATACCACACCAAGTGCTTTCTTTTCTTCTCTTAGTTTGACTTATGTCTGAGTTAGCTCTTTATTTATAATTGACATTTATAATTTTGTTTATTTGTACATTTGTAATGGTTAAGGATTTCATACATTGTCACAAAAGAATTGTTGGGCAGTTAATAAATATTTTAAAAGAAAGGGGACAAGTCTATAATTTCCATCCTGGTGTTTTCTGGGATGCATTTTAATGTTTTGTCAATCATAGATTCAGAAAATATACAGGGACTTTCTTTTTATTTTACTGGGAATCAATTTGTCATCCTGGTAAAGTTTCACAACAGAAACTAACTTTTTTTTTGGTTTGTTTGTTTCCTGGCCTTGCCTATTGCCTGGACAAACAGAGCCATAGCTGCGTAATCAGTTCTTCCATCTTTGGAAGAAACTTGTTTTTCCAAAGAGTGACTAGCCAGTCTATTTTAGTGACTCAAATGCCCACAGAAGTGATGGGGCAATGATCACCTGCCTCTTTCCTCATCCAACGGTCCATGCAGCCAGACAGACAGCCTTGTTCCAGTCCCAATGACCAAAAGTCTGTTCCTGTTTTCTAATAGCAAAAGCTGTCAGATGTGTGTGTGTAATTACAGAAAAGGTTAAAACAATTGGTATAAACTGAGAATGCTAAATACTAATCCAACACAGTCCTTTTCAGATTGGGCTGAGCAATTGTTTTTTTTTTTCATTCAAGTGGCAATTGGAAAGTGTAAAATTTTTCAATCCTTACAGCTGTAATCAGACATTAACATCTTAAGTTTAATGAGGAGACTTTCAGCCCAGTAAACTGCCTGAAGCTGTGCTTGACTCATCAGAAGCAACTGACAATGTATTTACACAGCCGCTACCAGCCACCTGAATTGGAAATTCAGACTAGAAAAATAAACACACTGACTGGTCTTTGTCACCTAACACTGGGGTGTTTGGGTAGCTCACCACCAAAGAGAGAAAAGGGGAGTTTTTCTGTCACATTCTACCATAGTGTTACACTGCTGCTGTTAAGTCAGTCTTGCCTCTAAATGTCAGTCCAATCAGTGTGGAATATCGGCCATTTCAGGCAATTTCAGTGTGGTTGAAAAGCCCCCCAGTTGCCTTATGTTAAGGCAGTTTTTTCCAAATAGCAAACACTGTAGTTCTGTAGTTACTGGTGGTTTTGCTTCCTGAAGTGACCAGAAAGAAGAAACTGTTCAGTGCGATGAGACCAGTGCCAAGTAAGCCAGCTGGCTGATTTGCACAGTGCACTGTGATAATGTCTAATTAGGACACAGACTCGAGGTATCCTAATTAGCACAATGTGTTCAGAGGCACACATCAGAGTAGACTTGATTTCTGCAACCAAATACTGACCAAGGTTCAGAGAATCAAAACTCATCTTACGGCAAGAAGTCAAGTGACTGGTATTTGAGTGAAAAGATCAATCTAACCTGGTGTCTGACTGGGGTAGAGAGATCTATTCTGATCTTAGGCTAGGGTAAAAAGATCTAACCTGTTGTTTTGGAAGCCTTACTATCCAACACCTGGAAACACTAGATTGAATTCTGACTCACTCGTCTTTTGCTGACTCCTCTCTTTAAATACACAAATATGAGGAAACAATGGAGTCACCAGTGCTGAGGCCAGACTCTAACTTGCTCTGCTGTAGAGCTTCCACAACTACCTACACTCTGGTTTAACAACGAGCAGTTGTTGCTAGAATAGTGGCTTTACATTTATTGGCTTATAAACTGAAATTCTAGTAATGTTAGGGAGTTTGTTTTGCTACTTCGCATGCACAAGGTTTCAGGGCAGCACTGGATAAAGTGTACCATGGATCTCCCTGGACAGGCTGCATGACATTGAGAACAAAACTGAGGTGATGTTTGTGTTTCTGTTTACAAATATTGAGTGCTATTCTTCTTAGTCTTAATTTTTTTATTTTAATGCTTTGCATTTTAGGCCTAAATTACTCCCATTATTTTCATAAATGAAAGACCTAGACCATGAAAATACCACAGGAAAACACCTTCACTATATCTCTGTACATAATTTTATTTACATGATACAATTTCGCAGTAATGTTGGGTAACAAGATTATATGTGCAATACATATAATAAATATAAAGATGGTTTGTACAAACTTGCATAACTAAAACTCAAAAATAAAAGACGGGTAATTTTACTGTGTAAACTGAAAAAGACCCCTACAGAATGTTAACGGCCGGACCAAAAACCAAAAGGACTGAGGAAAAGTCTAGGAGGAGGCATCCAATGATTAGACTACCTGGGTATTCACACAGACACACGACACTCAGCCACTCCCTCCACGCCACAGTGGGTCAGTTAAAAACACCACACAACTTTCATCACCTGTGTATAAACGTAGCATGTGACACTCATTCCACATAACACAAAAATAATATAAACTCACACAAACAAAAAGCAACATTCATTACAGAAGTGGATAATTGATTAAAAAAGGACTATCAGCATGTTGCCAACCTCAAAAAACTCTAATGTACTTAGTAGTTATTTCACTAGCCATGCAATACACCCTTTTAAAACCCCCTCTATAACCAAAACTCAGCCCACGGCCCAATTTTTAGCCACATTCTGGAGGCCGTGCTACCTTTAAGACGGTATCATTGTCTTTTCTTGTGGTATTATAGGAACGTAAATGCCAGAGTGAATCCCTTAAGCCTGTACAGGCGTATGAATGGCTGTGTTGCTGAAAACCTCATTTGTACTTACCATTTAATTCTTCTGTGCGCCAAAATAACTGCGGAAACAATGAGCTCTGAAGTTGATCTGTCTGCTTTTATCAGTCAAGATGGAAGGGTTAAACATGGATTAAAAATTCTATGCTGTTCTTTCTCCTCATTTGACACTGGGGGGGGGGGGACCCAACTAAACCAACAGCCCCACTCCAAAATATCCACTTGACAGCTGATACAAGCTAAGGCTCAAAGCAAATAAACCAAGCTTATGTTGTAAAGGCTAACTCTAAAGAGTTGTGAGCTAGGCCATGACTCACTTCAAAAGGTGAAATAGTCAACCTACAGGAAAGGAAGAGAGCGTCCATATATTTGTTTTTCCTTTTTGCTACATGAGCCAGCCATGCACTGTTGCCCCGATGGCGCTCGAGTCAGGGCAATAACAGTCGTCTGAAGTCCCATAGGCTACAATACGTACATCTTCCTCCGCATGACACGAGATGGACCGAGAGACACAATCACAAAGACAGTCAGCCTTTTCAACACAACAATCAGGTCAAATTCAGTCCCCCCAACTTAAAGATACCTAGGACCAGACACAAGGAGATAAGATCTCTGGGTCTGTGACCCAATTTTTAACTATTCTTTTTTCCTCTTAAATCGAAGCTCATACAAAGACCAAAAACAACGAAAGGTTAAAAGAAAACAAAAAAAGGATCACCCATGCATCGACTGAAAATGAAGATTCCTCCCCTCAACAAAATGAAAAAGAAAAAAAAAAAAAACCCAAAAACTAGTCCTTTAGATCGCAGGTCAAGTGCGAGTCCTTTTTGTATCATCTCCCCCAGAATTTTGGGTAAAAGACAAAGGGAAAGTGAAAGGATCTATATTCTCTGGATCTTGTCGGCGACCACTACAGGATTTTCTTTGCGGATCTTGGCCGCAGCCTCGGCTTTGTAATCGTAGGGACAGTTGTGCTTATCAGAATAACGATGAATTCCACAAAAGAGGTTTCCACAGCGGCAGTCAAACCCTGGCAAAAATGTCAAACGTAATTAGAATCAATACCCCACTTCACATGTGCATGTTTATGAGTGGAACATACGGTCTGTTCTCACCTGTAAGGCCAACTTTCTTGCGGCACATAAAGCATCGGTTTTTCTTGGGTTTGGGGGCTTCTGGAACTTTAGTCTGCTCGCTGACCGCTGTACTGGCTGAAGAAGCAGACGCTGTTGGCTGAGTTACAACTGAAGAGACAAAATAAAGGCTAACATTTAAAATTCAACTACAAAAACCACTGTCATGAAAAACAGTAAAAGCATCACAATTGTTTCATTTTTGAAGGTAGCTTACAAGTTACGGAACAGACAACAACTATATGTGCTATATCCAAAGAACAATTAAATAAGATGGAACAGAATACACAAAACCTAAGTAGGGTTTAATTTATTTATTTAATCCCATTCAAGCTGCTAAATATGGCAAAAATCAAGGAACAGTTAAACAATTACAATTCATATTAAAATATTTAATTTTATATTAAATTGTGCTGTCTCAGTGGATGAGGGCGTGGTACAGGGTCACACTTTGGGCAAAGAAACCCAATTACTATGATGACTTGATTCTGAATCTTTACTGTACCCCTTTAAAAATAATCTTACTAACCAGGTTCAGGAATTTCTACTTTAGGCGACGCAGTTTCCTCTTCACAAGAAATGCTCATCTCCGTCATCTGCTGTGTAACAGGAAGTGCTGCAGTGGCCCCACAGGGCGACTCGGTTTCGCTAGAATTGTTTAGGCTGGCCTCGATGATCTGGATCGCCGAGGCCTCTGAGGTAGGACTACTTGTTACACTGCTTGAACCTGAAAAGCAAAGTTAACATACCATATGGATCATTAAATAAATATGCCTCTGCAGCCATCCTAACCCAGATCAACAGCAAGATGAATCACTTTATGCAAATCACAAGTCAGACAAGATGTTCCTCAGCCAGCACAAAAGAGGGACAGATATCTGGAATAGACAAGCATTTCTTACCCATAGCGCTAAGAGGACCTCCATTGTTCTGTCTTGTTAGGTGCTCCTTATAACAAACCGAGCACATGCCATTGGTCCTAGGGTTACCATAGAAACCACAGCCAGTGGTGCATAGCATGGGCACGGGGCTTTGGTTGGTCTCCTGCGCCATTTCTGAATCTGTGAACAAACCACAGGACTCAGGTCAACATAATAGTAAAAGAGGGCATTGTTAAGGCTGACTTTTACAGAATGAAACATACAATCCAATAAATTCGTGTACTTGTATGTATGTATGTATATATGTATGTGTATATACACACACTCATTATGTATATATATATATATATATATATATATAAAGAATGGGTTTGTGTGTGTGTGTGTGTGTGTGTGTGTGTGTGTGTGTGTG
>JBBPCX010000035.1:2127744-2151146 GCA_037974365.1 Hydrocynus forskahlii | reverse complement strand
TGTGTGTGTGTGTGTGTGTGTGTGTGTGTGTGTGTGTTTGTGTGTGTGTGTGTGTGTGTGTGTGTGTGTGTGTGTGATGCAGTGAGCAGTGAGTGCAGGGCATTTAGCATTACCATGTGCACACTTTCGAACATCTCTGTAAAATATTCAAAATGCCATTTCCTATGTTTTCTCTTCTAAAAGGTTTACGATATAAAATGCTCTACCAAGGAGTACTAAAAGGGTTTCCTCTTCTAAACCCCCCCCAAAGAAAAAAAAAAACAAAACAAAAAAACCAATGCAATCTGACAGCTCCCAGAAAAATAAAGGATAGAACTTCTCGCTATTGCTCTCGCAGCCACTGTCCCATAGTGAGCCCCTCGAGGCCATTGAAAATGCTGTGTGGATCAGTGAGTATTGCTCTGGGCCAAAAAGCTGTGACCTTTCCCCCTGTTTTGGACACCTCAGGTTGTGTTGGCACTTGACAAGTCCTTCTCCCTGCCTGTGTAGACCTCCCCTTATAGCAATATGTCCATAATTGAAACAGTAAAAGAAAAAAAATTGAAAGCTGAATGTAGGAAAGCTCTGCGTTACGCTCAGCAGAGCTTATTGAAAGGCAAACCATTTCAAGTCCAGGTGAGAAAGCCTTTCCAAAGGTCAGTTTTGAGGGAGGTTCTGAGGAAGCCCTTTTTGGGCCAGTTTATCCACAAAATATCTTCAGAGTGCTGATCGGGGATCAAATTCCTCCGCCTTTACAGCACTCGGGAGTTCAGGAGCTCTCTGGAACAAAGATAATTTGTGAATAGTGGCAAAAGGAAAAAGCAGAGTAAACCAGGCCCAGAAAGGGGCAAAAAGACCCCTAAACAGCAATCTGGCCCTTTCCTTCCCAGCAATACCCCACCACCCAGCTCCAGTCTCTTCACAAGCTTTGGTTAACCTAGCGGTCACACTGCCTTGTGTGTCCATGTGTGTCCATGCAAAGGCCAGTTGTAGGCCCTGCAGCCTCTTCCCAAAACCCTCATGAAAGTTCCGCGCCATATTCCAGTCCATGTCAAACATACAGAGGGCTCTCCAGCATGTCCCAACAGACACAGCGCCTTGGTTAATGTCTCAGGTGGAGGTTTCACTTCAGGGTCAGGCAGTCGGGTCACTTTCGCTGTGGGGAATGAGGTGTGTGTGGGGGGGGTTGTTTCCAAATTAAGCTAAGGGTACATACAGAAGAGACTGAGGCTAAAGGAAGGTTCGGTTGAAGTCGGGAGTACTAAAATGGCAAGCAGCGTCTGCCAAGACCCCAGGGGCTGTGCCTGAGACACTGAATCCACCATCCAGGCCAAAACGCACGCCAGTTCTACATTCAAAAATCCGCACCAAGCACGTAGCATTGATCTCCAGTTTTAAAAAATATAATCCCACACAGGTCAGTGGAGTGGTTTTTAAAAAGCTCTTAAATATGAAAAAAAGAAGTGAACCATGATTTAAAAATAAAAATAAAAGGCATTCTGATGTCAGCAGACAGGGAGCCCTGCCCCCTAGTGGTGAGCTACAGTTAATGTTCAACTATGGTGAAGTCTGGTGGGAAAAAAAGGACAAAAAAAAAAAGTTTGTACAAAAACACAGTTTTCTTGTCCGTGCTGGCCTAAAACCAACAGGCTGTCCCACAGTGAAGGCTTCGTTTGTTGTGGTTGCTTTAAACCCACATTCTCCCAGACATTGTCTTATGTCCACTTGCCACAAGTGGTTTTGCCCTGTTTTCACCAAAAGTTCTAAGGTCCTTCTATGAAAAGCAGTTCAAATCAAATGTACACCAATCCGGCTCCTCCGTGTACAAAAATAATGGAGTGAACATTCAGACAATCGTGTGTTCCACAGAATCTCTACGGTGCCATGTCTCTGATGATAATCAGGTCAACGGTGTTGGGGAAGGTCTTCAGCAGGGACACGGCGTTTCCGTGATCGATGTTAACAAAGCTGTACCCATTTGCCTGCAATGAGGATGGAGTTAGAAGAGCATTTATACTGATTTGAAAGTACAGGGGCTCCTCGAGTTACAACAGTCTCGATATATGATGTTTCGAGTTTACAATGCTCACTCCCACTAAGCTTACATTGTTAGCCTCATACTGACAGACTATGTGGGTGAGATAGTTTGGTTGCGCGCGTTGGAAGAATACGCAGTAACACGGCATGAGTGAGGGAGTTTTCCTTTTTCTTTTTCTGTGGGTTAGTTGTGTTTTTATGATTTTACAGCTGTGTTAGGACCGGTAAGTGACTTAGACTAGGGTGTGTTTCAACTTACACCAAAATTCGGGTTACATCACTGTCAAAGGAACAGATCTGTGTAACTCGAGGACCCTTTGTAGATTAAATTAGTAAAGCCAAGCAGCATAAAGTAAAAGGTCTAAAAGGAAGTACCTGGATAATTTTGTCGCCAGGCTGGAGAAGCTTTGAGGCAGGTCCCTCTGGTTGAACTCTCGTAACGAAAATGCCCTAATGACACAGAAGAACTCATTAATCATTACAATTAATGGTGAATAACTAACAAGATTACACATATACATCTCCAATGGGGGCTTGAATTTTGGAAGTAAACAAACAGATTACAATTAGGTCAATTAGCCAAAAACCAACCCAAAACATTTATTGATATCTATTTTTTTTTGCTGATATGCTCTTTGTTGATAAAAGTCCTCTGATATTCATGAGTTACAAGTCAGATCCACAGACTACACAGCACATGGCAGCTGACAACACTGTAGCCAAATCAAAGTCAAAGTCAGATCAGATGAATACATGTAAACGGTGAGATAAGATAGCATGGCTCCAGAATACACATGTACAAATAAAACATGTAGAATGTACAAATACAATTTAGATATTGGCGCTAAACTAAGAAAATGAGCTATTTAGTACAACGGGTAGTTTTTCACATTTGTAAATTGTGCAAATATTACATCAGCAGTCAAGTGGAGAACAAACAGAACACTCTAATGTAACTGTGTGCTTTATAAGTGCAAATGATCAGCAGTGGTTCAATATAAATATACAGACAATCTATGAAAATGCAGAAAACTCTGAGACAGTATTCAAAAACAAATGGAACATGGATGCATTTTTGCATGTAGCTGTATGTGCATCATAAAAGAGTAATGTGTAAAGTGCAAAAGTGAAAAGCTGAGTCAGTTCACAATTTAGGTGAAGGTGTTTGCATGTGTCTCTGTATGTGTACTACCTAAGATATGTCACAGGTGTTTTTTAAATACCCAGCTGGCTGAGAAAACTCCAAAACCAAAAATATCCAGGAAACAGTGCTCTGTGGTCAGTAACTGCCCACTTCATTAAAGACTAGAGAATGACTATCATCATTTGTGTGCCCACAGATGACCTATTGCTTTCAATGTTACATTATTGTGAACAAACAAGGTAAGTGGTACATGGGCACTTAATAAACTGACAACAGGGTGAAATAATAATAATAATAATATCAATACTTATTACTATTATTTGCAATAGTCTTGCCATGTGCAGTGTCACTACTTGTCAATATTACTTACATAACACAGATCATTAAAGATATCTATAGTATTTACATCTAGCTCTCTTACTGACCCTAGCATTTTGTGTATACAGTATAGTGTATTTATTACAGAGTAGTTTTCCAGAGTATTCCTGCAGCTTTGTTTGAGTTTTATTTCAGACTTAACATTTATGTTGTTCTTGTCTCTGTGTGTCTATGAAGTCATAACATAAGGAATTTCCAGCCGGATCAGTAAAGTTTTCTAATTTTCTTATAAAATAGACACTTAGACAATATAAAATAGACACAATAGATACAAGGCGGGTGTAACTGATCAGTGAGTGTTGATATTGTCAGGCTTTCATTCAGTTTCTTTAAAAATAAAAGTGAGAGACACTTACATTATCATCAGGACGGAAGGGGTTTCCCCGTCCACCCACTCCTCCTGATATGCTGAACCCCAGCTCAGGATTCTTCTCAATCTTCACACGCATCTGCGCGCACACACACACACACCACATAACTTCTAACATCCTTAAAGGGCGCTTGCAGTTCTACAGATGTGCACCATCTCAAAATTTCTTATACCCACAACTGTCACTGCACTGAAATGGATTTCATGCACTTCATTTTTTTGTCTTTGAGTGTTTTGTTTGTGGTACAGAGGCTCCCTGGTTCCTACCTCCTGTGGCAAAGAATCATGAGGGTGGCGTGGGGGTCCTGGAGGGCCTGGAGGCTGCTGGGACACTTTGAGCATTAGGTAGTCGATTAGCTGCTCTCGGGACGGGTGGCGCGCCATCTGGGCCTGGCCACAGGTCATCTGGGGTCGGACTGGAGGAGGACACATCTGACCATTCATCAAAGGCACCTGAAGAGACCACAAAGACACACAGGGTTCATCAAGAGCTGCTCAGTAGGTTCAGAGATAGAGCTTGAAAGATCTGTCTGAACGTGATGGATGGGACGTGTTTGGACTTAATCACTCATGTCTGTCTTCCTCGGATTCAAATTTCCTCAGAACATTTACCGTCTCTCCTCCCTACCTCACACTTTCTCCTTTATTACCCTGAATAATATTTTCTGCAGCAGTCATGTGGTTGAGAACAAATCTATACATAATATTTGCAAAGGTCTTAAGCAGCCTGGGAAAGTGATGGAAAGCCCTTTATTTGGCAATAAGGGCAGTATATGTTTTAAAAAGAACACGAACATAGAATAAACAAACAATAGAAGTCACCACATTAACCATTTCCTAGCTTCCTCTTGAAGAAACTTATTTAAAGCTAATAACTAATTTGACTAAACAATCCTTCATTACATTAAATCAGGAGTCGCTGATGGAACTGTGAGAAGTCAAGAAGTACACTAGTGTTGTTCTAAATGCATTCTTCTAAATAACATTCATAACCTTTTTCAGTTTTAAATGAGACATTCTTAGTCTATGGTATTTATGTTCATTTTCATTTATTAAAATGTTTTTACATTAGAATAAATGGAAACAAAAAGATTTCCTGTCAAGATCAATTAGATTTTTATGGCTAACAAACACATATGTTATGTATTTTGGGACATCTGAAGCACCTGACTGATGGGGAAAAAAATTAGTTTTTTGAACTAATTTATACATACAGCTTGTATATCAGATAACAGATTAGGCTAACCATTTTTTATTATTTATCAACGATCCGGTAGCCATCATTGGCACCTCAAAGTAACCTAACAGACACTGTCTTTAGAAATATAGTTTTATTGGATCTCTGTTTAATGTTGGTCTGCTCTTCCCACCAACCCAACATTCTCAAACCAAGTCGAATGTTAGCTCGATGTACAAATACCTGTTTTCTCCCCTTAGGCTGAGCTGCCCCCAATTACAGCGGTTATTTTGCAGCTTGTCAGTTGCTTGTCGGAACATGCTAAAGTCAACCACCAACTGCAGACTGTGTGTGGATGTTTGTGTGTCAGAATATTACTGGGTGTGGCATCACTGGCCTTTAGATATTGAATAAAGTAACAGATACTTGGATGCGTGTAGGTTTGATGAAACAATTGGGCTGTGATGACTGACAATATAAACACAAATACATAAACTGTTTGCTTTGAAACCAAACAAAGGCGAATTAATTGAATGATGAACACCATCACTTAACGGAGCTGTAACGGAGCTGTAACGGAGCATAACCTCCCCTCACGCTGAACTCCCTGACCTTGGAAGAGACCCACAGAGGCCAAGTGAGGCTATTTTCAGAAAACGCGTTATAGATTTACAGGCTGTGGGCTGAAGTGGGCCTGCTGCTGTTGAATCCTCTGAGTCATCCTCTCTCCACAGTCGCAGTGTTAGGAGACGCCTCTGGCTGCCTGCGGGACTCTCCATGATAACTCACTAAACTCTATTACAGCCAGCTTTTTCTTTTGCTGGCCATCACCCATAATGAAGACAGACCCAGACGGCACTACTCCTACACACTGATTCTACATGAATGTGGACCCTGGTGTCTAATCTGCTTAACCTTGAAAGAGCTACAGTTATACATTACACAGTATTGAAAAACATATTTCATTGACGCTAGTTCCTTGCACTGCTGCGAGAAAAACTGTACAAATAACAAATAACACATTTATATACACAAACCTACATACATATATATACATACACACACACACACACACCTGTATATATACATACACACACACATTATATATTTTGTTGCTGTCCGTTTTTGTTGATTTCATTCATTTTTACGGGTACCAGTTTACCGCATTCTGAATGGTTTCAAATTTGTTTAAATAATTATCCCACTGACACCTTAAAATCATTAATAAGCAGTTAGCCTAATTAATAATGTTAAGACATTTTATCGTAATTTGAATAATGGATTGTTATCCTGCTACACTTTTACATTTGTATTATCTGTCAGAACAAAATCTCATAACAGATCAATGGCTATATCGTTATATATACTGATTATATAACCAGCCAGGTTATTTATATGTGTATACTAAGTAGTTTCTAAGTTTTCTGATTCACTGATTAGTACCCAACACTATGGCAGTTGTCTTCAAACTGGTCTTAACTAAGTAACTTCTGGTGTAGTAGTTTCCTCCTCTTTTTTATTTATTTATTTTTTTTTATTTTTTTTTACAGTACAGCTGTTTCCTTACTCTGTCACACCTGACATACAGCAGTCATATAAACATGAATGAGCTGTACAGGTAGAGTCAATTCGCACTGTGTGTGATCCAATCTTATTCTTCACACATGAGAAGGATGTTTGTTTGGCAGTGTGAACAGTCAGTCAGTTCTATTATGGGCCACTCCCCTATATGGTACTGAAATCCAGTATGGGCCAGTGTTGTCTCTGCCTGAACATTTAAATTAGAATTCATTTAAACTAGGGGTGGGCAAGTCCGGCACAGTTTGATGGAAGTTCTCCTCAAACACATTCACTAAACCTGACAATTAACTGGTGAGGTGAACCAGGTGTTTCTGAGCAGGGAAATCACCAAAACGTGCTGGACCACAGCCCTCTAGGACCGGAGTTGCCCACCCCTGATTTAAACTTACATTAATCCAACGTATTGTTCATCATAATTACGCACAGACCCCCTACAGCCACATCATCAAAAACATCTGTTACTATGGTTATACCTCACGTCTTTCCTTTTGAGACAAGTGCGGGCAAACAAATAAATAGTCATGCCGTTGCCTAACGAGATTCACCCAACGCACACCTCAGAACTGTTCTTTTTGCTCTGGAACGTGATTAATCTCTATTTATGGACTGATACTAGATACAGACCCCTTTAAAAAGATACTGTGAATGGTCAAATAAACAAACAATATCAGGGAAAAGAACGGGGACTGATGCACCAATCTAGACACACTGAGAGGTGATGCAGTACCACTGTCTGACGCCAGGGGGCACGAGGCGCTGCGAAAAACACTGTGATGAAACACAAAACAGACTGGAGCCATCCAGCATGAATTCCTTTCTTCATCACATTTACAAGAAAAAAAGGTTGTGTTAAATGCACTAGATTGTGTTTAATTTCAGATTAGGACAGATGAGGGCGTGCGAGGTGATGCTTCCACAAAAATGAACTCTATTCTGGCTTGCATTAAAATGGGAGTACAAAAACTAACAAAAATGCATTAACAAATGATAAAATATTCAGAACGGTTTCAATCAGCAGAGAGGCGTGTTAGTCCTGCCAGCAGGAGAGCAGCTCTGCGGCTTTGCTTACAGAAGTGCAGGCCCTGAGGACACTCTCAGGAGAAAATGCCTCAGCACTAATATCTCTCTTTCTCCCTCACTCTCTTCTAAATGCCACTCCTTAATTAGGGCTAATTAATCACTGCCTGAGCAGAAATTCTCTGGGTCAATATGTCCATCCGTCTCTCTGTCAGTGTTAAGAGAGCTGTGCATGAAGATGTGTGTGAGGCGTTTAGTGTGCAAAGCAATAGCAGACATACAGTATTACGTGCAGGGATGACTGCACCCCAATCAAATGACATGTTTTGTTTGTACACATCCACTACAGTTCACACGCTTCTGTTTTAATGCATAATCACTTTAAAATGTTAAACTTAGCAAACATATACTGTTAACTAAAATTTGCAGAAAAATATAACTGTAGACAACATGCAAACTTACTTTTAACAGAGCATTTAATTTCACTAGGGTTGTTCCAACATTTGAATATGACTTGGCTATATGTAACTTATAGTCTTATAGTGACCTGATGTGATTCATCAGCAAATCACACACACCCTCCTGCAGCTGGATCAGGTCTGCAGTGCTGAAATCTCTCATGACTGGGATTTAAAAGCACTGCATTAACACGCTCTGCATCAAACTTAGCATGGATCTTCTCACCCATGCAGAAACCAGTAGATAAGATTTTCAAATGAAACACCTGCTGCTCAGCATTCTCTAATAAATGATATTTAAAAGGCATTAACACTTTATGATAGCATGTATATTTGAGCTCTACTGGTTTCCACTAAAAGCCTCCATGTTCACTTTGTCTGAGAGCTGAATTACAGGCACCTGCAAAAATAATATAAAACGTTTAGCTGAGCACCAAATGTTTCCACATTACACTAAATAAAACTAAAATGAACGCATACAAGGAACATTATGCAGTAAATAGTGGTTTTATGTACAGTATATCAATGTGTTCCTTTTGGAATCCAAGAATTACTTGTTTCTAACAGAAACCTGACAGGATTTCATCAGTAACTTCAATCATGAGCTGCTGATGGAGTTTCACAAATCCAAACAACGACTGGAGGAACAGAGGAGAGATCTGGAACAGATTCTGTGTTCTCTTTACCAGTTCACAAAAGATCACCACTTCTTTTTACTAACAAAAAAGTTTCTACTGCATTTAATCTAATGTTAACTTTGCTAGCAGAAAGACATTATCACACTCTAAGAAAAACGGCTTAAAACAATTTTGCACAGTACTTTAGGTGGATGAGGTGACCATTGCCTACTTTGACTTTAAAAACAACAGTTAGTTG
Source organism: Hydrocynus forskahlii (assembly GCA_037974365.1). Classification (NCBI taxonomy): domain Eukaryota; kingdom Metazoa; phylum Chordata; class Actinopteri; order Characiformes; family Alestidae; genus Hydrocynus; species Hydrocynus forskahlii. The sequence goes on along the minus strand of JBBPCX010000035.1, from coordinate 2,142,129 downwards.
CTTAAATTTATACCCAGGAATGTTACACTTACTTTTCTGTGTGTGTCAATGGGGTAGCCCTGCTGTCCATAAGGACTGAAGACCTCATCCTGCAAACAGACAATAACAGTATATAAGACCACAATTCCCAGCATGCTCAGTTTCTTGTGATGCTTGCAAATTTGTCTTGATTGTAAATCAAGGCTGTCACCCAGATGCATCTAAATTGAGCAGCGTGTTGCTTAAAAACAGATCGTTTTGTGAATAATTAAATAATTATGCAACTTGAAAAGCGTTGCATCAGGCGGACAAGATTTAACGGAAGCCCAAAGCCTTTAATCATAACTGTCAGTGTCGGTTAAGCAGAAAGAAGAAGAAAGGCAGTAATTTTATTAAACCTAAGAAAGCAACACTTGAGTGGCAGATGTAAAGGCATTTGTATCAGACCTACCACCAGTATGTAGAAAAGGTGAGTCTAAATGGGTAATTATACTTAATGCTCATTAAAACTGGCTTAAAGGCTGAATTTAAACCTCATCCAAGAAACAATACACTCACTGACTATGGTTCATGCAAATGCTGTGCATGATCTTAACATTACAGTGAGATGATGAGAGGGAGGGGGAGGAAGAGAGGGGCAGTGCTGAAGGGCAGGCGGTTGGAATGATTGGGGTTAAGAAAAAGGGGCAGTCCGCGTGGGCAAGTCATTAAAGATGATGCTCAGGAAAAGTCATCTTTGCGAAAATCAGGAATTTCACAACATATTGTGGACGTCAAGGAAGCAGTATGTTCAAAAAGTGACGCTCTCTATTGGATGTTGTAATCCTCACATTGTTCACCATTATACCTGTGACTGAAATCTAGACACAATTTGAGGTATTAATCACCTACAGCTCTGATCATCATCAAAAATGAGTACATTTTGAAAAGCAGTGGTTAGTGTTTTCACTACTTGAGCTCTGCCACTCGCAGTATTTAGCATGAATACATAATACACTTTCAAAGTACTGATTAGGCAAAGTGACAGAGAGCGGCATTTTGAGAGCATGCAGGACAGGCTGGGATTCTGAGACTGGAACTCAGAAAGGCTCAGAGGTTGGCCCGGAGCGTGAGAGTGGGGGTGGGGTGGACTGGTTGGCCTCACTGGTGCTGTACTCACGCTGGGCCCATGGGCTCCAAACTGGCGTCCATCTACAGAGCTAAAGACCAGAGAGCCCTGGCTGCCATAGAGTGTGGCCAAAGACCGAGACAGGGCAGTCTGAGCGAAGACACGACAACAACAAACAACACACATGCATTCAATGGACAAGTCAGTGACCATGCATTACCAGTGTGAACTGGAGACAGCATGCAAAACACAATGTGTTAGAGCAAGCTTACTGGTGTTATAATGAAAAACATGAACAACTCATACGGGCAGGCATCGATGAATATTCAGCATCATTCAGAGAGGATGATATATCTAATCTTTCAACAACAGTATAAGTGTCACCTCATAGAACAGAAAGGCCTAAGACTATGAAGAGACTTTAAATGTTAATAGAAAACAATTTATGAAAATCTGTAACAGAGAGCATCCACTCCTGAGGGAGCCGGACTGGAGCACATGCATCAAGTACAATCCTAGAATCAGCTTTTTTAGAATTTCCACTGAAGAAAAGCTTAAGCCTGTCATTAGTCCAGAATTATCCTCCTTAAACAGGTCTTGCTGTTTTGCTACCTGTGATGGACTTCTTCAAAAATAACTCGTATCAGGACTCACCAGATTAATTACATTGTCTATCTCAGCTCCCAACACACCTGAACCAAGCCTTTAAGAATATTGAGTAGCTGCTACAGGCAAACTGGGCGCTAAGTTTGGACACAAATATGGACCGTCGACTGGGCCCTCAGGAGTCAGTAAAGAAACGCTGAAATAGGTCAGTTTCACAAGGCCATTTGGGAAAAAAATGCTCCGATTTGTTGCCGGATTGTTGTAGGCGTGTTGTAAGGAGCCATCAGGTCCACCATGACAAAACACGATCACTAAGGTGGAACCTTTAGTGGATAATTTTACAACATTTTAAGTTGACTCCATATACCTTGCCTTGATGTGAAGCGTTTTATTTGTACTCTGTATTTCAAAATTACATTTTGAAAACTGAACTTACTGTGCATTTAAAACTCATTTAAGGTTCACAGTTGGACTTTAAGAAACATGTTGTACTTTTGAGTGAACAGATACATAAGTAGCTACGTAGATACACAGACACAGACAGAAAGATGGCAGGACATCAAAATGTCCTTGGGAATGGGCAGAGCTGGGAATGCTCACAACTCTTCTGCTTGTTGCATCAGGAGTAACACTGCCACTTGTGATGTTCTAAAAACACAATAGTGTAGCTAAGAACTCACCATCTTCTCCATCTTTTTGGCTTCAATGTGCCTCATCACCTGGTCTCTCCAGTCAGCTGGTACCCTGCCCCCTCCTCCTGATGGTCCATCCAGCAGGGAGTGCTCTGACTTTACTCTCATGTTGGGCCTCTTATTGGGGCTTCCGTGCTGGTAGTTGAAGTCACTGACTGACATGGTCCTCTCAGGCACCTCATGGGGCTGCGGTCGGGCGCTCTGAGGCCGTGGTCCTCCAGGTTCATCCATGCTGTAGGTGCGGGCTGAGAGGGGCCTCTGGAGGCTCATGTGTGGCGGCCCGCGACCCATAGTGTGGATGTCCCTGTAGGTGAGGTAGTCACCCTCAGGCCCAGGCATGCGCCGAGAGTCGGGCATGACCATGGAGGCGTTGGAGGAGGTGCTGCTCTGTCTCTGCAGGGTGCCTCGTTGGCCTCCGGGTGTCAGTACACGCTCCTTAGCCCACATGTCAGGTGGGGCCTTTGGTGGGCCACGGGTCTGGGGCTGGTGGGGATAGGGTGGGGCATTGTTGCGGTTGGAATAGTTGGTGTTGGCGAGTGAATGCTGAGGGGGGAGGTAGCCCTGGTCAGGTGGGGCAGGGGTACGCTGGCTCCAAAGATTGTCTTTAGGCACAGCGCTGCTGGTGTATTGGACATTATACTGGGGAGGTGGGCCAACAGGATAGCGAGCCATGCTGGTTGGTGGTTTAGATCTAGCCAAGAGGTCAGACGATGATCCTGTGGTTCCTGGATAAACCTGTAGCACCTGGTCATTCAGCAAAGAGGCTGATTTGGACCGGACAATGCTCTGGCCCTGGGCACCAGAAACCCTAGCCGCTCCCGCCACAGCCTCATAGGGTGGACTCTCACCTTCAAAAGAGTACAGCTTCATTCCACCGGCCTCCATATTGCTGATGCTCTGGGACTTCATCACAGGAGGAGGTCGTCTTTTCTCTGGTGAAAGTTCTTCTGTGCTGTGGGACAGGGACATATCACTGGATGCCGTAACTCCTGCAGTTGCTGTCCTCACTGCTTCGTACCTAACTAAATTTTCCTCAATCCTGCCATTAAAATGATCCTCAGGCTGTGGTTTTCCATTCTGGTTTCCATTTTCCAGATTCTCCAAAGACGGAGCTGTGGTGTTGTTATTGCTGCTCAGGCCAGGCTCCGCCAAGCTACCCTTGGTCTTCTCCATGTCCTCGAAAACCACCATGTTGTCTGGCGGAAGTTTGGACACATTCATGTTGATCTGATCCCACTTGCTGTACTGGTCGGCCATGCCATTGTTAATGCCTTTCTCAAGGAGAGTCAGCCGCTCCTCCATGGACAGATTGTAATCAGGCATTTTGCCAGCTTTGCTCTCGTAGCCACGTTGGACCCTCAAGACATTCTGCAGGGACGTCTCAGAACCATTGCAGTTTTGTAGCAGTGGACTTGTCTCCTTCAGCTGGTTCTGGTTCTCATCCTCCTGCCTAGAATGACAAGAGAAACCTTCTTAGCATATACGTTGGACAGCCTAGTTGATAATACCATCGAAAGACTGCCCCAGTCCAGAAAAAAAACACCACTGCTATAAAAGCAAGACTCTGTGATGCTACATTTGTCTACCATATGGATACAAGTATCTACCAAACTAATTAATGTAAACATCCTGTTATTTCCATAAAATTTAACTATCTGCATAAAATGTGTACATTAAGGCTAATTTAGTGATTTAAAAAAAATTTCCTAAGTTCTGCTCATAATGTGTTATGTGTATTGTGTAAACATTGATACATTGCTAACGAAGAAAACAATCAAATACTCAGAGACCTGTTCTTGGGGACGAGTGGCATCTTGGCCTCTCTCTCAGGAGTGCAGAGGGAGTTGTCCTGGCTGCTGTCCGTGGTCAAGGACACAGAATCAGACATGCGAGAGGGTGAAGAGCAGTTACTATTGTTCTGGTTACTGTTTGCCACCGTCTCATCTAGCAACGAGTCAGCATCTTTACTGTCATCTGGGTTAGGAAAGACAAGAAAGCACAAAATCAGAGGATAATCACATTTTTTTCAACATTTCATTACCAAAAGTAGAGCTGCGAGCAACAATCTCCATCACTTATTAAACTACAGACCACCAAATAAATGACTAATCAAACTTATTAGGTCTTTTCCCTTTTGCCATGGACACTATTCAACGTTGCCTCTTCATACTGTAATGAAATAACAGAAACTATGTCGCCTTCTACGTTTCCTGTAGTTTGTTGCAATCTGTCGGGAGGACTGTGAACGACTGGACATATAGAATTGTTTTTTAAAAGCCTGATATCACACATAATACCAAAATGTCCTTCATTCTTGTTAAATAAAATAGTTTTTTGTGGTATGCAAAATGTAAAAAAAATTGTTTACTTCCCAGACCATACAGGGTGTGTCTATATATTATGTATGTGCAAATTAAGCAGCAAAACAACCCATTAATATAGTTTCATATTTATTAATTAGATATATTAATTTATTCAGTTATTTAATTTAATTGTTGTTACTCCTTATGGAACTGAACTGCACTGTGCTAATATATCAGACATATTAAGAAGATTCCATGTATCACAATACCTTTTTTGTCCTTGCTGAGGGCCACCACTTTGGGCTGGTTGATGGAGATCTCAATGAGAGGAGGTCTCATCTCTGCAATCTTCATCTCCTCTTCCTCAGACGACAGCTCCTCTGAGTCCTGGGGCAACAAGACAATTTAACATCAGCAACACACATTTCACATTCACACAGAGAGAGAGAGACACACACACACACACACACACACACACACACACACACACACACATACACACATACACACATACACACATACACACATACACACATACACATACACACACACACACACAGAGTCTGACTCAGAGAGACAGCAAGTCTATTTCACTTTTCTAGGCAGGAATTAATCCCAGAATCTTCATCTTGCCACAACTGCAGTTGTGCAAGCTTCATTAAAAGATCTGACACTTGATGGCCCCCATCCAACAGCAGCGTTGCATTAAATGACAGTGACTTAATAGCAGCTGTCAGTTATGCTGCAATACATGAGTTTCAAAATATGATTTCGTCATTATGTTCAAAATGTCAGTGAATGCTTCACACTGTTGAACAGTGGTCAGGTCACCTCGAGCGTGTCCTCATGGTTGACCATCGCTCTAGTGCCATCCGAGCTTTTCAGAGGGACTCTCTCAGCATCGTGGCTATCTGGAACGTCTCTTGGCTCAGGTGGAGTGGAGTTCTGGACGCTGTTCACTGTGGATTTGGACTCCATCTCGGGTGCTTTCCCATTGACACAAGGAGTTTCAATCACCTGGGAAAAACAGCGCAGAGCCAATATGAGTGAGTAATCCAAGCAATACACAACACTTTGTGTGAGAGATCCAAATGTCAGCCAAATTATTTTGACCCTATTACACATTTATTTGTGCTCATTTACATTAGCATTCGTCCAGTGTTTTACAAGGCACCACATGAAACAGCAATTAGTTACAGTACAATCAGGGTCATGCATAAATGGTGCTAATATAAACAGCAGTAAAGAAGTGGTTTTGATAGGCGGTCTCCAACCAGTGGGGAGAACAGACTTTCAAAAAATTTTCAGGGGCACTTCTGATTGTTGTATTCTACATCCATTCATTTACAAAAACATATTGTTTGTATGAGTGATTTTTACTTAATAAGCACAATATTTTCTGTTCCTTCATGTGGCAAGAACAGACTTATTCCTAATAAACATGCTAATAAATAATTACAGTAACAGTAATTTCTTACTCAAATTCCTATTCAGCCAGTGATCATACTTGGATATTATTTTTATTATTATTATTATTATTATTATTATTAACAAACAGAAAACTAAGTACTTTCCTCTTTTTTGTAATTTCTGCAAGGAGCTGGCAACCTGATTGTGAATGTCAAAACTGTCACAGTCCCAAAGATATATGACAGATTCAGATTTTAAATCTACAAAAACACTGCCTGAACCTTTCAGAACATGGGATGATTGACAGTTCTGCACAGTGGCCAAAAATATTTTTTTGATTACCCTTTTAAACATAGTACTTTGAGATCTTAGAGTCTAATAACTTAATTAACTGTCAATCATTACCTTCCTCAAATTCTAATATAAAAGTATTATTGGGTTTGTCCTGCTGCAACATACCTGACTGATCTCAGGAGGGGTTTGTTAAGTAGTTGATTTAGTTGTTTGGGTGTGCTAGAGTAGGAACAAGGTAAATAAACAGCATATAAACTCCTTAGACTACTATCTTATAGAATGACTGCAGCTCCCACAGGCTGTTTCTTTCATAAATAAAAAAAAACAACCAACACACACTTGCACGCCCACTTTTGCCCACAGAAATCAATGAGGCTACTGCATATAAAAACATGAGTCACTATCCTTTAGAACTCACCTTGACTCCTACGCTCTGCACTCCAATGTGGTTCCTCTCACTGACCATCTCGTCTCCTGACTCATCCTCCTTCAGCCTGTGGGCCACAGACTGCGCCGTCTTTACCATGTTCTTCAGCTCGTCTGGGTATGGCGTGGGGTAGCGCTTCAGGTTCCCTTCCTGAACACACAGAGAACAGGAAAATGTGTTTCCAAGCCAAACAGACTTTGAACATGGTCCACATCGTTTCTACTCGTATGTTAGCCAAATTGGAAATTAGGCTGAACCATTACACTGAATTGGCAACCTTCTAAATTAACCTGCTTTGTATCTTTGGTATCATTCTACGCTCATGATTTATACACTACCAGTCAAAAATTTGTGCACACACAGATTTTCTAGATTTGCACATTACTCATTTAATATTTACTAAAAATACAATCTGTATTCTTTGCTAACAAATGTACAGTTTATTCACCACCTGAGGACCTCTGATCTGTAAAAAGTCATCTACACACAAACACACATACACACACACACACACACACCAAGCTATTAAGTGACAGCTGGTGAGATGAAACAGTGAACAAGTGCATTTAAAGTTAGATGACATTCTAGAATTTGATTCTGCATCACCAGTTCATAGGATGTCAGACATACACTGTTACATGTTCTTTCTTTATTTGACATATTTACATTTATCGCTGATCACTTTCCAGTGCCTGACAAGAATAAAAATCTGCAGTTTATGAAATAAATGGATAAGTGGCAAAAACTTTTGACTGGTAGTTTACATGAACCATTTTTGGCTGGATAACTAGCTGCTAAACTCATACCAGTACACAAACTATCAACCCACTATTACTGCAGTGCAGGGAATGGTCCATTACACAAATACAATAAGATCAGCAGAGGTCCTATGGTGGTCCCACCACCTATAGTAATCCCTATGGTGAGCTACCAATGGATGGGGAGATGAGAATCAATAAACCAGCATCAGTATCTATATATCAACAAAGTTGACCTGTTCGGGTGGCTTTTCTGATAAAGTGGCCAATGACTGTGTGTACAAGGTTGGTGCACCTTATAAACTGGCAACTCAGTGGAGGTTAATACATCACGTACAAGTGAACTACGTAGCCATATATCAAGGCCCTTTGCTAAAGAGTACTTCAGGGTACTGTAAATCAGTCCCGGGAGGAAGAGGGCACTCTTTACAGGCCAGACTGACATTGTGGGCACTCAGAAGGGTGACAGTGAAGCTCCATCAGACAGGAACAGCTTGAGGAACTGTGTGTGTTTCTGGTATCGGGCCAGGCAGCCATACTGAATCACCAGGAGAGGTTGTCAGAGGCAGGCAGGAAGCCTCAGACAGTGTCTGTGTGCAGGCGGGTTTTTATGTGTGTTTAAGAGAAAAAGCCAGAAAATGGCACACAGACAAAGAGAAGAAAGAGATGAGAAGATAATGATATATCTGACTACCTTGGCCATAACATTACTATACAGCAGTAAAAGCCTTTTAGAACTCCAGTTAAGCTTGAACATTTAGAAGAATGTACGTCGGTACACTTGCGTCGTACTATCCACATGTAAAACTTCACCGTTTAACCATTTTCCTTACAACTGGAGCTGAGACAATAGGTAAATATCAGAATAAAAACTGATTCAGTTACACACTGATTCTTTTCTGTGACGATTCATGTATCGCCACTCTGACTCCAAACTTAATTTACAATTTATACGTGTAGATTCGAGTTTGAGAAACGTTTTTGAGGGTTAAAAATACTATTTAAACGATATTATTTCAGCTTAATTATGTAATTATGATATTATTATATTTAATTACTACTGCCCAAAGGAGCATGTTAACGCCAGTTTTTGCATAAAAACTAAACATTCTAAACATTAAACTACATCCAAACATTAGCTGGATGCAGTTTTTGCCACAACAGCAGCAAATGTACTGTACTGTGCAAAAGTCTGAGGCACCTATACAAACAGTTTACAGACATTTTTCTCAGTGTGTCTTTCTGCTGGCAAAGTTAACATTAGAATAAATGCAAACAAACAAGAAAGCCGTAAAAACATTTGTTTTGTTAGTCAATATCAAAGTAGTTACTATTGTGTGAGTTGGTGAGGAGAACACAGGTTCAGTTCAAGATTCCTCCTCGGTTCCTCCAGCCGTCGTTTGGATTTGTGAAATTCCATTAGCAGCTCCTGATTTAAACTAATGAAGGACTGACTGAGACAAACCAGGTTTCAGATGGAAACTACAAGTAGTACTGGACTTCACCAGGGAACACACAGACATACTGTATATTAAATCACTATTTACTGTACACAGTTATTTGTATTTTTTTTGTTTTATTTAGTATAATTAGCAATATCTTGGGAAAAAAACTCTTTGCTTACCTGAAGAGTTTTAAAATATTATTTTCACAGGTGCCTAAGATTTTTGCATAGTATTGTAGCTTTTTGTTAACTTGTAATTTTACCTTAAAAATTATACTGTTGTATTAGTTGTTTTAAAATTGAAAAAAAAAAAAAAAACCCAGCAAAACTGCAGTCTAGAATCGGGATATTTATGGAATTGCAATACTTATGAAATCGCAATACAAATCAAATCGGCACATAGGTATCGTGATTACATCGTATCGGAATGTCATTGGTGGTTCCCATCCTTTTCAAGTTGCAAGACTGGGAGAATGAGGTGAGAAATATGCTAAGAATAAGCTTGACTAAAACAGAAACACTGTTAGCATTTCACTTTTTAGTTTAAGAACTCCACCAGGATAAAAGCTGACACAGTTCCCTGGAACGCTGAGCAAACCAGGCAAAGCTCTTTCATTAACCAAAGACACTGGCACTAAACCTAACATGACACACAAAATTAATCGAAAACACACCCAGAACCACAGCCAAACCACAGCGCTACCTGTAGGAACTTGTATGCACGGCTTTGCATCCGCCACTGTGGGAAATTTCAAATGAAATCCTAGCCTACTCTTCCTTGAGTGAGTGTAATTATTATAACCTGGTGGCCATTGCCACACTTCTGAGATGTTTTTCCTAAGAACCTGCCTACGCTTCAGCGCACACTGAAGTTCCACAGAAGAGAAAACTTTCAAACTAATGGTAACTAACTGAGTAATAGAAAGAGACAGAGGGCAAGAGAGTCTATGAGGGACAAAGAGATGGAGGGGAAAAAGGCATATACTATAATGGAAACACACTGACAACACAAACCAACACAAACATTCTAATGTTTGTTAGCAGCTTCAGAATAGCCAATAACTAAGTGCTCAAACAAATAAACCAGTGTCAATGAACAGAACGACAGTGTTAATAAGGAGGAAATTCTAGAACAATGTGAATAGAGAACATCCAAAAACAGTCAAAAGGGGAGCTGGTTCTAAAACAGTGTGAATAAGGAGCGAATTCTAGAGCATTGTGAACAGAAAAAACAAACGAACAGTGAAATGGGAAAACATTAAAGCGAACTGAAAAGAGTGGAAAACAGGTGTGAGATGAAATTCCAGAACACTGTGAATGGGGAAAACATTCAAGAAAGTGAATGGGGAGAACATTCTCTAACAGTATAAATGAGGGAGAACTGTCTAGAACACTGGGAACAGGGGAACAGTGTGTCTGGGAGAAATGACAGAACACTGTGACATTAACATTTGGCTCTGCTGGTGTTAGGTGGGTCAGTGCACAGATAAAAGAGAAGAGAGAGATGGAGAAGCAGGTGAGGGCAGTGGAGCAGGAGAACTGACCCGTGGTGGAGTCTCTCTCTCATCTTTGTCTTCATCACACTCGAACGCCACCTGAGCCCTCTGCTTCCTCTGTTCCTCCCAAAGAGTCGGGTTAAAACTCTCACTGTCCGAATTGGGCACATCTGAGAGAGTGAGAGTGAGAGAGTGAGAGAGTGAGAGAGAGAGTGAGAATGAGAGAGAGTGAGAGTGAGAGCGAGTGAGAGTGAGAGTGAGAGAGTGAGAGAGAGAGAGAGAGAGAGAGAGAGAGAGAGCAAGAGACGCTGTTCAGCTTAATCAGCAACTTTTCAAAAAACAAAACTGCTGGTTAATGTCTAAGTTGCAGATAATTACATACAACACGAGTTAAATGAAACGTTTCCTGTAAATATAAGGCATTTTCAACTGCTACGATGCCTTTGTCAGTGGTTCCCTGTGCCTCAAACGGGCCGGGTCTTAGCACTCAGGCCTCAAAAACAGCCCCTTCAGAGGCCGTGACGTTGGCTTTTCTGAGGAGGTTTAGGTGGAAGTTACTAGGCGACGGGTTAAGACTTTTTAATCTCTCCCCGTGTGGAATTCAGCGCGGCTCCCTTTTGTGATTTGCTCCTCAGTGTTGCTCTCAGCAACAATGAAGGTCTTGTGTCTTCAAGGGTAAAAACAGAAGAGGCGGCGGCCGAATGAGCCGCAGGTAACCTGCACTGGAACGAAACACACAAATCTGCAGCTGCAAAAGTCAGATTAAAGGACTGTTCCATCACGCCTCATGTGATCTAACCGCTTGCTTTATTTTGAATGAAATTTTCCATACTGGATTCCACATCTACGTTTTTGCGTTATAAATAAACAAGCACTAAGCTTCAGCGCACACTGAATTTTCACCGAAGAGAAAACGTTCAAACTAATGGTAACTAACTTGAGTAATAGAAAGAGAGAGAGCTTGTCAGTCATTTGCAGAAGGATCTCATCGATATATTGGTTGGCCAATGATATTGGCTTATAGTGACGATACGTTATAAAACATAGAAACAACTCATAGTTTAGACAGGTGTTGCACTGGAAAACCCAGTATGTGTCACCCCCCAGTATAACAGTAATACAGGTTGAACTGGTAAATCACAAAAATACAATTGTTAAATTAATAATGTAAAATGTATCCAAACCTCACATTAGGTGAACAACATTTTTACAACACAAATGTCATGAGTAGAGGTAATTAACAAGAATAAAAATTGCAGATATTCAGGTCCATCCCACTGATCCAATATTTATATTATTAAAAACAAAGTTTCTGTAGTTTATTTAAATTTAGGGCACGACAATTAAGAACTGAATCACTGCTTACCAGACACTACTGGAGTGTAAAATTCAAATACAATAATAAAAATTAAACTGCCTTGTATTATTAGATATCAACATCCTAACATCTAAACAATCAAACAAATAAACAGGCTCTTGTTTGTTTAACACCCTTAATGTGTTTGTGTATTTTCAGTTATATTTGAGGTGAGGTCTGATTCAGAAGAGTCCTGTGTTTAAATAAAAGCTAAAAAGAGTCGGAATCCAGCTTCTTCTGGTACGACACAAATCAGATTTGTGTCGTAATTGCATAAAGTTCATAGTCGCACGGCAACAACTAAACTGAGGAAGCTCTTCGGGGCAGAGAGCTGAGTGGAGTGGGCAAAAACAAATTCTCACACACACACACACACACACACACACACACACACACACACACACACACACACACACACACACACACACACACACACAGGCCCACATACAAATATACATACATACACACAGGCCCACATACAAATATACATACATACACACAAACGTGTCCCCAAAAACACATACATACACTCACCAACACACACAAACATACATACATACACACAAACATGTCCCCAAACAATTGCACACACCCACAAATACACAACCCCACACACAAACACACACACACACATACACACACACCACAAATATACATGCACACACACACACACAACGAATATACACATACGACAAATACACATACACGTATACCCAAAAATACACACATACACCAAAAAATATTCACACACACACCGACACACATGAATATACATTCACACCCTGACACACACCCCCAAAAATACACACACACACTCAAACACCAACACACACAAATATACATTTATACACCCACACACATTCACGCGCAAATATATAAACACACAAACACACACTTTAATTTAAAGCATCTGATTGCTAATGGGCTAAATTCAAATACGACATTCCCATTCAATTCTATGTCACTATAATGTGTATGTTTTATAAATAGTTATTTATTTATAAAATTGATGGTGAACAGATATTTTAAGAAAGAACTCCCAAGGAACTAAAGTTTTTTTGTATTGCAGAACTTTTGCTCCACTGACAGGACATGTTTAAACAGTTTTGAACACATTAGTATCATAAAGTCACCGTAAACATTGTTCAGGAATCGCTAACAGGTCAAGAAATCAGAATCACATTTCTCAACTATCCCCATCCCTAGGTGGAGTACTCACAGTCTTCAGTTCGGCTCTGCTGGGGGAACATGTAGTTGGTGAGGACGGTTTTGTGCGTCTCGGGATCCTCCTCTTTCTGCAGGGGGATGAGGGGTTTGGACTGCAGGTAATACAAACAGCACTGGATCAGAACTCACAAAGCACAGGCGGTGTGTCAAAAGAGATGAGATGAGGAAAAAAGACAATTAGGATTAGAGCTAGTTATTTAAAGGTGTTACAACATGTGGGATGTCATTTTGTTGCAGTTTGCTTTGAGACAAACAAGGAGATGTGACACACACACACACACCGTGTGTTGTAACACCTTTAAGTAACTAGTTCTCAAACCCTAGTTAGAAGTAATTCCACCCCCAGATCCATTTCTCCATTACAGTGGAGGATTATGCAGTAAAGGCTTCCTTGTAAATGGCTCAGTTAAGCATTAATACCTCACAGCAGTGATCAGCCAACAATGAAAGTTGGAGGTCACACTCGTCTTCGCACGTTCGGCGCCTCTAATCTGCGCTGCTGATTAATGTGTCCCAATGTGACTTTGTGAGCGTGTGCTTGTTATAATGTGCTTTGAGGACAGATGTATCCGAAGTACCAGAGGGAAAACAGGACTAAACCGCAGGGCCAACAAACAGACCTCCACTTTTTTACTACTCAAAACTGAAAGAACAAAAGTTTTGGGTACTGAGGGTATGATAAATTCTTAATACAAACAGATGATTATATTTGTATATATATACACAAACACACACACTCACACACAGTGTATATTACATAAATATTACATTTTGTGTGTGTGTGTATACGTGCATTTGTGTAAACAAGGAACCACCGACAATTTGAGAAAAACAATTTCCAGAGAAATTTATTTTTTGTTCCAATGAAGGAGCCACGCCATTTTAAACTTATATCTCAGAGGAGTCTTACAGGTTGTGTGTGTGTGTGTGTGTGTGTGTGTGTGTGTGTGTGTGTGTGTGTGTGTCACTGATGTCCTCAGACCTTATGGTAGACTAACAGAAAGTGAGTTTCTACTCTGATCTCAGTGGAATTTAGTTTAGCTGTTCAAGAGCAAGTTCTGACAACAACAACAACAATAACAACAACAGAAATGGAAGCACGAGCAGCAGCATATGGTCGATATTTTAGTCCAAATTAGTTCTCCACTGTGTGGCAGACTGTGTGTGTGTGTGAGAGAGAATGTGGGAGTAAAGAGGAATTGTTATATCTTCTAATCATTAGTCAAAGGTTTTAAGGTTACTAACAGTGATTACACACACATTTATCCCCCCCCACACACACAC
>JBBPCX010000035.1:2070874-2085150 GCA_037974365.1 Hydrocynus forskahlii | reverse complement strand
TACTGTTATCATTGGGCAGTTTGTTCAAAAACCTTTCAATTGTACTCTAATAGTTGATGACTGGAAAATTACAATGAATGCAATTCATATAGGTAATTTGGAAAATCTAAGAAAAATATGATTTGCATAATAATTTGGAACGCAGTGTAGTAGGAGGTTTATGGATGTGGTGAGGGAGGACATGCAGGCAGTTGGTGTGAGAGAGGAAGATGCAGAAGAGAGAAGGAAATGGAGATGGTTAATCTGCTGTGGCGATCCCTAATCGGGAGCAGCCAAAAGTAGAATAAGAAGATGTATAAAGCACTTTTGATGGGTTTATATTTTCTCTCTGTGGACTACCCATGTTGCCTTTGGCTTACTCACAAGGGGCTCGGACCTGGGCTCTGTAAAGCTGCTTTGTGACAGCTTGGTTGTAAAAAGCGCCATATAAATAAAATTGAATTTAATTTAATTGTTTCTCTTTTTATATTTGTATTTTGCTTGTTTAGAGAGAAAGGTCATGGTCTTTTAGTCAAAATCTTGTATTAATCATATTTATATTAAACAAGTAAGTGCATACATCAGGAAAAGTACAGTAAATGTGGCAAACAGACTCGCATAGCTCAAATGGAAGCCAGTGGGTGTTGAAATGAATGATTCTGGCACAAATCATTCATTTCAATTGAATAACTGATATTGGACATTGAGACTGATTTACTTCCAGTGAGGGTCAATCTTAATACTACTTCATCATACCAAGACATTTTGGACAGCACCCATGCTTCCAACTTTGTGGACACAGTTTGGGGAAGAATCTTTTCTATTCCAGCATGACTGTGCCCCAGTGCACAAAGCAAGGTCCATAAAGACATGGTTGGATGAGTTCATGTCAGTGAGGGAGTTGCCCTTGTGATCCCAGGACTGTGGCACCATTGAGGTACCCTTGAGCAAGGTACTATTCTCACACATTGCTCCCCGGACACTGTGTTACTGGCTGCCCACTGCTTCACTTGGTGAATGGGTTAAATGCAGAGACTGCAGAGAATTACACATTTTTTATACTGTATGCTGTGGTGTGTTCACGTACGACCATAAGCGACCACTTCACTTAAAAGAACTCAACTGGCCCACACAGAGCCCTGACCTCAATGCCATCCAACACCTTTGGGATGAACTGGAACGGAGATTGTGAGCCAGGTCTTCTCATCCAACTTCGGGGGGGGGGGGGGTCAGCTCCATATTAAAGTCTATGTATTTGAATACAATGTCATTAAAGTCCCTGTTGTTGTAATAGTCAGGCGTCCCAATATTTTTGTCCATATAGTGTACTTGAATTTACTCGAGATTAATGAAACGACTATTCGCGAGTTTAGTGAATCAATGAATTATTGAATCAGATACGAGCGGTTCAAACGTATCGGTTCGGGAAAATTATCCGAACTCCCTTTACTTGTATTGAATCTTATTGACTCTGGCGCATGCGCAGTGTCTGAGACTCGCTGTGACTGGGTTTCTCGTGACGCTGTGGTGGGTTTCTCTCTGCTGGAGATTTGTGCAGGTAGGAGGGCGGGTGCAGCTTTAACAACAACACAGCAGCTTGGTTGCAGTTTAATGCAAAATTATTAACAGCGAAAAGTCTGGGGTTTTTTTAAACAATTGTGGCTTCTCTTAGGCCTGTTATCAGAGATGATGGTGTTTTACTGCCATTGCACAGACGTGTGCTTGCAACTGAAAACAGTATATGCCGCTGTATTCAGAAAGACCTTAAATATAATAAATGCATACATTTTTTTCGGCAGTGTGAGCTCGATTTCGTGTTAGATGTGAAGTAGATCCGTGTAGGAAGGACAACACACCTTCATTCCCCTGTTGGCATTACATCACGTAACTGCATCATATGTGTAGCTTTTGTTATCCAGGGACAAAACACGTACAGTATGATTTGCTTTTTTGTCATGGAGCTGTCAAATTAGATTTAGGACATAATAAGATGTGCTGGTCCAGCCAGTTCTCTTTATTTAAATATTTATTTAAAGGGGGCATCTGGCTTATGATTCATTTAGCTATTATGTAATTAACTGCAACTGCTTTGCTGCATTATGTATGTGGGTTTGCATTTGACAGCATGTACTGTGTGCACGTTTGTGGCTCTGATTTATGACCAGAGTCCTGTTTGGAAACTTTAGGATAATATAACATGCCTGTATGGAACATAAGTCTGGGACATAAGTAAGGCCCTGGACAACCAGACTGGACAAGCTGGGGGTCAGGGCACAATGCTTGCAATAGTTGGGGTGTAACAAGATGATCTGGCGTTGGATCATTGGGGTAATTTATGGTCAGTGGGGGACATTTATCCAAAGGTAATCAGTAAACTGACAAACTCTCCTCAGTCGGTTTCAGCTCAGACACAATGATGCTTATGTGATCCTCCTGTGCCTCTGTGACACCTTTCATATCATGAAAAAAAAACAACCTATGATCAACACCTATGATTCACACCTCACTCTGCATATTCAATCTATGGAAACATTTACATATAAAGTAAAGCGTCACACGCAAACACCACAACACAAATTCTTCACCAAGTGAAGCAGTGGCCAGTCAGTGACACAGTGTCCGGTGAACAGTGTGTGAGAATAGTACCTTGCTCAAGGGTACCTCAATGGTGCCACAGTCCTGGGATCACAGGGGCAACTCCCTAAACATCAGGCCACCTGGACACCAAACTCATCCAGCCATGTCTTTATGGAGCTTGCTTTGTGCACTGGGGCACAGTCATGCTGGAATAGAAAAGGTTCTTCCTCAAAATGTGTCCACAAAGTTGGAAGCATGGCGCTGTCCAAAATGTCTTGGTATGATGAAGTATTAAGATTGCCCCTCACTGGAAGTAAATCAGTATCAAAATCCAATATCAGTTACTCAAGTGAAATGAACGATTTGTGCCAAAATCATTCATTTCAATACGCACTGGCTTCTACCGGAGCTATGCGAGTCTGTTAGCCACGTTTACTGTACTTCTCCTGATATATGCACTTATTTGTTTAATATAAATATGAATGATTAAACAAGCAAAATACAAACATAAAAAGAGAAACATGGATAGTTTACAGAGAGAAAATGTAAACCTGAGCGACGGGTTGAAAAATGATCATGAAGAAATGAATTGCAACTACATAAAACCACAAATATTATTAGTGGACCTCAGAGGAGGGAAAAAATGCAAGACGAAAAGTAGGACATGGGCCCTTTAATGAGAGCTAAAAAAGTTGGCTTGAGTGGTGTCTCTTTTTTTCTTTGTTTTCTATTGTGTCCAGTTTTTCACAGTCAAAATGGCAGTGGAAAAGCGCCTGGCGTATTCCATAGTGCAGTTCCTCCGAGACCAGACACACTGCGGTTCACTAAATTCAGATGAACAGGAAAGCCTCGAAGGTAAGCCTCATGTTTTAAACATTTAAAGTCAAAGACCTTGTTTTTTTTTCCAGTGGACGTTAAAATTCTAGTCACTGCTGAGCCTAAAGAGTGTTTTGGATTTTGTGACTTTGGATCTGAACACTGTAAAAACTGTAAGCTTAAATTTATCAAGACACCCAGAGCAAGAACACTGTTCTGACATTAGAATTATGTAATTCTGCTCAGTGTTACATAAAAGGCACAAGCTGACCCCAGATCAGTATTATACCCAAAATTTGATGAATATGCAAAAATAATTTTTTTACATGAGTATCTGGATGGTATATTGGATGGTAAAGTCATTGACATCATGTCAAGAAGAAGAATCCAAAAGTGTTTGTTCACTTTCTCTCACAGTTGCAATACAATGTTTGGAGACCACCTTTAAGATCAGCTCCAGCGACTGTCACCTTGCAGCTCCACAGCCACTCAGAGAGATCTTTCTGAACTCCCTCCTCAAGGTGAATGAGACATTTTACGGGGTATTTAAATAGCATGAACACCCACAAAAAGGGAATTTCCATTTACTTTTAAGCACACACAGTGACCGGACACATTATTAGAAACCCCACACATCTTAGCTCTGTCTTGCTGGTCGGTTGTACCCAAATAGTTGTTTAAATAATAATTAATTTATCATATTGAATAGATTGTACTGAAAAAAATGGATATGAGACACTTGTACAGAACACATTGTTTACGGCTTCAAATTATAACTGGTGTAAAGTTAGAGGCTGCAGCCCATCTGTTAGACACAGTTTGATTAGCCCTCATTAGGGGTCATTTTCTAACCACAGAGCTGCTCTGAGCTGGATATTTTTGAGTGGATCACTATCAACTTTACATCTCTGTGCCTGATAAACTCATACTGGAACCACAAACACTTGCATGCCAGAGTCACTGCGGTGTTGCGTGGTCCAAAACCCAAATATTGGGTCAACAACAACCCTATTGTCAGGAACCGACCAATGACGAAGGTTTAGAGGCCAGAGAGCAAAAAATGATCTACAGTCTGTAATTATGGTCCTTATATTGTGGACATACAAGGTAGAGGAGCTCAAGTGGAAATACACCAAAGGTGTTCCAAATAAAGTGGACAGTGAGTGTTTCTCTCAGTTTGTTATAAAAGTAAGCCTGCACTTTATACCATTTTACTCTTTAAAACCCCCATGTGTACATATGAAATGCATGATACCCAAGACCTCTGTCTTTTTCCTTTAGAATATTCATATTCTATTCTCATTATTTTTCCGCATATTCATAATATTTTCTGAAATCTCCACCTGCAGAATGACATAGTGTCATTACAAGAGACGTCTCCGTCTCCGGAGGACATAGAGAGGGCTGAGCAGTTGAAGAACGAAGGTATGTAGCACTCACTAGAACTCACAAACGAGCAAAGACGATGTGAAAGAGCTGAAGGAACAATGTGTGATTGATTGCCGGCACGCAATTAGTGCAGTGACACAAATTTGCAGATGATGTATCTTATGATGCTCATACGGGTCGAGTGCTGAATAAGTCACAGTGGGAAAGAATGGCAAAATAAGAATGAGGTTGATAATAATAGCCTTCGTCTGAGTTATGAAGGTTGTTCTGTAGTAATAAACATTTTATTTACCGTCAGGGAACAACCACATGAAGGAGGAGAATTATAGCTGTGCTGTGGAGTGTTACACAAAAGCCATCCATCTGGACCAAAGAAACGCTGTCTACTACTGCAACAGGTGGGATCAACCCACAGAACACAAACTTTAGTCTGTACTAGAATGAAGACTGTCGAGCATGTAGAGTCCTAAGCCAATGCACCTTCACAACCAGGGTCTTCACGTTTTAGGTTAAAAGATGTCATGCTAAAACAATATTTTATAGGTCAACAGTAACAGTGACTAAAGACTTAAATATACTGCTTCATCTGCATATCTGCAAACATGTGCAGGCATTGTGCACAGATGTTTGAATAGGTGTCTACCAACAGTGCTGTGCAAAATTCTCTAAAGCCGTTTTTCTCAGCAAATGATAGTGTTTTCCTGCCAGCAAAATTAACAGTAGAATAAATACAAACAAACAATGTTCTTTGTATGTATTCTTTAGTTTTATTTAGTATATTTAGTAATATTGTGAAATATAGTAATGTGAAAGAAACACTCACTGCTTACCTGAACAGTTTTTAAATACTATTTTCGTAGGTGCCTATTACTTTTGCACAGTGCTGTACTTGCACCGGGGTGCAGTGTGTAAACCTAGATGTTTTCCTCTTCCAGCTGATCCTTAGAGCTGCTTGTTTTGATTTTTGCGCTGCCTCTGATTGTCAGTACTGTTTGGTCTTGTCCTGGTCTCAACACTAACAGATTAATCAGCCAGAAGCTCTGCAGCTTTGCTCAAGTTGTAGTTGAGATTTGGGAGGTGTGCATGTTTTGGCATTTGCAATCCTCTGTGAGCCTCTGTCAGCTCCGCTTACCTATAAACCCTTTTTCTGCACTTGACATAGATACATTTGCAGGTGTCTTTGCACAAATTTAAATCAGCCTTAAAGTGGCCCATGTATTTTGATTTGTGGGAAAGTCATCAGTAAACAGGACTGAGAGCTCACACTCAGTGAGCGTGATGCTTTTCTTCAGGTGACTGAGAAAGTCAGTGCAGGAACAGTCCATCCATAAATACACAGAATGGGATGTTACAATAGAGCTGCAGTGCAGAAACCCCTCATTATAAAGACAAATGACCATCTGAGAGGTCAGTGATGTATAAACCTCAGGCACTGATCTACAGATATGTGGAAAACTGTTATATGGTCAGATGAGTCATCCTTTGCTATATTCCTTTATGCCTTCTACAGATTCAGCAATATTATAAGAATCAGAATTAGTTTTAATGGCCAAGTATACTTACATATACAAGGAATTTGACTTTGGTAGGTGTTAACTGATGGCAGTGGGAAAGAAGCTCTTCTTGTGTCTGGTTGTTTTTATGTGCAGGGATCTGTAGTGCTTGCCAGAGGGGAGGAGGTTGAAGAGAGTGTGTGCAGGGTCTGTAGGGTCTTTGATGATGTTCTCTACCTGCTTCCTGGTCCTACTAGAGTACAGGTCCTGGAGGGAGGGCAGGGGGGCACCAATGATTTTTCCAGCTGTTCGAATTGTGTGGTGTAGTCTGCATTTGTCCTGTTTTGTGGCTGCCCCAAACTAGACGGAGATGCATGTGCAGAGGACGGATTCAATGGCAGCAGTGTAGAAGATGACCGATAGTTCTTGTGGTAGGCCGTGCTTCCGCAGTTGCCGTAGGAAGTACATCCTCTGCTGGGCCTTTTTAAGGATGGTGTTGATGTTGGACTCCCACTTCAGGTCCTGGGAAATGATGGATCCCAGAAACTGAAATGAATCCACATTTGACACTGGTCTGTTGGATATTGTGAGGGCAGGCAGCACTGTCTGGAGCTTTCTAAAGTCCACAACCATCTCCACAGTCTTTAGAGTGTTTAGCTCTAGGTTGTGTTGACTACACCAGAGCACCAGCTTATCAACCTCTTGCCGATACGCAGACTCGTCTCCATCCTGGATGAGCCCAATGACAGTGGTGTCGTCTGCAAATTTTAGTTTGAGTTTGACAGCTGGGTCCTTGGAGGAACAGTCATTTGTGTAGAGGGAGAAGAGCAGCGGGGAAAGGACACACCCCTGTGGAGCACCAGTGCTTATTGTCCATGTTCCAGATGTGACATCTCTCAGCTGCACATGCTGACTCCTGTTTGTCAGGAAGCTGGAGAGAGATACAGTGAGCTGAGAGAGTTTGGCGGTGAGGATTTCAGGTATGATGGTGTTAAACACCGAGCTGAAGTCCACAAACGATCAGTACAAATCACACTGTGCGACATGGATCTGATAAACTTGGGTATGACATGTCTGTAGATGTGTGATGGTGTGTGTGAAGGTGTGTAGATGGACTATGGTGTATATGAAGGTGTGTAGATGTATGATGGTGTGTGTGAAGGTGTGTAGATGGACTATGGTGTGTGAAGGTGTGTAGATGTATGATGGTGTGTGTGAAGGTGTGTAGATGTATGATGGTGTGTGTGAAGGTGTGTAGATGGACTATGGTGTGTATGAAGGTGTGTAGATGTATGGTGGTGTGTGTGAAGGTGTGCAGATGTGCAATGGTGTGTGTGAATGTGTGTAGATGTGTGATGGTTTGTGTGAATGTGTGTAGATATATGACTATGTGTGTGTGAAGGTGTGTAGATGTATGATGTTGACCCTATTGAATTGTAAAACATGCTGCAAGTTAGTCTAGAAGAACAAAACTTAATCAGCCTGCACTGGTGCTGCACTAACTGAAACAAGATGTCATCTTTCATATGGGACAACCCATAATCGTACAATGTATACCAGGCATTAGAGGGATCTCTAGCAATCAGTACAAAGTTATGAGCTGAGTGACTTTATCTTGATGACTGAAAATTTCTGTCTTGTTGAGAGCGGTCCCTCTTAGGACGATAATGCCCCCATCACTGAACAGCAGTCACTGAACAGTTTACTGATGAGAGGGCTCTCAACCCAACTGAAAATGTGTGGGAGATCTTACTCTGATGTTTTAAAAAGCGCCCTATACCACCATAATCAAAACACCAACCGAGGGATTTTCTTCAGAAGAACAGTGTCCCTGCCTCCAGTACAGTTCAAAAGACTGTAGATTCACATCCCCGAGGGGCACGGTGGCCCTACATCTTGCTAAGACACTTTAATGTTTTTCCTTTAATTCATCACCTGTGTGGAGGTTAGTTTTGATTAGATGCTGGGTTGGGGAAAATTACCTGGGGAAAGTAATTAATAAATAATTAACTACAGTTAAATAATGTTAGCTGAAGAGCTGTTACCCACCATCCATAATGAATGTGGTTTTCTCAGGGCTGCAGCACACAGCAAACTGGGAAATTACACAGAAGCTACTGGAGACTGTGAGCGGGCCATAGCCATCGATCCGACGTACAGCAAAGCCTACGGGAGAATGGGGTGAGCAGTTGTAATTCTATTAGCTTCAGTATTTGTTTCAAATATAGTCACAGAACTGTAGCAGTGGTATTTTTGGTACATTCCATAACTTGTGTTGCAGTGTGTTAGAATAACACTTGTTGTTTCGCTTCAAGACTGGCACTCACCTCCATGAGCAAGTACCCAGAAGCCATTTCTTACTTTAAGAAGGCTTTGGTACTAGATCCTGAAAACGACACCTACAAATCCAACTTAAAGGTCGCTGAGCAAAAGAAGAAAGAAGCATCGAGTCCTGTGAGTAAACTGTAATCCTGAATTACACGTTAAAAAAAAACAACAGATTTACTGTTATTGTAAATGATTCCTACTGTAGAGCTCCTTGCCAGAGCAAAATTTGTGTCTCTCTTTATATCCCTCCTGCATGCTATTTTTTAGTAGAAGGAACATTCTTGACATATAATGGAAGTTAATGTGAAAAGATTTGTCCCAAAAGCTATTCACCAATTTTTTGTATTTTTTTCCCCCAACAAGTTTTCAAAAATTACTAAACAGGTGAATGGGTAGTTAAAGATAAAGGTAGTTATTTTGTCATTTGTGTTTTCGCAGACGGCTGCTGGGCTGGGCTTTGACATGGCCAGCCTCATCAACAATCCAGCCTTCATTAGCATGGTAGGTACTGATGTATCCAGCTACTGCATAGTTTCTGTATTACTGTCAACTAGAGTGGCCCTCATGTAGGTACCAGAAACCGAAGTATCTTATATAAGTCATATGTTTTCAGACATGAAATTTGAGTGCTCCAGACTTGTGGTCAGTACAAAGTCATGTACAATAGTACATGTGCTGTTCTGCAAAGCTAGCAAGATTCCATTACAGCTAATGGATCGTATGTTTCATTGTAGATTCCGGGAGAAATCATGGTAAAGGAGCTTCCCAAAGTTTTCAGGCAAAACATTATTAATTATTTAATCAAAACCAAGTTTCTTCAAAACAGTTCAATAGTCAAGGCCCCTTTCATCCAAAAAAAAAAAAAAATCAAAATCAGTCAATAAGCTAAGCAGCTAAACACGGTTAACTATACAAAAATGCAGGAAAAACATGGAGAAAAGTGTCTGAGAACTGTCTGAGTTTTTAATCTTGTGTCTACTTGATGTAGCTCTTCCTCTCATGTATTGTTGCATGTTAGATGGAACTGATTAAACTGTGTTGTAACATCATAAACAGAACTCGGTTATAAAACTTGGAGGTTGTGCACAGTAACGTCTTTATGACCAGACAAGTGAAAGCCTTCTCTCTACAGTGAATATGCCTAGTTGAATGGTGTAGGTGGCTTTGCCAAGTAAGCTTTTAGCATACAGCTGCTTTCTGCTTTTACGGTCCAAATAGTTTTTTCTGACAGTAATAAAGTTTCTATGACACAGCACATAAAAAACATTTTTAAAAAATGCATGTCATCAGTTTGCAAGATATAACAGTCAGATTTGGCTTTTCCTTGGTCCGTAGGCTGCCAGTGTGATGCAAAACCAGCAGGTGCAACAACTGTAAGTAAAGCGTCTTTTTAAAGCTTTTTGGGTATTTTATTTTTGAAGATATTAAAAGTTTAATAAGCTTCAGATCAGAGTTTTAGCATTTAATCTAGCATTCAGGAGATTACCTGTTTAGACCTACTTTGCTTTTGACAAGCTTTGATGTATTTTTCTGAGCTTTAACTTGATACTGATATGGCAGCATTGCAGCGCGCAAAGTCTCTGCTTACCAGAAGTTATGGACGTAAAGCAACCTGGGAATTTTGCGATATGTTTTCCCCCTGTCATGCTCCCCTGGCAGAATGTCAGGAATGATGTCTAATGCAGTTGGAGGGCCGGCAGCAGGGGTTGGAGGCCTGTCTGACATATCCAGCCTCATTGAAGCGTAAGCACATCTCTACTCCAAAATAAAATGTGGCACATGAATGAGACACTGATTCACTTATTTCTCCTAATGATTACACAGTGTTTTCACAGCCCAGTTCTGAAGTTTGTGGTTTTCCCTGCTCTCACAACACAGTAATTCAACCCACCAGCTAATAAGTAAGGCCCTTTTGGGTTGAATTAGGTAAATAAGGGAAGGTAGAAAGAAAATAACAGACTATGGAAAGAAAGTACCAATCCAGTCTAATCCTGTGGTTCCTAGTCCTCGTCCTGGATGCTCCCCTACAAGGTTTCCATATTTCCAGCAAATCAACTATTTATCAAGCCTATTCTGAGTTGAGCTGTGTGTGAGAGCTGGGAAAGCATTCAAATATTAGACCCAGCAGGATCTGTGGGGCAGGTGCAGAGCCCAGAAGAAAAAAAAACAGCTCAATTTTAAAGAGGAAACTGTCATCCTCGTGGGTGTAATCTCTTGTTTTCTCCCTCTCTCTCTCTCTCAGTGGACAGCAGTTTGCCCAGCAAATCCAGCAGCAGAACCCAGAGCTGATTGAGCAGCTGAGGAACCACATCAGGAGCCGCTCCTTCAGTGGCAGCGCTGAGGAGCATTCCTGATCTGCACAGGTTTGCTCAGCACACACGAAAACCCCACACTTCACTCTCAGTCATTCAGCTAAGTTCATCTTAACAATCAGGCTCAGCACACACAGTTTCAGGATGGAGAAACACAGTAGAAACACCGGTTTCAAAGCCCAACGTGTCTATTTCATAGATAACAGTATGTCATACAGTATCAAAGCATGTTAGCAAGTCAAAAGTCATAAGCATAAGACCACTGCATGGCCAAAAGTATCCAGACATCCCCTCCAATTATTAAATCAAGCTACTTCAAGCTCCCACTGCTGTTACATGCAAAACCTGTACACACACCAGCTGCAAATGAGGTCACCATGCCCATTGCCAAGCTTTGGCTAGACGGTATAAAGCACCCCAGCACTGGGCTTTGAGGCAGTGCAGCTGCATTCTCTGGAGGGTTGGCGCTCCATTCAGTACATTTGGGATGAGCTGGAGTGGAGCTCGTAATCCAGAACTCATCATCCCACATCAGTACCTGACCTCACTAATGCTGTCACAGCTAAAGGCAGTCAAATCCTTGCAGAACTGTCCTGACATCTAGCATAGTGTAGAATCACCTGTGTAATGATTTAGCCATTGAGTTTGAGCAATGGTGGGATATAAGCTTCCATTACTCATTCGCAGCATTTACTCGGCAGCAGAACGTTAGGGGGTGGTGGTGGCTCAGTGGGTAGGTTGCTTGCCTCTGGACCAAGAGGTCATGGTTTCGAATCCTACCTTCAGCATACCACCACTGGGTTCCTGAGCAAGACCCTTAACCCCATGACTTTCCCCTATAGTTAGGGAAGGGTCGCTTTGGATAAAAAGCGTCTGCTAAATGCCGTAAATGTAAGTTTGCCTCCTCATTTCTGCGCCTAGTTGCTAACAAGTAATGTTGTTTCCATTAGTTGTTAGCAACATTAGCCTCAGTGCAGAACTGTCTTGGCTAACAGTAAATTAGATTTTTCTGCCAGACTAGCACTTTAAGATGCAGTGACTGTTTCAGGAGTCCTTCAAGTGTGCTGCTCATTTTGCACTAATTAATTAAAATCATGATTTCCCCTGCAGGGCCACGTGTGAAGAACAGAGAGCAGAGGAGAGGGAGACAGAAAGTCGTGAATGCAATCTTTACACCCATTCTTTCAAATCTGAGCACTGGCAGAGCTGGAGTGAGGAGAGAGAAAATGGGACTGTGGCACTTTACAGGGACTGGGGCTTCTGTCTGAGCGGGAGGCAGAGGACACAAGTCTAAAGCCCTCGTCACGCTACACCAAATCACTGCTATATGTGTTCTCTGGATGCCTAGCAGTATTTTGGGAGTGTGGTGGAATATTGCGAGGTATGTTCTGATCCTTTAAAGGGCCCATATCATGGAAAACC
This sequence comes from Hydrocynus forskahlii, assembly GCA_037974365.1. Lineage (NCBI taxonomy): Eukaryota > Metazoa > Chordata > Actinopteri > Characiformes > Alestidae > Hydrocynus > Hydrocynus forskahlii. Next base: position 2,072,834 of record JBBPCX010000035.1, on the reverse strand, counting down.
CACTTTCTCTGGCATTTCTTAAAAGGCGCTTGATGTGGTATGTGAGCACTATTAAACTTTCACAACATACGTAAATGTAAACTAGGCAGCAAAACAGCCTGTTTTGCATTCATGTATGGGATGTCACAACCATGAACACATTTACATATGACTCACCCAGCCATTCAGCGTCAACCACCAGTTCATGCTGACGTGATAAAGGATGTTGTTCCTGCACTCAGCCTGTAGCAGAGATACTGGAGTGAAAGTTGCGGAGGATTTCTGGCTCCGCAATTTCTGTTTCTGGCTGTTATTGAAAACATCTAAAGGAGCCAGGCTTCCAAAAGGAGAGGCTAACATTTGTTTTTCTCAAGAATTTGATCCTAAATGCAACAGTTTGTTCCACACATTTCAGCTCAGACTGTCTTTTCAGTGGCATAAATGGGTCAGCTAGTGAGAATAGAGGGCATTTACATTTTAAAGGCACAGTAACAAAAAAGACTGTTCAATTCTAAGGGATAAAGAGGACGTAGTAAAGTAGTAATCCAAAAATGGTGTTTGATATATAGAAAAATGACAAGTAAAATGTAGAAAATGGGCCCTTTAAAGCACTGCATCTTATGGACACCATTCTAGACCACAGTGGAAAGTCGAGTAGTGTGAAAGGCCTCTCAAGCATGAGAATTCGTAGCTCAAGTAGTGTGCAAGGAGCTAAACCATCCTTTAACTAACTGTACTCAGCGAGAACTACCATCTAGGACAACAGACTGGTGATCTTTCGTGCTTGTCTATATTTGTGCATTGGTTTCTGTGCCAGTCCTCTGCTCTTTTCATGACAACGCCTGGCAATGACACATCAGGGTCAAGTACGTTCCAGTTCCATTTTAACAAATGATTCATTATTGATTTTGTGCCTGTCGATAATTCATCTTTGGGTCGTAGTCCTTGATATACGAGGAATTTTAACATATTAAGTGATATGTTTTACTGCACTTTCTGTTCATTTTAGGAACAAATGGACCATTTTGTGAATGATATAAAAAAATCTGTTCATGTATGTGACTTTAGCCTCACTGTAATTCCACCGGTTGTTTATTTATTCTACAATGAGGGTACAAATAATGTTGCCAGAATGAGCATAGCTCATAGTCTCAGCCTAATTTCTTTTGCATGCTCCATAATCTGATATTTGTAGTCAGATGTGTAATTAAGGCTTAAGAGAAAATGCGTGTAAACACTGTGCTTTAATGTTTTGTCCAAAAAAAGAGGAAAATTAACAGGTTAATAAATGTATCATGAAATCGCTTTTGACTGAACATGCTTCAGTATGAACTGAGTGACCAAGAATCATTAAATGATAAACAGGAGTGCTTCACAAAAGCTGCTATTTGTATTACAGAATATGGAACTTCTTCCCAATGGTGTTTCCAGCTAGAGCATACAGTAATGTGCATGTTATTTTCTGTTTTACTGATAGAAGCCTGCCATTTTCAGTTAGCTCTTTTATTCACATGTAAAGACACTTAAAATCAAGATAAAGGCTTTAAAAATAACATTCTAAAACATGATCACTTTATAGTGTAAAAGGTGGTAGGGGGGAGCTTAAGGGTTGGTCCTTTTGAGATGTAGATAAATAGGGCTGACAGAGAGAAGCCTCAGCTTTCTGGACTCAGGTATGGACACACCACACACACCTGTGCGATGTCATCATATTCGTATGTTCTTTTTAGAAAGGTGTCAGTAAGCCTCAGTCCAGATATACTCTGAAATAAAGCAGAATATATGTATTAAAACACAGCATATAGCAGCCATATTAAATGTTTATATGCATAATGACACTAATGAGTATATTATATATATACTTTTACATATCTACTTTGTTTACATATATATGTATATTTATGTATGTGTGTGTGTGTGTGTGTGTGTGTGTGTGTGTGTGTGTGTGTGTGTGTGTGTGTATATATATATATATATATAT